>CAWUFW010015445.1:0-360594 GCA_963921515.1 Calotriton arnoldi | reverse complement strand
AACAAAATAAAACAGTTTTTAGAAAATAATAAATACACAAAAAAGTTTAATTTGTAAATACATAATTTCCAACTAAGGGGGTCATTAGCATGGCGGGCGGACTTTGTCCGCCCGCCATACCCCGGGAAATGGGACCGCCCGCAATGCATGCGGTGGTCCCGCACATCCCATTAGGATGCGCCCGCCACACTGGCGGGCGCATCCCGCATTTCTAACATTGCGGCGGGCAGTGCTGAAAGCACCGCCCGCCGCAATGCCAGAAATGTAAGTTGTGCATTTGACAGTACAACGTGACAGGCACCGCACGGTGCCTGCCACGTTGTACTGTCAAATGCAGGGGGTACCATAGGTATCCCCCATGTGCACCCCCACCCCCAGAATCCCTGGGGGGCCGCTATGGGCCACCAATGTTGAGAACCGCATGGCTTTCCATGGCGGCAACGCATGTCCCCGCATGTATTCTAATATGGATGGCGGTGTCTACCAGACACTGCCACCATATTAACAGCTTTTCTGCCCGGTCGACTCATTGACCGGGCGGAAAACCGGCAGACGGACTTTCCGTCCGCCGGGGTCCCCCCCGCCATGGTAATGTGGCGGGGGGAAATTTGCATGCGGGCGGGGGAATATGTTGGGCGGACCGCCATGCGGGCGGTGGCGATCCGCCCGACATACTAATGGGCCCCTAAATATTTAGAATAACAAAAAAAAATAATAAGCATTTATTTCAAATAATAATACAAAAAAATAAGTATAAATATTTTGAAAAGTATAATTTACATATTTTTAAAAACTCTAAATTCAATGGGGCCAATTATAATATCGGTAGGACCGTCGGTGTCTTTAGTACTGAGATCTGTACAAGCGGTCAGACAGATCCACATTAGGCTGCAGCCGGTCCGTGGAATTGCAAAAAGGATGAACCGAGCAACATCTTCCAATATCCTCAAGGAGCCCGATGTTCGGTCGGATTGCATTCCACCACAATGGATTACGATGCAACATTCCTCCAACCATTTCACGTAGCGTATTCTGAATTTAAAAAGCTGGTAGAAAGTTTTTTGTTTGGGTCACGATCAGGGGCTCTGCCACCCATAGACCTACGCAATGGTGAAATCCTTCCATTGTGCACCACCTAAACAAACTTGCATGCCGTGCCTGCCATGGGCTGCAGGGATGTTTAAAAACATGCCTCTTAGGATTTAAGCTTGTGATGCAGGCCTTTTCCAGGCTGCAGCACAAGCCTTTATAAAATAGACATGTTTACAAATGACTCAAAGGCAGTCGGATCTCAAATTTGGTGGGTGGGACTACTGACTACCTGTCAGTCGGTCACATTCTTTCCACAATGGCGGTAGTACAGTCTTCCAAATGCAATCCTAATCCGAACAAATGTTAGTTACATTCCAAAAGCAGAACACAATCAAAAAATACACTTAAAAAAAAAAAAGTAATTTGTAAAAAATCAAAAGAATATTAATAAATGTATTATTACTTCAAAAAATGTATACCCTTTAGTTATAGAAAGTACAGGACAAACATCTCAAGTAAAGTATTCAAATAATATAATGTACACATGTTTTTTAAATTTAAATATATGAACATATTAATAACAATTAATAATTTAACACACTATTTCGAATTATTCACATACATACCAATAAAGAATAGAATAATGAATCAGACCAAAACTAATATATATAATTAAGATAATATTCTGTGCTCTTTTGATAAATGTCAGTTAAACACTATTTATTAATGATTAAGTATATAAATTAAATTATAAAAAATTAACTTAATTTCCTTTATTCATACAAATGCCAAAAGTCACACCAATGATATCAAATAAACATTATCTCAAGTACATATTAAGCATAAATGTTTAACATTTCATTATTTATTATAGATTAACATTCTATTTAATGATTAAAAATACATCCATTCACAGGGTTTAAACATACAAATCTGACAAACCAGAAATAACATATTGTATTACTGAATAAACTGAATTAATTGTCAAATTAATATTAATAAACAACAAATAATAATTATTTAATTACAAATATTTTACTACACATCATATACCACTGCACAACAGAAACCACTCGGCTATAACATAGGGGTCTAGTAGGATGGCGGAAGGATGTCCGCCGCCGGCTGGTGGTGGGACCCGCCGGCACGGCAGCGGCCATCCGTCTGCGAATGAACCCAGGAAAACTGCCAGTCGCATTAGCATTGCGGTGATGACCGCGGCGGTGATAAATCCCACCCACAACTTTTCCGCCGGTAGAAGTACTCACACTTGCCTGCTGGGCAGAGCTGGACAGTGAAAAAAGAGACGGTGCAGGGCCAGCCTACGCCTACCAAATTACGATGCCGGCGGAAGCCAGCCTTTTCCCTGCGTTGGAACCGCCATTGTAAGGCTGGCAGAGACAGGTTCCGGGGGCCCATTGCGGGCCCCCAATATGTTGGGGGGGTGTGAGTGCACTGGGGGGGTACCCATGGTACCCCCCTACCCCCTACATGTCCCTCTACCAGGTGGCAGCGACTGTGCAGTGCATGCCACACAGTGCAAGGAAATGCAGGACATGGTCCTTTTGACATCGCGACGGTGCTGCTGGCAGCAACAACCGCCGCAATGTTAATGGCCGTGAACGTAGCGCCGTGGTCTGATTTGGACTGCGGAAAATACTAATTGGACCGGCGGTTATGCCGAGGCCCTTGCGGGTGGTCTTTTCCCGCTACCATGCCGATCAGGGTGATTATCCGACCGCCATCCTAATGACCCCCATAGTGCTAAAATTGTATTTACAATTGACTTACATCTTTCTCAAATAAAGAAGTAATAATAACCAAAACCTAATAATTAATTATAATTCATTAATTTCCTTCACTGTCTATACACCAACAAAACATATGCTGCTCCATAATCTTACATCAGAAAATACATCGAATTATAGAATCAACAATTAATTATTAGTTATATTTCTAAAATATTATATATTTATTGTTTGCAGATGAATTATATTTTATTTAATTACCACCATAAATGCTTATGAAAGGCATAACAAATAGGGTATTCTAAAGTAACAAAAATAAAAAATTTATTTTCAAAAATTAATAACATTTTAAAAACAATAATAAAAGAGATTCAAATTAAACAAACATTTTTTAACAAATAAAATAAGCTAACAGATTAAAAAAGAAAGAACCAATTTAAATAGAATATTCTTAACTTTGATATTTCTGTAAAATATAGTAATAAATTCAATAATACTAACAACTGTATTACTTACCTCAAAATCAATATTCTTGATTCGGATAATGTTGGACACCTTATATCTGTGTGAGAATATTGCATACACAATATTTATGCATGGCAGTATTTAATGTAAAAACTTTTTTCTGAAAAACAAGATCTACTGACTGCCTCGTTTGTACTGAAGCATACATCTGACAAAGTCCGTGTGTTGCTGTACCTTGACCTCTGTCTCCTGCAACACCACCAGGAGCCCTGGCTTATGACCACAACACAGTACAAGGCCCCTGAGGAGAAGCATCAGTTGTGCCACTAACTGAGATGCAATTTGGTATGAGAATGCTGTATCAGTTTCCTCTGAACAGGTACTCTGGACAGACAGAAAGTAATCCGTGAGAGGAAATTTGATGAGAAACTCAGCATCCTTCAAGCGCTGTTGGGTGAAACAATGCAAGTGGTTAACGGGCATGATCATTTGCCTGACTACGGCACATAACACTTCACCAACACCCCCACACATATATAACTTCTCCTCACCATGATCAATATAATCCCTTATTACAAGGAGAAATAAGAGAAAATTGTTTTTTTCTTAAAGCAAAGACATTTATAGAAAGGATTAAGGCTGGATGCTGATTTGATGCGCAGTTGTGTCAGGCACAGTCACATGCAATGATAACGACAATCAAATCCACATGTGATGTGCCACTCACTGGCCAGCACGAAATATTAAAGGATAATGGAAATTTTAACAAGGCACTTGCCTCCTTAAATATGCCGGAACATTCTTCCACAAAACAGGCGCTTCAAAAGATTGCACAGGTCATTTACAAGATGACAACTGTGAAGGCCCCGGAAGACAACAGTTTTCCAATTGAATTCTACAAAATAACTTAACATCATAATGTCTTTTTTTAATTAAACTGATACTGTGTATATCCAGCATCACAGCTCCTCTCGTGTTATTCGGTAGGGGGCTTATTTCATTCTTTTGATGACTGTCAAAATATTGATTTCAAAAATATAGATTGAAATAATATAGTTTAAAAAATATAGAATGCAAAAATATTAATTACCTATACTTTAACCGGTCAGTACCAAAAAATTGTGAATAAAATGAATCGAAGTTAAAAAGAGAGTTATACAAAATATATAGATATATATATATATAATAAAATATATATATATATATATATATATATTTGTGTGTAAAATCAATTGTATATATTAAATTCTAAAATTACTTATTGCTTAAAAAGTAAATGTAATATACATTTTAAGAAATATACCAAATAAACTTAATAAAAAAGTTATTCAAAGATACATAATAAACAAATATATAGATATTTACTTAAAATTTTTTTTTAATAGATTGGTTTGATACTTTTAAAATTATATAAAAATGTAAACACACACATATATATATGTATATATATGTGTATATATTTATATATAGCAATAACATAAAATCGAAAAAAATGAAACATTTTATTAAAAATCAAAAAATTAAACTATTTAAAAATCTTTTAACTTAAATCTAATACTGCAGTCAGTGCAACAGTAGTGAAAATGTTGAATAGTGATGGAGTTAAAATTAGTATTCCCACTCCAGTGAGTGCAACAATAGTGAAAGTGTTCTATAGCCTAGGAATAAAAATAACTGTTCCCACTCCAGTAAGTGTAACAGTAGGGAAAGCGTTGGATAGCGTACAGGTAAAAAATAACTATTCACAATCCAATGAGTGCCAAATTTGGCAAAGTGTTGGATATCGGAAGAGAACAAATTACTATTCCCACTACAGTTAGTGCAACAGTGGTGGAAGTGTTGGATAGTGGCGGGGTAAAATTTACAATTTAACACTAGAATGAGTGCAACAGAAGTGTAAATGTTGTATAGGCTACAGATAAAATGCACTATTCCCACTCCAATAATTGTAACAGTAGGGAAAGTGTTGTCTATAGGAGGGGTAAAAATTACTATCACAAATCCAATGAGTTAAACAGATGGGAAAGTGTTGGATAGTGGACAGGTAAAAATGAATATTCCCACTCAAATGAATGCAAAAGTTGTAAAAGTGTTGGTTAGCAGAGGAGCAAAAATTATTATTCCAACTCCAGTGAGTGCAACAGCAGGGAAAGTGTTTGATAGTAGCGTGGTAAAATTTACTATTCCAACTTCAATCAATTAATTGAATTAAGAATCCCACTACAGTCAGTACAAAAATAAAAATTAAAAAAATATTAACAACATGAAACTGATTTAAAAAAGAAAGTATATGAAAAAGAAATATGATACAAATTAAATTAAAAATATATTTAATATAACATATTGAACAAAAAATATCCTAATGATAAATGCATATGACCCATACCTTCAAAAATTATATTAAATATTTTTTTTGGTTAATTTTGATTTCAAATTTATTTTTAGAAAGAAAGACATTAATTATTACGTAAATTTACTTATTTTTATTTCCTACCCTATAACACCACGAAATTCAAAACCTACATCTAAATTAAAGAAAAGATGTACTTACCTAATGCCATAGGTAATTAACAATTAAAGAAATATTATGAATTAAAAAATTATTAAAAAATAATTAAAATTATGAAAATTCCCACACTTTACACACTTATAAACGTGAAAAATATGAGCTAAAATTAAAATGTAAAAAAAAACTTACACATTTAAAAAAAATTCTAATTCATAAACTGAATAGTATTCAAATAGTGATTGTAAAGTAAGTAAAATTAATATAATTCAAAACCTTTACCCCTATAAAAGTAATATGCAAACAACAAAATTATAAACGATAACCCTAAATAAATATCAATTAATTAATTAATAATAATAATAAACTAAATATTATTTTAAAATACTTACATTACTTACCACGCTTTAGCCCATATAAACCCCTCAACCAACGCCTAAAAAAGTAACAGAATTTACAAATGTAATTTGCAAAAAATTAGTTAATATTAATTAGGAACTTATTATTAATGAATTAAAAATAAAGTGCTTCACACACTTTACTCCTAGAAACCACACAATCATGCATCTAAAAAATTTAGACAATTACAAAAACTACTTTGGAAATAATTAATAATAAAAAAACAATTCATAATAATTTTTGTAATACTTCACACAATTAACACTATAAAATCTAAATTAAATAATTAATAAAAAAATAAAATATAATCATGAATTTTCAAAAATTAAATTAATTCCAAAACTACTCAACTATAAACCCACTACGTGCTACGGAAATAAAAAACGCAAAATTTAATTAAAAAACAATTGATAACTACTAAAAATGTAACACATGTTAGAAAACATAAACAATTATATAGAAATCGCCAAAAAACACATAAATTTTAAATATATACTAAAATACATAACACTAATTTTAAAAAGAAATTTTTAAAACAAGTACATTTTTGAAAATTAAAAAAAAAAAAATCTATTATTTAAAATGATATTTCTTGTTTTATAAGTGATATTCTTAAACACAATATTCTTAACGTCATGATTTCTGAGTCATGATATTTAGAAATCAATATTTAGGTAGGGCGACATTTAAAAACACATATGTCTGTCTGAAAACCCCTTAATTTAACGAACCTGGCTGTGACCCACTTCAATTAGCAAAATACGAACCAATATCAATCATAAATGCAGATATAAAGATCATGGGGAAGGTTTTGCACAATAAACTGAAGGTCTATATTACATAATTATTTAACCACCAAAGGTAGGGTTAATACATAATCACACTTCAGCGAATCATGTTAGGACAAACTCCCATAGACAGTTGGAGACGCAGAACAATGAGGATGAGAAGGTGGTTGTCTCTCTTGAAAGCAAGAAGGGGTTCAAACGTATAAAGTGGACATACCTTTATGAATGATGGAGCTCATGGACCTAAGGGACGCGTACTTTGCATAAAGAATAGTGAATAAAAAGTGCTACTATGGCCTGAGTGACCTGTGGGTGCTTCTCATCCACCTTTTTTGCTCTCCTTTGGAGCACAAGGCAGGGGTGGCCACTATTTCCGCTGTTATTTTATTTTGTAATTTGCAACAAAAAAAAGGGTAAATACAACTGAGAAAAAATTAAAGCTAAATATCTAATCATCCATAGCATCTAAAGATAAAAAAAAACATTAAAAATAGATCAAAAGAAAGAAATGCTTCAGGAAAGCAAAAAATACAAAAAAATGTAAAATATTTATTATTTTATAAAAAAATATATACATTTAATAGAAAAAATGGTAACCACATCGTCCCTGGAACTGAAGATCAGGAAAAATTACACCAGTTAAAAATGAAATACCTCCTCCACATAAATATATTAATAACATTAGAGGACTTATTATGGTGTACGGCACCATAGCGGAAACATGACCGACCAACCTGCAAACGGCAGTCCCGACCAACTGATTACGATAAGACCACACATGCTGCGGTGCAGTCGCATTCTCAAATTCCACTATAGGAACATGTGCTACAGCCATAAACTGGCCGTAGCACAAGCTCACATAGGGAAATAGGAGGTGGAGTTCATCCATGCACCGTGTACCAGGGAATACAGGGTGCTTGCCACACGGTGCAGGGATCAACAAGTGGGCATCCTAGGTATCACATTAAACACCAACCGTAGGCCGCAGGGTGAAGTAGGTTTCAAACATACTTTCCATGTGTGAAAGCAGGATATTAAAAAACAGTACCAGAAACAGTGCATCGTAATCCAGACGGCGTAAATCGCCATCCATATAAATTACATGCCAGTTCAGACTGGCCAACAGGTTCCTGGAGCCCCGTCGGAAGACAGCGTGAATAACCGGCCGGTTTCACTTCAGACCGGCAGTATTATCATCAGCCGGTCGTAAGTAAAAACGATGGTTTGAGTCAGAAAGCCTCAGACCTAATGTCGTAGACTTTCAAAGAAAGATCATAATGAAGGCCTATATATTAGACTTAAAACAAATAAAAGAACTCTACACATACTAATGTACACATAACTAAGGGTCTGATTATGAGGACGGGTGGACTTTGTCCGCCCGCCACTGTAGCGGTGATTGGTACCGCCCGCCAGACATGCAGCGGTCCCACCACTGCCATCAGGATGCGCCCGCCAAACTGGCGGGCGCATCCTGGGACTTTAACATTGCAGGCAGTGCTGGGGGCTGCAGCGCCGTCCGCAATGTTAAAGGTGCTTGCACCGCATTTCCCTGCACCACGTGGCAGGCACCACAAAATGCCTGACAGTTGGTGCATGGAAATGCGGGCCACCCCACAAGAGGGGCCCGCAACTAGCCCCCAAGCCCAATTCCCAACAGCCTTTCCATGGCGGCACCACCACCATGGAAAGGCCTCTTACAGGACACAAACTAATATGGCGGACGGTGCCTGCTAGGCACCGCCAACATATTAGTGGCCCTTTGCCGTCCACCAGGCAATAGGTGTGATTGCCACCAGCGGAAAAGCAGAGGACGGACTTTGCATCCGCCACGATACCCTCCGCCATGCTAATATGGCGGTGTGTAAATCTGTATGTGATGGCTATCATAATGAGCACCTAATATACTACATATTGCTAAGCCTTAAAGGTTATCATGGTAGTAAACATATAACTGTACCTATGTATTACACAACATATCAAAATCATCAAAAAGACAATACAAACGATATACAAAACTTAACTACCTCCCCTCTAATATTAAAGTAACTGAAATTAAAAATGTAAAATAAACCTACCTTAACCGATAACCGTAGCTACCAAATGCAAGCTTCTCTCCCCAAAAGCGTCCAAACAGTAACAGGGCTAGATGAAAAAATGTACTTGGACACCAAATAAAAATTGAAAAAAATAATGTGTACCTTTGAAGTCAATATAACACAATATTATTCTAAAATATGTGTCAAAAATATATTCAATTCTAAAAAATGTTATAAAATAGTTTAACGAAATTATACAATGTATAGTAATTTTTATTATAAAATACATACATTTTTAACTATGTATTCAAACTAGTTTGGTTAATTTGTTGCTGATTATTTGTAACAAAAGATATACACTGTTCAAAAATTAAAGAATAAAAAAAAGAAAATATAAAAATATATTGTATAAAAAAAATATATTGTATAAAACTGTATTTCAGGTTGAAGTTATAAATTAAATAATAATATTTTAAAATATAAGATTATTAAGGGGATGATTAAGATGCAGCTGTAAAAGTCTCCGACCCTTGATCAGAGCATTTACAGCTGCATCGTAATATGCCTGTAAGATTACTTTACGAGTGCCTCATTTTCATGATAGCAGTTGTAAAGGAATTCAAACGGTCATTCCGTCTGGCTTCAAGGCGGCAAAAAAAAGTTTGAGCCAAATATGTATTGGACACTCAACAAAGTGAGGTATCATTTTCTTCTGAAGACTGAGGAGGACAGTGTGTGGTAGGAAATTTAAGCCGGCATGGAGATACCAAACAAAATATGTGGAAAATGTGATTTTTAAAACTAAATATGAGGTTTGCACGGAATTCTGGGTAGGAAAATTTTGGGGGATAAACGCAAGCCATACCTCCATGTACTGGCCAAGATGTCTAGTTTACAGAAATGTGTAGGTTTGGTAGGCTTCCATAGATGGCCACTGAGCACGGGGCCAAAAACCCAGGTGCCACTCTTTAAAAAGCAGGTCGTTTTGTGATAGGTCATTTTGATGTCTCCTCTATACGTTTTGGGCCTTTGCATGACGCGGGGAATTGGCACACCAACATGAGTGAGGTAGCACTTTTAATAGGAGAGTTTGGAGAATGCAGGGTGGGTGGAAGTTTGTGGAACAACGCAGATTACAGAACTTTCCATCACAGGAATGTGATGGAAATTGTATTTTTTACAGTTTGAGGTTAAAAGGGGATTCTGGGTAACAGAACATGGTAAAAGACATACAAGTCACCCCATCATAGATTTGCCTGGATGTCTTGTTGTCAAAAATGTATACGTTTGCTAGGTTTCGGTAGGTGCCAGCAGAGCTAGGATTCAAATTACAAAGCTAGGCACTTTGAAAAACAAAGGTCAGTTTTCACTGCAAAAATGTGGTGGGTCCACGTTGCATTTTGGGCCGTTTCCTGCTGCAGGCACTAGGCCTACCCACACAAGTGAGCTACCGTTTTTATCAGGAGACTTGTGGAATACGGGGTGGGTAGAATTTTGTAGATAAAGGCAGATTTCCATCACAGAAATGAAAGGAAAATTTGTTTAATTTTTGAGAAGTTTGAGGTTTGCAAGGGATTCTGGGACACAGAACCTAAAGAGAGCCACACAAGTGACCCCATACTGGATTTCACTTGGGGGCTCATTAGGATGTCGTGACGTTCACCACCGCCGAGCCGACGGTGGCAACCGCCACCACATCGTAACGATTGAAACCCCCTTCATATTACAATGGAGGGGGTTTCACAGCGGACGCAAAGTGCGTCCGCCGCTGCCAGCCGGCAGTCAATCATTCCGATTGCCAGCCGGGCAGAACTAGTATGTTGGCGGTGCCTAACAGGCACCGCCATCCATATTAGGATGGTGTGATGTGAAGGCCTTTCCATGGCGGCTTTGCCGCCATGGAAATGATGGCAGGAATTGCTTTGGGGGCCCGTTGCGGGCCCCCAAGTGGGTTGGAGGGGTGGGGGCTGCACTTGGGGGTATCTATGGTACCACCCCTCATTGCCATCCAGAAGGTGCCAGGCACCGCGCCGTGCCTGCCACTTTGTCCATGGCAATGCACGACATGCCTCTTTGGCTTTGCGGTGGGTGCTGCTTACAGCAGCGCCCGAGGCAAAGTCAAAGATGCGGGATGCGACCGCCACGGTAGCGGTCGCATACTAATTGGCAGTGTGGGACCTCCCATAGCTGGCAGATGGTAAGAACACCGCTAGGGTTGTCCGCCCACCATCCTCATGGGGCCCTTAGTGTATAATTTAAAAAAATGTATAGGTTGGCAAGGTTTCGCGAGGTGCCTGAAGAGCGAGGATTCAAAATCCATAGCTAGGCAAAAAAAAGGGCCAGTTTTCATTTTAAAAATGTGGTGGGTCCACGTTGCGTTTTGGGCCAATTCCTGTCGTGGGCACTAGGCCTACACACATAAGTAAGGTAGCATTTTTATAGGGAGACTTAGGGGAAAACAGAATAGTAGAAGAACTGTTATTACCAATTAACTTTCTTTGCAGTTAAGCCTTCCTAATGTAAAAAATTGGGAAAGAAGAAGTCATTTAAAAAATTTCATCTAATTCACATGCTTGCATGGGTAGCCACAATTTTGGAGATATGCAAAACACACTGCTTATAAACTCTATATTTTGTTTAAGAAATATATTGCTTTCCTTTGTACCTACTTTACTCTGTTTATATTTACCAAATGAATTGCGATAAACACAGTACTCAATGAAAAACAAGTGCAAGACGCAGCTCAGTTTTTGGATCTGGGTTGCTCGGGTTCTTGGTGAACCTATAAGTCCTATATATCCCAAAAAAAGAAGGATCCTGCCTATTCAATGTTATATTATTTGGGAAAATTACAAAAATTACAGGTGAAAACGTTGACACAAATGGCTATTTTTTTAATGCTTTAGTGCATTGGCGCCCGCAAAGAAGTACCTCAACCACCTCCGATGCATCCTACTGAACACCCGCCCCGCACGCAAACACGCCGTCGAGCTCTGGGAACTGCTCGACACATCATCACCAGACGTCGCCTTCCTGACAGAGACCTGGATGAACGACTCCTCCGCCCCCGACATCACCATAGCCATCCCAGACGGCTATAAGATCACCCGTAGAGACCGCATCAACGCAGTAGGAGGAGGAATCGCCATCGTCCACAAGAACACCATCAGGGTCTCGACCAGCACCAACGACACTCTCAGCACCGCCGAACACATGCACTTCCAGATCCACACGGACCCCAACACCACCCTTAGAGGCACCCTTGTCTACAGACCCCCTGGGCCCCGACCCCAGTTCAGCGAGTCCATCGCCGACTTCATCAGCACGCACGCCCTGACCTCTACCGACTACATCCTCCTCGGAGACCTGAACTTTCACCTGGAGAACAACAACGACAGCAACTCCACCACCCTGATCGACAACCTCACCAACCTCGGTCTGAGGCAGCTCGTCACAACACCGACCCATTCCGCCGGCCACACGCTTGACCCCATCTTCTCCTCAAGCTCCCACGTCTCCTTCAGCCACACCACGGAACTCCTCTGGACCGACCACCGCTGCATCCATTTCACCTTCCAGAAACCCACCACACACCACCGCACCCAACAGATCCCACGCCGCTGCTGGAGCAAAGTAACCGAAGACCAACAACGGGCAAACCTCGCTCTCAGCCCTCCCTCCGACCCATCCAACACCAACGACGCTGCCTGCAACCTCAGACGATGGATGGACGACTGTGCCAACACCCTCGCCCCGCTGAAAAAACTCACCTACAGTGACACCACCAAAAGAGCCAGCTGGTTCACCTCGGAACTCCTAGCTTCCAAACATACCTGCCGGAAACTAGAGAAGAAATGGCACAGCGATAAGACACCGGACAGCCACGCAGCCCACAAAGACGCCATCCGTAACCACCACCACCTCATCAAGTCCGCCAAGAGAATCTCCTTCAAAGACCGCCTGGACAACAATGCACACAACAGCAAGGAGCTCTTCAACATCGTGAAGGAACTCTCCAACCCCAGCTCCAACACCAATGACATCCCGCCGTCGCAAGCCCTGTGCGATTCCCTCGCCACCTTCTTCCACTGCAAGATCGCCGACATCCACGACAGCTTCAACACCCAGACAGCCCCAACTAAGATCGATGCACCAGACCCGCCGCACACCATCGACCACGACCCCCTGCCATCCTGGGCCAGCGTGAACATTGATGACACCATCAAGACCATGAGCACAATACACTCCAGCGCCCCGTCAGACCCTGTCCCGCACCACATCTTCAACAAAGCCAGCAGCTCCATCGCACCCCACCTGTGCAACGTCATCAATCTCTCCTTCGAGACCGCGACCTTCCCAGAGAGCTGGAAACACGCAGAGATCAACGCCCTACTCAAAAAACCCAAGGCGGACCCGAGAGACCTCAAGAACTTCCGGCCCATCTCCCTGCTTCCGTTCCCAGACAAGGTCATCGAGAAGATCGTCAACAAACAGCTAACCCGATACCTCGAAGAAAACAGCATCCTGGACCCATCCCAATCGGGGTTCCGCAGCAACCACAGCACTGAGACTGCCCTCATCGCCGCCACCGACGACATCAGGATCCTGCTGGACAACGGTGAGACCGCAGCCCTTATCCTGCTGGACCTCTCCGCCGCCTTCGACACTGTCTGCCACCGCACTCTCACGCGCACGCCTCCACGACGCAGGGATCCGAGACAAGGCCCTGGAATGGGCCACCTCCTTCCTCGCCGGCAGAACCCAGAGAGTCCGCCTCCCACCATTCCGATCCGAAGCCTCCGAGATCATCTGCGGCGTACCCCAGGGATCATCCTCAGCCCAACACTGTTCAACATCTACATGGCCCCGCTCGCACGCATCGCCAGACAGCACGACCTCAACATAATCTCCTACGCCGACGACACTCAACTGATCCTCTCCCTCACCAAGGACCCCCTCGCCGCCAAATCCAACCTCCATGAAGGAATGAAGGCCGTCGCCGAGTGGATGAAGATCAGCCGACTAAAACTGAACACGGACAAGACAGAGGTCCTCATCCTGGGCTCCAACACCTCAGCCTGGGACGACTCCTGGTGGCCAACGACACTAGGAGCAGCCCCGACACCCACCGACCACGCACGCAACCTGGGAGTCATCCTCAACTCAACGCTCTCCATGGCCAAGCAAGTCAACGCAGTCTCCTCCTCCGGCTTCAACACCCTCCGCATGCTTCGCAAGATCTACAGGTGGATCCCGACAGATACAAGAAGAACAGTCACCCAGGCCCTCGTCAGTAGCAGACTTGACTATGGGAACGCCCTCTACGCGGGAGCCCCGGCCAAGCTCATCAAGCGACTGCAACGCATACAAAACGCCTCTGCACGCCTGATCCTCGATGTACCACGCCACAGCCACATCACCCCCCACCTGAGGAACCTGCACTGGCTCCCCATCGACAGGAGAATCTCCTTCAAACTCCTCATCCACGCACACAAGGCACTCCACAAGACTGGCCCAGCCTACCTCAACATACGACTCCTCTTCTACGTCCCCAACCGCCAGCTCCGCTCCGCCGAACCTCGCAGCAAAGGGGTTAAAATACAACTGCTACAATCTGTACATAGTGCTTCACGATAGACTTATAAAGTGCTTTAAAAAAAAAAATTCTATTGATCAAATTAATGGCACTCTAGTTGATTAAATTAGCACAGTTAATTATAACCAATGCAATAAAATGTCATCATAGCGCTGTTACAACTTTAAAAAGCATAAACAAAGCAAACCATCAATATTTAAATTCATACACATATTAGTGACGAGGCAGTATTGTAGTTACTATTGTAATCTTGTGACTGGGTTCCAAAACCAAGGATAAAATAATTTGGTACAGAGACGCTATGGCAAAGTGAAAATAAAGTCGGTGATGAGTTTTTGGGGGAGGAACTGATAGGGTGCGGACAGAAGAGGGTGAAAGCAGATTGTCCAGGAGTCTCACATATTTTCCAGACCTTACAAGCACTTGAATATCTGGGGAAGTAAAGCAGAGAGCAGATGCCTCACAAGATGTACTGATGCCCCTTTTTAAATATAAGGGTTTTAAAAGAAGTCTTCTGGGAGCGTCAAGGGCGGGACAACAAAACAGAAGATGCAACCATGATTCAGACATGTAGTTGCACAGTTTGAAAGCGCCCTCCTTAGTTGGAGCGCATAGGTTGAAGGCAGTGGAGCGCAAACCTAGGAGTACTCAATTTATCAACAAATAGCATATTAATTGTACTTTGCTGGATTCATCTTTCTCATTGTTATAAGTATTGTAATATATATATATATGTATATGTAGGTATAAATATATTTATATATTTATAAAAAATCGTGGTATTATTGTAACAAAAAATACTTCTTTTGTCAAAATCTAGAAATTCTTTAGAATCCAAAGAATTGGTGAAAACAAACATTTTCCTTTACCGTATGCATATGCTACATACGAAAATAGATTCACAATTATTGCTTAAAAAAGTAAATATTTGCCAATTTTACACATGCCATAAGAGTTTTCGGTCAGGCGCACGCACAAATAACAGAAGCGCTTTAGGGGAGGTATAGACATACGGCCAGGCACCAACAAAGCAGGTTAAAGCTGTATTTGTAAGCCCCGTAGGGGAGCGCAAACCAACAAAGCAGGTTAGAGCTGTATTTGTAAGCCACGTAGGGGGAGACCAAACCGACGGGGGAGAGCATCTAGTTAGCTTATAGCTGTATTTCTAAGCTCCCCTCTGACGTAGGGGGAGACCAAACCTACGGGGGAGATCATCTAGTTAGAACACCGGCCCTGGGGGGTGGCGGTCCCCAGGGCCATCAAGGGCTCCAGGAGGGGGGCCGCGCGGCCCCCCTCCCTACATCAGCACAGCCCCGGGGAGGTGGTGGTCCCCGGGGCTTCGGGGTCCAAAACGGACCCCCATTTTAATTTGTTAGTGCCCCGGGAGGTGGCGGTCCCGGGCGTGTGGGGGGCTGGAGCCCCCCACACAGGTTGTTAAATTAATTAAAAAAAGCCCCGGGAGGTGGTGGTCCCCGGGGCTGCGGAAGGGCTCAGAGCTCTCCCGCACCATTTTTTAAAAAGCCCTGGGGGTGGCGGTCCCGGGGCTTGGGGGCCCTTGAGGCCCCCACACATCAAATTATCCTCCCCATGCCCCCGGGACTTGGGCCACCCGAGGCCAATTAACATCGAGCGCTGGAGACCTCGCTTCGATTTCTTCGGCAGGATTCGCGCACCCTGAGCGCATCCTGCCGATTTAAAAAAAAAAATGCTTTTTGCCCAGGGGTCCTTGTGGGACCCCTGAGCAGGCCTAGGGGGTTAGGGTGTTTCTACTCCTGCCCCCTTTGTGCGTTTTACGCACTTGTTTCTTTTTTTCTCGGCGGGATCCGCGCACCCTAAGCGCATCCCGCCGATTTAAAAAAAAAATCTTTTCTGCCCAGGGGGTCCTTGTGGGACCCCCTGAGCAGACCTAGGGGTCAGGGTGTTTCTACCCTGCCCCCTTTTGCGCTTTACGCACTTGTTTCTGTCCCTCGGTTCTACCGAGTACAGAAATGGCTGCCAACACTTCTTGATTTGGAGTGTTGACAGCCAATTAGCATGCAGCTCGTGATCGGGAGGGTACGCGGATCCGACGCGCCCATAGATATATATGTGATTTTAATTGTGAATTTCTCAGGAACTACTGAACGGATTTACACCATTTTAGCAAAGGCACCAGTCTGAACCAAGGGCTACCTCTTTGCCAAATTTGGGGTAATTCCGTTCAGCAGTTCGAGGCTGTAGCTGCGACTAAAGGTTCCTATGGAAAAATGAATGGGAAAACGCGTTTTGGGACCCCCCTTTTTCTCGGCCCCCGCTTGACGTATCACCCCGAGACTTTCAGGGTAGGAGCAGACCGGAGCGCCCCAACAAGTTGGAAGCTTTCGCGAAGATTCGTCAACCGGCGCCAACGTTATTGCAAATAGAATGTCGCGGATTTCCTATGGATAATAGGTCCTAACTATAACTATCTACTGGCGACCGCCAGTAGATATATATATATATATATATATATATATATATATATATATATATATATATATATATATTCCTCTCCTCGCCACAATCCTCCGGAAAAGCGAGTGCAGACCTCATTCAGTGCCAAAATTCTTTTTATTTTTACCAGTCCTCTGCCATTACGCGTTTCGGCCGTACAAGTGGCCTTGATCACATGACAACGCTCAACAGCTTTACCCCCATATTTAAAGTGCCCGTGCTTAATTAAAACCATGGAAATAGAAAACATATTAAAGAATTTTTACAGAGTTTTTTACATACTTTACATACCATGATAACTCATGTTCCATTACACAATATAGTTTGTTATTCATTTAGTTGTTATTCATAATTAATATTCAACCTCCTATATGATTGCCCACATTATAGTGAAACAATGTTACAAAATAATTTTTTGATATATATATATGTTTTGATTCAGGCTAAATATCTACTTAAATGTCTCCTGACACATGTTTACGATTTCCATTAAAATTATAGCATATATAGGAATAAAGACATCATCCACATATAAAAAATACATATCTTAATATAAAAGTGAAAACAAACCTATCACCTACCACTATGTGCTGTAAAAATTTGTGTATAAAGGACACATTTCTTTAAAGAAACTCCTATTTCCTATTTTGTGTCCTTAAGTTTAAATACTTTGCCATTTCACGGATTACTCTGCACCATGCAATATCTGCCATTCATGTCTTTTTAATACATATATTTATTCTTATTATATATATAAAATATACCACAGATAAATCTGTAAATTCAATATTGTTCTATTGTGCCAATGGATTAGTTGTGCAATACTTTCTTTTCTTGATTTATACTTGCCTAAATGCATCCGTGCACATCTCTAAATCATTTGCTACCATTGTCGACATGCTGTGAATGGACAGATAAAGTGACTCAGTGCTATACTACTTAGAGTTAAAAACCAATAGTGCTATAAATATTAAATATCTAAAGGGGTACACAAATGAATTCATTATATACACATACAGATTATCATACGTAAATAAATAAATTCATTATATACAAGTACAAATTGTCATAGTAAATTCATCAAATACATCCTACTTTAAAGTTCATACATTACTTCATATTGCAAGGGAGGTTTCTAAGACTGTCAATAAATTGTTGGCTTTTAAAGTCTTAACACAAAGAACCCAGATGTAGATCTATAAAAACATTAGAAAAAGGGCTTTAAGAAATCACTATAAAATACCACCCCAGTTCTAAAACCATTCCTAAAAATCATACTGGTTTTATTGATTGGATAAATATAGTTTTGCTTCTTGCCCAAGGTTCTTCAGACATTAAGTGCATGCAAGAATAGGTGTCCCTTCATTGCAATGTTCTAATTAGCTTGCCCGCTGTACATGCTTAACCTATGGGAGACTGACTGCCTACGTTTATAAAAACGTATGTAAATCTTCTGTAATATTGAGCCCGCCTGGATGCTTAGAATCAAACTCTAAAATATAACTCGTTTCCAGGCGTCTCAGTTTGGCTTCCCTGTCACCCCCTCTTTTCATGATAGGTATAGCTTCAATAGCATAGTAGCGTAAAAATTGTGGATTGCTATTGTGTACAGTTTGAAAATGTCTTGCAACAGGGTAATTTTGATCCTTATTAGTGATCGCCCTGATATGCTGAAGAACACGTTTGTGCACTGCTAATTTTGTGCTGCCTATATATTTCAATTGGCAGTCACATTCCAATACGTATACACAATATTCTGTCTTACACGTAAGATGCTGTTTAATCTCTTTGACTGTATCTGAAAAAGCAGTTGTGTACGTTTTGACATTTATTCCAAACTGACAAGCCTTACAAGAGAGACATTTAAAAAAACCTTTTCTTATTGTTAACCACATGTCTTTGTGACTACTGTCATGACTATTCTGAACCAACATATTCCCCATACTTAATGATTTGCGGAAGGAGATTGATGGATTGACAGGCATCAGATCACCTATTACTGGATCCTCACGAATAAAGTGCCAATTGTGTCTCATAATACTCCGTAACTGTTTTTCCTGTTTTGAATAGGTTAGGATTAGTCTGACAGGCTGTGTGTATGCCTCTCCCTGGGACGTTTTTATTTTGTAGGCGAGGAGATCCCTCCTCGACCTTGCCTGGGACTTTCTAATCGCAGAATCTACTGATTCGCTGCTGTATCCCCTAGCCAAAAATCTAGCACGGCTCTCCATCTGCCTCATCTTTGTATCCTCTGAATCACTGCAAATTCTGCGGATACGGAGCATTTCCCCGTAGGGGATGCTCCTGATGAGATGTGGGGGATGTGCACTCGACGCGTGTAAAAGTGTGTTTCCTGCAGTTGGTTTGGTAAAAAGGGTGGTAGTTAAAACATCATTTCTAATTAAAACCTGCACATCCAAAAAGGTCACTGTATGTTTACTGATGCTCGAGGAAAATTTGAGGTTAAAGTTGTTTTCATTGATTTCATTGATAAATTTCAACGCACCTTCTTCCCTCCCCTTCCACACAATAAATATATCATCTATAAAACGCATCCAAGATACAATATTGGTAGTATATACATGTTCATATTTGCGCATGAGGACCAGTTCCTCCCACCAGCCCATGAACAGACAGGCGTAACTGGGGGAGAAACTGGCCCCCATAGCTACACCTTGGATTTGTTGATAAAACTGCCCGTTAAAAAGAAAAAAATTATTTTCCAGATTAAAAAGCAGCATATCCAAGAGCATACGAGTATGTTGTGCATATATTATGGATCTAGTATTAAGAAAGAACTCCACTGCTCTCAAGCCATCTTGGTTCCTGATACAGGTATACAAAGAGCAGACATCCATTGTGATTAACAAAAATCAGATTCCCACACAATTGCATTAATTTTTGTTAAAAAATCACTGGTGTCCTGGATGTATGATTTCAACTGCTTCATGTGCACCTGTAAAAAATAATCAATGTATCTTGAGAGATTCTCCAATGGCCCATCACACGCCGCAATAATTGGCCTGCCCGGTGGTTTCGCCATGTCCTTGTGTATTTTGGGTATGAAGTAAATATGGGGTACCATTGGATATTCCTTTTAACAAATTTATACTCATCCCAACTTAAAAGGCCCAAACTCTTCCAAGCAAGCAAGTTCTTAAAAAGAGAATCCTGAGTGTTTTTGTATTTTATTGGAGTACTTTTTTGTAACACTGGACATCGTTCAACTGGCTGTATGCTTCTTCTAAATAGTCTTTCATGGGCCAAAGGACTATATTTCCGCCTTTATCTGATGTCCGAATAACTACATCTTCCTTTCTTAATCTTAAAATCAACTGATTATATCTGGTCTCTTTGCTGGTATATACTCTTTTAGATCTATTCGTTGCATGTGTTAGTTTTTTGATTTGATTAACCACATGATCACTAAAGGCATCTAAACCATCTCGTACCAATATGGGGACAAATTTTGATTTCATTTTAAATGGTGTTTGAGGCCTGGCTTGAGTGCCTGCAAGGGGGATGGTCTGACTACTGGATGATCCCCCATTTTCCAACTGGCACATGTCCCGGTATAGATCTACATCCGAGACTTGAAGGCCCAACATATCTGTTTCCAATCTTGTTGCAGAGACTGTCGTAGCGGCCTCAGCAGTGGGCCTTAATAGATGAAATTTTTTAAGTTTTAATTTACGCATAAACTGATACACATCCGCTCTAGTTCTGGTGTATTGGAAATCTGTTCTAGGGCAAAAAGACAGTCCCAGGGATAGAATTTGAGCCTCTGATTCTGATAGGTTGATGTTGGCAAGATTTATTATTGTATTTGCCTCTTGTTTGCCTTGTTTCCCATCAGTTCTTTGTATACTTCTTACATTATTATTTAGTTCCGTTTGGCCCGTCCTCGGCCCCGCTTCTTTGATTCTCCGTATCCTGCGGGCCTGGCGTCTCCCCCGTCTCCTCTGGGATTTGGTTTTATTGCCATGTCTTGTTTGCGTGGTCTTAATGTCTCTCTCCTGCCCTGTTTTAAAATTCCCAATTCTTCCCCCAATGTCAACCTTATTCCATGCTCTTCATTTTTTCTGTTTGTCCCTTCATTCTCTGATTCACTTTCTGGAACAGAGCTTGTCTCCGACATTGAGGATGCTTCACCATGTTGATTTTTTGTTCCTTTGTCTCCCTGCAATCTTTTATTGGCCGTCGCTGCCCTTAGTGAATCATACCGGCGTGCAAATGTGAAGATCTGTCCATTAGCATAATCTTCCCGGTCTCTCTTGAATTTATATGTTTTACGGGCCTTTATTTTATCCTCCTCTTTTGCCAGTCTACTCATCATTTCTTCCCTCATTTTCAGTGCTTGCCGTGAGTCACCTTCCTGTTGTTTAATCTTCTCTTCGAGGGCTTCAATCTTGCTTTGTAAATCTGCCCTATCTATTTCGGCGTATTTAACGAGTATTTGTACTAACCTCCTTGACGATTCGAGGTTGCATTCACCCCACTCAGCCATCATTAGGGGTTCGGCGTCTCATAACTGGGGGCTATCATAATACGTAGCCCCCTAGGGATTCTCCCTACATCCAGATACCTTTTAATGAGCACGCCTCCCACCATTTAGATTGCTCTTGCCGTTTGTATTTTTCCAGCAATTTAAAATTTTCTTTAAGCCCATTGATGCTGATACTCGGGGTTTCTAATCCCTCTTTGTTTGTTGCACTCTGATCCCCCAAGGAATCCGTGAACATTTCTACTGCTGCAAGCTCGCGATTTCTGAGCGCGTCGGGCAGACATTGTGACTTGGTTTAAATGTTTAAGATTTATTCCCTCCAATCCTTTAACGATACGATATCACAGTCCAGATTAAGGGAAGTATGCACACCTCCCACCCCTGCAGCGCTTTTGTTCGCCAGATGCTTGAAATTGTTGTATGCACTCACTGTGTTGGGCAGTTTCTTCGTCGCGTCCCTGCTCAGCCGAGCGGTGTTTCCGCCGTTTCACTGCCTCCTTTTGTGCTCCGCATCTTGGACTCCAAGTATACTGCTGCTGCTGGGGAGCTCCGTCCGTTTGGTGAAAACCTCTTTAGGATGCCCCCGGGGTCCCCGCTAAAGCAGAGCCACGAGCCCGTGACTGGATGCCCTAGTACGGGAAACCTTGACGGGGCAAAACAGACTGCTTGCTACGAAGCCCTCTTGTTGGGAAGGGGTCTGCTGACCGGCAACAGTCCAATGCCGGTAAATATTCCTCTCCTCGCCACAATCCTCCGGAAAAACGAGTGCAGACCTCATTCAGTGCCAAAATTCTTTTATTTTTACCAGTCCTCTGCCATTACGCGTTTCGGCCGTGCAAGCGGCCTTGATCACATGACAACGCTCAACAGCTTTACCCCCATATTTAAAGTGCCCGTGCTTAATTAAAACCATGGAAATAGAAAACATATTAAAGAATTTTTTACAGAGTTTTTTTACATACTTTACATACCATGATAACTCATGTTCCATTACACAATATAGTGTGTTATTCATTTAGTTGTTATTCATAATTAATATTCAACCTCCTATATGATTGCCCACATTATAGTGAAACAATGTTACAAAATAATTTTTTGATATATATATATATGTTTTGATTCAGGCTAAATATCTACTTAAATGTCTCCTGACACATGTTTACGATTTCCATTAAAATTATAGCATATATAGGAATAAAGACATCATCCACATATAAAAAATACATATCTTAATATAAAAGTGAAAACAAACCTATCACCTACCACTATGTGCTGTAAAATTTGTGTATAAAGGACACATTTCTTTAAAGAAACACCTATTTCCTATTTTGTGTCCTTAAGTTTAAATACTTTGCCATTTCACGGATTACTCTGCACCATGCAATATCTGCCATTCATGTCTTTTTTAATACATATATTTATTCTTATTATATATATAAAAATATACCACAGATAAATCAGTAAATTCAATATTGTTCTATTGTGCCAATGGATTAGTTGTGCAATACTTTCTTTTCTTGATTTATACGAGATCATCTGCGGCATAGCCCAAGGAATCATCCCTCAGCCCAACACTGTTCAACATCTACATGGCCCCGCTCGCATGCATCGCCAGACAGCACGACCTCAACATAATCTCCTACGCCGACGACACTCAACTGATCCTCTCCCTCACCAAGGACCCCCTCGCCGCCAAATCCAACCTCCATGAAGGAATGAAGCCCGTCGCCGAGTGGATGAAGATCAGCCGACTAAAACTGAACACGGACAAGACAGAGGTCCTCATCCTGGGCTCCAACACCTCAGCCTGGGACGACTCCTGGTGGCCAACGACACTAGGAGCAGCCCCGACACCCACCGACCACGCACGCAACCTGGGAGTCATCCTCAACTCAACGCTCTCCATGGCCAAGCAAGTCAACGCAGTCTCCTCCTCCTGCTTCAACACCCTCCGCATGCTTCGCAAGATCTACAGGTGGATCCCGACAGATACAAGAAGAACAGTCACCCAGGCCCTCGTCAGTAGCAGACTTGACTATGGGAACGCCCTCTACGCGGGAGCCCCGGCCAAGCTCATCAAGCGACTGCAACGCATACAAAACGCCTCTGCACGCCTGATCCTCGATGTACCACGCCACAGCCACATCACTCCCCCACCTGAGGAACCTGCACTGGCTCCCCATCGACAGGAGAATCTCCTTCAAACTCCTCATCCACGCACACAAGGCACTCCACAAGACTGGCCCAGCCTACCTCAACATACGACTCCTCTTCTACGTCCCCAACCGCCAGCTCCGCTCCGCCGACCTCTCCCTCGCCACCGTCCCTCGCATTCGAAGAACTACCACCGGCGGCAGATCCTTCTCCCACCTCGCCGCCAAGACCTGGAACACCCTTCCACTAAGCCTACGACAGACCCAAGACCTGCTGACCTTCAGGAGGCTACTCAAGACCTGGTTGTTCGACCAGTAGCAGCACCCCCCTTTTTTCTCCCCAGCGCCTTGAGACCCTCGCGGGTAAGTAGTGCGCTCTACAAATTCTGTGATTGATTGATTGATTTACTATTGTCAAATGTAAATTTATATAGGAAATCGTTAAAGGATTTAGACAAATGCCCCATTACTGAATTCAAATTTTTGTCTAGTTTTCAAAAATGTATAGTTTTCTGGGATCCATTATTGTTTTGAAAACAATTCCTAACACTAACTGGAAGGAGGTTGAAAGAAAAAAATAAATGCAACAATTGACTATGTCACAGTAAAAAATAAAAACTTCATAGAAAATTTTGGTTTACTGTCAAGAGTCTACTTGCCCCAGAAATCTGAGATGATGGGGATTTCATCACCACAAACACTTTGTTGATGCCATTTACAAGACACAAACCAGACGCTTTCTACTGCAGCAATTTAGAACAATTGTTTTTAGAAAAAGGCAATTTTTTTAAGTATTTTTGAAAATTTCTGGGTCTTTTCCAGGGGAATACACAAACCCTGGGTACCTTTAAAATCATCAGGGTGTTGGGAATAAGGGCACAATATTTTACATTAAAACCTTATGTGGACAAAAAGTTACAGCGGCCTAAGTGCAAACTACCACAAAGAAACAAAATAAGGCTGAGCACAGAGGGGAGGTGGGGCGGGAAAGGCCCTAGCAGCAAAGGGGTTAAAATACAACTGCTACAATCTGTACATAGTGCTTCACGATAGACTTATAAAGTGCTTTAAAAAAAAAAAATTCTATTGATCAAATTAATGGCACTCTAGTTGATTAAATTAGCACAGTTAATTATAACCAATGCAATAAAATGTCATCATAGCGCTGTTACAACTTTAAAAAGCATAAACAAAGCAAACCATCAATATTTAAATTCATACACATATTAGTGACGAGGCAGTATTGTAGTTACTATTGTAATCTTGTGACTGGGTTCCAAAACCAAGGATAAAATAATTTGGTACAGAGACGCTATGGCAAAGTGAAAATAAAGTCGGTGATGAGTTTTTGGGGGGGGAGGAACTGATAGGGTGCGGACAGAAGAGGGTGAAAGCAGATTGTCCAGGAGTCTCACATATTTTCCAGACCTTACAAGCACTTGAATATCTGGGGAAGTAAAGCAGAGAGCAGATGCCTCACAAGATGTACTGATGCCCCTTTTAAATATAAGGGTTTTAAAAGAAGTCTTCTGGGAGCGTCAAGGGCGGGACAACAAAACAGAAGATGCAACCATGATTCAGACATGTAGTTGCACAGTTTGAAAGCGCCCTCCTTAGTTGGAGCGCATAGGTTGAAGGCAGTGGAGCGCAAACCTAGGAGTACTCAATTTATCAACAAATAGCATATTAATTGTACTTTGCTGGATTCATCTTTCTCATTGTTATAAGTATTGTAATATGTATATATATGTATATGTAGGTATAAATATATTTATATATTTATAAAAAATCGTGGTATTATTGTAACAAAAATACTTCTTTTGTCAAAATCTAGAAATTCTTTAGAATCCAAAGAATTGGTGAAAACAAACATTTTCCTTTACCGTATGCATATGCTACATACGAAAATAGATTCACAATTATTGCTTAAAAAGTAAATATTTGCCAATTTTACACATGCCATAAGAGTTTTCGGTCAGGCGCACGCACAAATAACAGAAGCGCTTTAGGGGAGGTATAGACATACGGCCAGGCACCAACAAAGCAGGTTAAAGCTGTATTTGTAAGCCCCGTAGGGGGAGCGCAAACCAACAAAGCAGGTTAGAGCTGTATTTGTAAGCCACGTAGGGGGAGACCAAACCGACGGGGGAGAGCATCTAGTTAGCTTATAGCTGTATTTCTAAGCTCCCCTCTGACGTAGGGGGAGACCAAACCAACGGGGGAGATCATCTAGTTAGAACACCGGCCCTGGGGGGTGGCGGTCCCCAGGGCCATCAAGGGCTCCAGGAGAGGCCGCGCGGCCCCCTCCCTACATCAGCACAGCCCCGGGAGGTGGTGGTCCCTGGGCTTCGGGGTCCAAAGCGGACCCCCATTTTAATTTGTTAGTGCCCCGGGAGGTGGCGGTCCCGGGGCGTGTGGGGGCTGGAGCCCCCACACAGGTTGTTAAATTAATTTAAAAAAGCCCCGGGAGGTGGTGGTCCCCGGGGCTGCGGGAGGGCTCAGAGCACTCCCGCACCATTTTTTAAAAGCCCTGGGGGTGGCGGTCCCGGGCTTGGGGGCCCTTTGAGGCCCCCACACATTAAATTATCCCTCCCCCATGCCCCCGGGACTTGGGCCACCCGGGGCCAATTAACATCGAGCGCGGGAGACCGCGCTCGATTTTTTTTTCGGCAGGATTCGCGCACCCTGAGCGCATCCTGCCGATTTAAAAAAAAAAAAATGCTTTTTGCCCAGGGGGTCCTTGTGGGACCCCCTGAGCAGGCCTAGGGGGTTAGGGTGTTTCTACCCTGCCCCCTTTGTGCGTTTTGCGCACTTGTTTCTTTTTCTCGGCGGGATCCGCGCACCCTAAGCGCATCCCGCCGATTTTTAAAAAATATATATATTTTTCTGCCCAGGGGGTCCTTGTGGGACCCCTGAGCAGACCTAGGGGTCAGGGTGTTTCTACCCTGCCCCCTTTTGCGCTTTGCGCACTTGTTTCTGTCCCTCGGTTCTACCGAGGACAAAATGGCTGCCAACACTTCTTGATTTGGAGTGTTGACAGCCAATTAGCATGCAGCTCGTGATCGGGAGGGTACGCGGATCCGACGCGCCAATAGATATATATGTGATTTTAATTGTGAATTTCTCAGGAACTACTGAACGGATTTACACCATTTTAGCAAAAGGCACCAGTCTGAACCAAGGGCTACCTCTTTGCCAAATTTGGGGTAATTCCGTTCAGCAGTTCGGGCTGTAGCTGCGACTAAAGGTTCCTATGGAAAAATGAATGGGGAAAACGCGTTTTGGGACCCCCTTTTTCTCGGCCCCGGCATGACGTATCACCCCGAGACTTTCAGGGTAGGAGCGGACCGGAGCGCCCCAACAAGTTGGAAGCTTTCGCAAGATTCGTCAACCGGCGCCAACGTTATTGCAAATAGAATGTCGCGGATTTCCTATGGATAATAGGTCCTAACTATAACTATCTACTGGCGACCGCCAGTAGATAATATATATATATATATATATATATATATATATGGTGTTGCTCAGTACAGATTTATATACTTTTTATATATATTGAATGTCATTAGAAAGAAAAACCTACCTGCATGGCAATGTCCCACGTTGTAATGTACATGCATGTTACCTACCTGTATTGTAAAGACTGCGTGGTAAAGGTTTTGTGTGGTAATAGATGCGTGGTAGATTTGACATACCATACATACCATACAGCCCTATCCAACTTCAAATTTTTCATCATTTTTAAAAAGTGATTTTAATGCTTCTGCCTTTTTTTACACCTAACAATTTCAAGGTTCTTGGCAAAAAATATTGTGAATATTGTTTACATGATCATTAAAAGGAAACAATCAATCCGATTTTGTATTCTTGTCTCCCTTTAAATGAATTAAAGAAAAGGTTACAGCTGCCTCTCTTCAGAGGAGCAGGCTTTTGTTCGATTGCCCACACAATTGCTTTCAATACAAAGGCTAAATTAATAGAAACATCAGTAGGGTAGTTAAATTTGTAACCCCGGCAACTGCTTTTTTTGTTTTAACTCTAGATAAATATTGTTTTAAATAGTTTGAAAATATTCGTATTTGCAACTTAATGGAAGTTAAAGCTTCTAGATAAGGGTTTTCCAAAGTCGGTCCTAGAGGGCCAGATCCATGCCAGATTTTTCACATATCCCCATTTAGATTAATGTAGTTATCGTAAAATCTGGTATAGAGCCGGCCCTAAAGGACCAACTTTGGAGAACCCTGTTCTAGATGATTGGCAGACTGCTACATTTACAGCAAGCCAAGCCAATCATTTATTAGACCTTAGAATTGGATGTTGACTACTCATTATAGTCCCCCGTGCCACCACTCCGAAAACACTAAGACCATTTCATAAGAAAAAATAATTTCTATTCAAAGGTATGTAGGTAAGTGTTATAAAACATCAAACCAGTCTAAAATACGTGCTACAGGTCTGTGTACGCAATTTGGATTGTGTAAAGAACTGATACATTTAATCAAAGCAATAATCATGTGCCACTAAGCAATATATGTTGTTTGCGACCATATTTTAGGGTTTTACCAAACTTTAATTTTATATTCGGTAAAGCACAAAACATGCATTAGATATTGCTTTTATATAATTTATGCAGGAGAATAAATATTTTAAAAATGTAGAAATCCCCACATGGAAGGTTCATGGCCTAAAATATTATGGATTTCTATTGTTTTGGGGATTTACAAATCGCCAATGAGCCCACTATTAAACCTACACAAATTGCAGCTATCCATGCACACTCCTACACGTACTCCAGTAGATCGAAATAAGAACAACAATGATACAAATGAACATTTACACATTTTGCTTTATTTTTATTTGTCGCCATATGTAAATTATTTTTTCATCTAGTGAATAATTTTCTTTGGCGAGATAAAGCAATGGGAAGATCTCTCCGAAGCCATAACAAGAACATCAAGCCCTTTTGGAAACTCATAGCACTGGGGTCCTGCACAACAGAAAACCATCTTGACACTATGGTCCAACCAAGGCCTGCTCTACAGGGTGTGGAATAAGGATAGAACCAGGGCCTGCTGCATAGACCCTCCAGAGCAAAGTGAAGGGTTGAAAGCTGTCTCTGTAATTGAACTAGGCATTTCTGAGACAGCACAGGATCTCTATCTACTGAAGCGGGAGAAGACACCCTGCCCTGTTGGCATCCCTGATGATTTATATCTCTGACAACCAGAAATCTGGGTGCCCTATTTGAAAACCTTAGGAAATGCCTTCCTGAGAGGTGAGGATATTCCTCTCTGTTGGCAAAGAGCTACCATTGTTCCTATTTTTAAGAAGGTGAGGGGGGGTGCTCCTTCCAACTATAGGCCTATCAGCCTGATTGATATCAGTCAGAAAGACTTCGCTAGGCAGATACATTTTAGAATTTAAGCGTGGATAGCAGAACACCGCATTTTAGCTGATAGGTGTTCCACTTCAGAACGATCTGCTGGAAGTATGTCGCCCTGAGGCTGGACCATCTTTATGTGGCCTTTATAGACCCGAGGGCGGCCTTTGACCTTGTACCAAGGGAATGCCTTTGGAGGATCTTGGAGTCGTATGGTACTCCATGTGATCTCCTAAAAATTTTGAAAATCCTGCACTCTGAAACTGACACCCAGGTGGGATGGAACATAGGAAGACCTTACACCTAAGATAGCAATAAACCGGGGCATCAGGTAGGGCTGCGCGCTTGCCCCTATGCTATTCAGCCTATACATCAATGGAGCGGTAGACAGGATGGTGCACTACAAGCATGATGCCCCAAAATCTGTGGGCATTAATACCCCTATCCTCATATTTGCAGTTAACATGCTTTTATTATCCCGAACACCGCATGGCCTGCAGTCACTATTGGATTGCTTTGCACTGTTCTGTTCTGAAAGGGGACTGGAGCTAGAGCCAGCAAAGTTGAAACTAATGGTATTAAATCTCCATCGCTCCTTTAGAGTTAGGTTGAGCATTGAGTGGGTGCCCTTGGAGCAAGTGAAATGCTTTGACTATCTAGGTGTAAGGCTGGCTGGTACCATGTCATGGACTCCAAATTAGGTAAAAGCAGAACTATTTTGACTCAAAGAGCATTGGCTATAGGTAGGAAATATAAGGCTACGTCAAGTGGAGCAGTAATGTCAGCCCTTGAGGTATATAGGGCCACAGCTGTTTCAGGGGCTATATATGGTGCTGAACATTGGGGTTGCAGTGGTGTGGCATCGCTTACCTGTATGGAAAACAAATTTATCAGGTCACTTTTTAATCTACCCACAAGCACCCCTATTTTACCTTTACAATTTGATTGAGCACTTAAGAGTATCAATCAGGTGATTAAATTAAAACTCTTGACATACTGGGTGCACCTGCGGATGACACTTGAATTGGAGCCCTATAGAAAAGCATTGGAAGAGATAGTAACTATGGCTAAGGAAAATAAAAACTCTGTGTGAGCTTCTTAAAATGGAGGAAGTTTGGTACTCTCCCACCCAAATGACAAAAGGCATTCTTATAAAATTGAAGCAAGCCTATTAGGATTCCATGATGGGAGTAATATGGAAAGATCAAAAAGTGGGTAGTATCATAGAGAAATTCCTCACTCACAAATGCTCCCCCAGATTTGAATCCTACTTGGATAGGATTCGTCCACTCCAAGCAAAATGTCTGTATATAAAGTTTAGGATTTGCAAATTGCCTCTTAAATCTTTCACATGTAAATGGGACAAAGGGGGTCCCTCACAGTCCCTTCTGCCCACAGATGGAAGAATCAGTGGCCCATTTTCTTCTTTTCTGTCAAACCTACCCCTTGTTGCGGAAAGATGGATTATTCCAGTGTGCAAGACGATGGGATACTAAGGTGTGACACTAAGGACTTTATTGTGTTCGCAGTTTCCAGATTCTTAATGTGGGCATGGAGAATTAGATCAAACAAGCTTATTGCGATAATCTCTAGACATCAGACCTTGTGGCTGAATAAAGAGTGAGAATGTAATGCGTGCTGTCCCTCCCCCCTATGTTGGATCCCTGGGGACAGTATTGCTACATCCTTGTTTTATCTTTATTGCTGGTAGTTATTTTTTAAAGCAGACATTTGTTGGGATTTACTAGGTTAATTGGAACCAGGGTTCTTACTGACAAAAAGCAGAAGTATCTTCAAAGTTTTAATCATTTATATATGCACTTTATTGTTCTTCAAGCTTATTATGTAATTTTATCTTATTGCATGAGCCACATTAAAATTAGTTCAAGCCTATGGAATTGTGCCAAAAGGGATTGTGCATGCATTGATAGTCCCTGATAGAGTGAATATGTGTCATGAACCGTAACTCAATCTGAATGTTAAACTTGGCACTATGCATAAGCGTTGGGCACTTGACATCGTGGCCCATCGCTGCTATTGCTTGATATTTCATTAGTCATGTGTGTAATATACTTTAATGACTTTACATTTTAACCAAAATAAAGTATTGAATTGAATTGAATTGAATAATTTTCTCTTACTCAAACTAGTGGTACTTTGGGCTCTCTCATACTTATTCCTCTGTTGTCTAGCACTAAACTTCAGTGTGTAAAGTGTAAATATACTGTGAAATGCCATTAGGAATGTTTATTCTTTGCATTATGGGTTATCACTAAGTTCTTGATGGCCACCTCCATTTCCCCATATATAAACCTATCTCTAATGATAGGACAACATACTCCATGCTATTGGATTGTACATGGTTTTAAGTAAGATACAGGGGACAACACTGGTGAGTGGAGAGTGGGAGACAGTCTTGATTCTGTCATTTGGCATTTGGGAATTTTAATCCTAAAATTCAACTTCTTGCAGTTGTAAATATATTTTATAGCTACAAATGGTTTAATGGAGAACACTCCTAGTGGTTATAGGTTTTTTCTTATTACTTTGGCTGCACAGGAATTGTTCTTGCGCTCTTTAGATTACCTCCTGCACATATTCATTAGCATTCTATTAATGTGGGCTTAGCAAGGGACGTTGTTCCAGTGCCATTGTTTTGGAAGGTCACTCCAGCTCTGCAGACCTACTACACCAAGACTGGTAGTGATCATATTTAACCTGTGGAATTTCCATACATCTCTATCAAGCCAATATCCTTAATAAACTATCTGTCCTCCACTGTGTTCACATTGGGGCAATTGTGATCCAGCAAAGCAGAATCATTTCACCTACTGTGTCCTGAAATTATGGAATATTTACTATACTTCATCCTTTATAATTTCACTAAATGTCTGTGGTTATTAGAGCTTCGGTATTAGCAATAACAAAGATTTTTCAAAATGTGTAATCATTACTACCTAAGGCCAATAGCATTCAGGGGCAACTGGGACATTACCAACGAGAATCCCATTAGATTCCTTCTTGCTCCTTTAACTTGTCACAAGTTTGTTATCACTTTAAGATTTGACTATGTTGCAAAAGTACTTACAGAATCAAGGAGTAGGGAATGCGTAGAAGCTAATACATCTAATCTGAGGTTCCAAAATGCTCTAATCTAGTTATTCACAAACAAACCCAGACTAAATGCCTTTCCAAAGTACTCTTGGCTCATCCTAAAATATCTAGGCTTAGCTTAAGTCAAAACCAAGTGAAAGCTGCTGGAGGATATAGGACTCAACAAACACAGTGTAGTGCAATTATGAGATAAACATCCTAAGCTCCAAACCAAAGTTTGAATGAACATATTAGACATTGCATGAGCTAAGTGTGTTCCCTCATTTGGAATGCTGTTTTCTTCCGTGAACCAGGAAACTAAACAGTCCTCAGCCACATATCTATTGTTAAAATGCTATGCCTTTTTGCCTCTAGTGTAACCACTGCTATGTTGGTCATACCTAGATCCATGTCAAGACAGCAGCTTATTTCTGTAGGGATTCTTACTTTTCTTGCACAGCTATTAAACCCTTGAAGAACCTTGACTCTGTGAAATATTTTGGAGACTTAAAAGGTTAATTGGAGCTTAATTCAATCCAGATGGATTAGTAGTGAGCAGCTTGAAAGATTGTGTCCAGAGCCTCACATAAAATTAACAAGAGGCCTTCATCAAGTGGGGTAAAACAAATCCAGGGTTAATACAGTATCCACAAATGCCAAGGTAGGATACACATATGATGGATCCATGGAGTAGTTTCTTCTCACCTCTTTTCAAGATGGAGTTTTTGAGAATGCACAGTTCAACAGAGGGTGTTAATTTAAGATGATGTTGGAATAAGATTCCGCAGTATAATTTATTGATGAAAGTGGAAACAGGAACCGCGGAGACCATGAATTATGCATCTTCCACAGATAGATATGTCAGCCTTTCTCTCTGAGATTATTGGCTTGGTTTATTTTGAAGGCGTGGCATGGAATGGCAAACTCCTGCATTGTATGTGGTACCAACATCCAGCACTTAATGTGTTCTGGGCGAAGTATCCCTGCAGTGGCTCTGGGCTTCAATGTGGTGTTTCTTTGGTCTCCCCAAGTGGCCTCCTGACCTGCGCTTGCAACATCTCAGTTCCTTTGCAATTTGAAAGTGTTGTGTATCATAGATACCAGACTCTGCTTCTTCCGGAGTTCTAAGGACTTGCCCTAAAAGCAAGGCTGTCCCAGGTCTCCGCAAGCAGTCAAAAGTATTTGTGTCATATGAGCCTACCAGTCCTGGATGCAATTGGGAGTCTAACAGGTGCGGCCGTCCAGTCGATCGGGTTTCACAGAGTAAAGAGGGGTCGGCGGAAGGGGTAGCGAGAGTAAAACGGAGTGTGAGAAATAGAGGATAAGAAAGTATGCGCGAGGATAAAAACAAGAGAGTGCATATGTATTGGAGAAAGGGAAAGCGATAAAGTTGAACTGTTAATGAAGCCATATGAAGAAGATGGACGCGGCGGGCGTGCCGCAGCTCGTTCCCGCGGGGCACCGCTGAGCTCCAATAACACAGATACCGCACGGAGCACCCCCGGAGAAGACGATCACCGCCGGAGGTGGTACTGGTGAGTGGAGAGTGGGAGACGTGGGGCGCGACCGAACGGATGGTGCCAATCTCCCTATAAAGTAATGAGCCCAGCGAAGAAACGCCTGTGAAGTCCCGGGGCCGCTGCTATCTCACCAGGGACGTAATTAAGCCTGGGGGCCTGAATATATTCATCGTTGAGGGACTGAGAGGCGGCAAGGAGCCGTTGAAGCCGGGCGCCTGACTTTAAAATGGCGCCCGGTGGAGGCACTTCATAAAAACGAAGGCAACAACACCCGGCCTGGCGGCCCCCAGAGCAGTGGTAACCGGCAAAGGCCTATGCAGCACGACCGTGGACTATCCTGTAATCTGCTGAGACACAAGGGGAGAAAGTACAGGCACAAAAAAAAAACAGAACAAAAAGGAGTGACCAGGCGCTGCGGAATGGCTACTCCCTATCCATCCCCCATCCGGCCTACCTGTCAGGATACTTAATCTACGAGCTTACCTCTGACCGTGGAGACCTAGCTTTTTGACCGATGCCCGGTGGAGCTACCTGATAGCTAAGGAGGAGATGGGCTGTGGACTTCCCCCTCGGCTGTCACCTACCCAGCCGGACTTTGGGCAGACTTTCCTTCGTCTCTCCGTCGCATTCTCCCTCCTACCCCTTTACCCTACCCCCTTTCCTCCCCTATGCTCCATTTATCTTGTCCACTATGCTCTCTAAATGTTTTCCTATTGAGACCTAGCTATTTGACCGATGGAGCTACCTGATAGCTATAGAGGAGATGGGCTGTGGACTTCCCCCTCGGCCGTCACCTACCCAGCCGGACTTTGGGCAGACTTTCCTTCGTCTCTCCATCGCATTCTCCCTCCTACCCCTTTACCCTACCCCCTTTCCCCCCCATGCTCAATTTATCTTGTCCACTATGCTCTCTAAATGTTTTCCTGTTGAGACCTAGCTATTTGACCGATGACCGGTGGAGCTACCTCATAGCTATAGAGGAGATGGGCTGTGGACTTCCCCCTCGGCCGTCACCTACCCAGCCGGACTTTGGGCAGACTCTTCTTCGTCTCTCCATCCTATTTCCCTCCTACCCCTTTACCCTTCACCCTTTCCCTTCTAGGCTCCACTTATTTCGTCTTCTACGTTCGTGAAATGTTTTTCTATTAACTGATGTAACTTGTAACTTATGTAATTTTGTAACTTTGTGGAACCTTATGTAAAGCGCTCTGATACCTCCGGGTCTAGCCAGCGCTATATAAAACTCAAATAAATATTTTTTTTTTTTTTTAAAACAGGTACCCAGGCTTGCAAGATTGCTTTTCAGCTTGACAAGGAAATACAGATCTTAAACAGTTTGAGTGTCAGGAGCTTTCAGTCTCGCTTTTTTAGTGGAATCCTGTATGTAGATTAATATGGACGTGATGCCTACAAGAAAGTCAGGTTTTGGCGGGGCATCAAGACACTTGCACTGCAGGTATCATTAGTAAGTCTCATATCGTTTGTATCTGACTTGTGAAATCTCTTGCCTAACTTCCTGCAATATCCAAAATGGCTTTAACCTAACCGCCTCTGGAAAAATTCCCAGAACACTGTGCTGTATTACCGTGTACCTCTAACGCTTTCATGGAAATAGCAATTATGGTAAAGTCATAATTTTTGCCCTGATCACCCACATATTTTGACTGATACTGGTGGTAACTGACTATGACTGTGCCCTGGGCCCTGCTAACCAGACCCAGGGCCATTGCTCTGATTAAAAAATTATATGGTAATTAGGTGTAATTACAATTGGCACTGACAACCTACCTGTGAGTCCCTTGTATATGGTAGGGCATGTCATTTTAAAGGCCCAGCAGATTTTATATACTTAAGTGTGCACTACTGTTTTGCCTGATGTCATTTTAAAGGTCAGCCCTGCTTTTCAAGCTGCTTTTAAACTGAAATTATATGCCAATTCAACTTTGAATTTAAAGGTACTTCCAAGTATGAAACTACCTGATTTTTACATATAAGTCACCCCTAAGGTCTACCCTAGGTATCCCCAGGGTAGGGTGCTGTGTAAAAATAAGCAGGGACATTTTAAAAGATGTTTTATATGCCCTGGTGAGGGAAAACTGTCAATTTAATTTTTCCCCAAACCAAACTGGTTTGATGAGGTGATCAGTGGCCTGCATAGAGACAGGGCTTATCTGGTGGGGGAGATCTGCAGCTGCAGAGAACAGGCCAGGAAGGGGGTTGGGTACACAAACTGGTCTTTGAAGAGAGCAGGACAGTAAGGAATGCATTCAGGCCTACCACCACTTCCTGTACCACCCCCCCCAGCAAGATGGGACCCCCAGGAATGGAATTTGCAGGTGGTCTGGAGAGGAAGTTTTAAGGGAAATTACCCATACCAGTATATTGGCTTAGCCAGATCTTAATCCCAAGGAGAAAGATTCTCCATCTTGAATTTTTAAGTACAGTGCTTTGTGGGACAAGAATATGCCACACTTTGGAGGAAGCTGTCATGCTTTTGGGAGGCATCCTGTACTGCATTGGTCAGAGGTGCCCCTCTACTTGTCGCCCCAACACACTGGACAAATATGGGAGAGCTGCATTGCAGCTCAGATCTGATGCCTAAAATTACCAGAAGAAGAAGGACTGCCCTGCTGGAACCCTGGCCTGGCCTGCAGCAAGAGGACTGCACTCTGAATGGCTGCACCTGCGGCACCCTGAAGAACTACAGCCTTAAGGACTTTTTCCTTGCTTCAGAAAGAGAAGGAGTGGAGTCCCTGTAAGCAACAGGATAAAAGAGCTCCACTTGCATCATCTCCAGCATGAAGAACCTAGCTGACCACCTTCAGCTGGACTTTAAAGGATTTGGCCAGGTGCACTGTGGGAACAGTAGTACCAACTTAAGTTCCAAGGAGCAGCTCAAAGACTCTGGAAGCTTGGTTTTTGTTTGTGGACACTTTGAACCCCCAAAAGAAACTTCAGGAAGCACCTCCTGAAGTTTGGAGAACTTTTAAGAACTTTTCTGATAACGTTCCATAGAGTGACTGCCCTGACGTCGAGAGTCAAGCCGACTATGTCGAACTGCAAACCTACCTGGATTTCAAGTTGATCCAGCTGGAAGTTCCGGAGCTCAAAACTTCCAGGAATTGACCGGGGGCTCACGCTGAACAAAGTCGACGAAGCTGCTGTGAATCTGGCCTGCTGGAGAGGCCCACTCCAGCTCCAGAAAATCCTCCAGAAATGTTTCTAAGTGCAAAGGTAAAATTTGGACCAAGGCCTCCCGCTTAATGTACCGACCAGGGCTCTATTGTGGTCCGCTTCAAACTTTGACTTTGTCCCGGTCAAGCGCGACCAGATGTCTCAATTTAGCGTTAATAGTTTTTAAGCACTAGAAGGCATTTTTTTTTTTAAAATTCATATCTCTGGTTTCCTACATTGTATTTCTGTCGTTTTGGTGTCATTTTAAGAATAAAAATAGTTAATATTTTCTTAAATTGGTGTTGGATTTTTATTGTGTGTTGTGTTTTACATATTTAGGGGCCGATTCCGATCTCGGCCGGTAGGGCTCCGAATAGGATTCGGCTTTACCGGATCCGATTCGGAGCCCTTTTTCCCGACCGAATCGTACGCGGGTCCGGCCGAGCGAGTACGATGCGACTCGCCGACCGACTCCGTCCGGGCGACCCGACCGCTCCGACCGACTCGTACCCGGATCGTACCGCTCCGACCGACTTCGCTCGGACCCGATTCGCACCGCGCAATGGAGACGTTTTCCGGCCGGGTAAGTACGATGCGCACCTCGACCGCTCCGACCGACTCGCGCCGTCCGACTCGAACTCGCTGTCGGAGCCGTACTTTGGGGGTCCGTGTCGGACCCCTGTCACGCGTACCCATGCGAGGCGCACACAGGGGGACCCATGGGTCCCCCTACCTGTGCGTGTACGCCGCGAAGCGCCCGCGGCGTACTCGCTGTAGGGGCGCCCTTGTCCGCCTCGCACCCATTGAGGCAATGGGAGCCCGCGTACGCGTTGTACGACCGGCTCCCATTGAGTTCAATGGGAGTCCGACCGACTCGTGTCCGGTGGCATACGAATGCATCGGACTCGTTCGGTCGGACTGCACGGGTCCGATTCGGTCGGAAATCTCTCCGGGTCCGGCTCGGTCGGAGAGATTTCCGGCCCGAATCGGAATCGACCCCTCAATGTATTGGTGTTTTTAAATGCTTTACACACCTGACTCCTAAGTTAAGCCTGCCTGCTCGTTGCCAGCTACCAAGGGTTGAGCAAGGGTATAATTTATTGAGACCTTGTCTGGAGCTTTTATTGCGTTGGTGGCCTTATTGCTAGTGATAGGTGCAAACTTACCCCTACTAATAATAACACGCCTTTCAACAGCAATGCAGTTTTGCGTTAATGCACCTGTGCTCAGTTTAGGGATAGGAATAATTTTGGAATCCAGTTATAAAGTGAAATCTGATAGTAACATAATAGAGTTTGCATTAATAATGCTTTCCACTCAACACTGAAAATGCAGCCTTTGAAGAGACAGAACTAAATTACATTAAAACTTGCCTACACTGAGCCTGAATACAAGAACTTTGTATAAGCACATTACATGGCAAATGCCTCATGGCAAATGCCTCACTCATATTGAGTCACAAGACGAATATCTCAGTGACACAAACAGGTGGCTAACCCCTGGGTCGCTGACAGCCTCTTTTAGAAAACATATTTTACAAAACACTGACAAACATGAGTTTTGACTATTCCCATGATAATTGATTGCTTCCTCTCAGCTCTGCTACATTTCACCGAAGGAGTAGCTCTAACCTGAAGCGCATTCATATTCAATGTTGGATGCATTTGCAACCTGGAAAGGTAACCATAGAAACAGGACAGGTATAGCTCAACGCAGTGGGTTGGTTGAGGGCACTTGCGGTGTGATCAGATGCTGGCAGTACACAGTGACACTGGGAAGCGCCAGGAAGGGATTCGCAATCTCCAGGCCGGAATGTTAATACTTATTAAAGATTAATCTATTATGCATGGGCCAGAGCGGAATCACTTTGATAAAAACACAGGGAGCAGTCATTAAATATTTATATAGGGCTTCAACTTGGCACTGTTCAGTTGCCTAAATGCACATTTTGGGAACTCTGTATTGTTTTATTTATCAAATGGTTTTGTACGGTTTGAAAGGCTAAGACCAACCAACAATGAATCATCAATTGCATTATTTGAGTGCTGTACTTTCTTTTCAAACTAACAAACAGATTCATAATTTGTAAATCGACATGCCCGATCTTCATTCAGTAAATTAGTTCACATTTCCCAATATTAAACTTTAAATTAAGCTTACATGATAAAGTAGTACGCATTATAGCAATTTACATGTCAACTAATGCTAAACAAAACACTAAGATATTATATGTCATAATAATGTATTCTGCTAATATTATACGAGCTCTTTCAATCATTCAATTAAACTATAATTCATTATCGTAGGAAATAAAATACTTCAGTTGTTTTGCAGTTGGAAACCAGTAACACAGTGATGCAAAAATCATTGGTGCGTTGTGACACATAAGTCTGGGAGTGGCATTGGGCAAAGATTTGCCCTCACGTGGTATGTGTATTTTTCGTGAAACTACAGAAGCTATACAAAGTGCAAAGAGTTCTAGGGAAAAACGAACTTCTGCCTGGAAATCTCGACTTTCATAATGCATATTAATCATAAAGACCCCATTTTCAGTATTTCAATGCTAGTGAAATTATCTAAGGACGCCGTCCATTGTGAATGTCAATTGTTCGTAAATTCACAAGGAAATGTACGTTAAGCATACAAACACGCATTTGCAATGCAATAGGTCTCGCATTTACGCTAGTTTAAGTTATTGGCATTGGAAATGACAATGCCTTTTATTTACGTTTTGAAAACCAAAACATAAAATAAAAGGCATGGTCCTTTACAATGCCAATAGATCAAACTCGTGTAAATGCGAGACCTATTGCATTGCAAATGCTTGTTTGTTTTCCCCTCAAGTCAGCAGATTGGTTTGAATGCACATTGAACCTGACAGGCAGTATAAATGAGGATGATCACTTCCGACTACGATCAGGAAGCACCGGGTGCAACCGAGGGAATGAAAGGCTCAAAATGAGGATAGCTGTGACGTGGGGGCCTGGGTGCTGCATCACTGTGAAGCTGGTTTCAGCAGCATAGCAAATATACAGCGGGCTCTATTGCAAACAAGGGAACACTTTTTTTTAAAGGCACATAGGGGCACATGCATCAAAGGTTTTTGCGATCGCAAACGGTGCGATTCGCAAAAATCGGTCCGTTTGCGATCGCAAAATTACCTTTTGCGATGCATCAAGGGTCAAGGCCCTCGCAATTTGAGAATTCGCAATTAATTGCGAATTCTCAAATTGCGATTGCATTTAAGGAATCGCAAATTGAGATTCCTTAAATGCAATGCATTAAAGTAAAAAAACTAGCGATTTCGCTAATAGGGGCGCAAATTACCATGAAGTTGAACTTCATGGTAATTTGCAAAAACTTTGAAAAATGCACTAAAGTGCATTTTTCAAAGTTCCATTTACACACACACATGCCCTTGGGGCATGTGTGTGTGCAAGATGTACTCATATGCAGATTTCAGGGGTGCAACAGGGGTCCTTTTGACACCCTGGCACCCTTGAAATTGCATTCTCAATTTGCGATTCTCTAATTGCGAATCGCAAATTGAGAATGTCTTCCCATTCATTCCTATGGGCCTATAGGCCCATAGGAATTAATGGGAGGTATTCTTAATTGCGACTCGCAATTAGCGAGTCGCAATTAAGGAATGTTTAGGAATCGCTATTTTTATAGCGATTCCTACATGCATAGGCTTTGCGATTCCTTAATTGCGATTCCTTAATAATCGCAATTAAGGAATCGCAAAAGCCTACCTTGATGCATGTGCCAGATAGTGATTAAGTGATTTGCCCAGAATCCCAGGATGTTGAGACAACGCCGAGAATCAAACATAGTTCCCCAGTCCCTTAATCGCCAGCTCTGGCCAGTATGCCACATCCTCTCCCAGCACAGGAAGCCTCCAGACCAAACATGCTGTCCATGCCTCGAGGGCAAAAGTTACCCTAGGCTCGGTTCTCTCACTGTTATTTTTTTGGCTGTACCACCTTAAGGGCTTCATGCAGAACAGAGTAGGCTTCCCGCTGTGATTGCGTTGCTCGTGACTCATTTTGTATTTGGTACTGCAGAAGGGGTTGCTGGGTCTTTCTTTTAATTTCCAACATTGGTAAAGCAGTTGCACAAATCAGTTGGTTGCTTGAAATAGCACCACTAACACTAGGATGACCGATTCTATTATATGGCCATGTGTGATATCAAATGCCAGCTACAATGCAACAGTCACTTCTGTCCAATTAGAGAGAGGATGTGGCATAACGGCCAGAGCTGCAGAGTTTGGAGCTGGGAAGACCGAGTCTGGCGTCGGCTCAACATCCTGTGATTCTGGGCAAATCACGAAATCTCCCCGTGCCTACCAAGAAATGAATGTGTCCTTGTGTAATGTAACTGGTGCTCGTGTAAAGTGTTCCAGTACCTTCGGGTCGAGTTCGCGCTATATAAATCAGCAAAAAAACAAAGAAAAACTAATTATAAGGAACTTAGCCTTAGGAACGTGTCATTGAGATGCTATTTAATGACAAGGAGATTTATTCTTAGCCCTATTGTCACCACTCTCCAAGGTACCAATCAATGCACAATACTTTCTAGTTACTTACGTTCTGAGAAAAGAAAGCCCTTAAAGGCAAACACACCCTTTAACACTCGCTTGGTGCTAACATCCCGACGCCATCCCCGAAGCCTACGAGCTTGGAGCGATCACCCAAATCAAATGGGCAAAAGAATGGCGTGAGACATTAACATTAACTTTCCGCCTTCACTCCACATCCTCCAATACACGCTCACATTGGGGGCAAGAGTTACACTTTCACATTGCTCTCTGGTGATAACTCGTTCCTACGGACCCAAACTAAAAACAAATGTTCGCTTTTTTATTAAAAACCAGGCGGGGGTCTTTAGTAAGGGGCTCTCCCAAACATGGGGGCTGCGTAACAAAACTTGAAGGGGCCTCCCTGCAAGATAAGTGGAGGGGCCCCCTCCGGGCTTAATCAAGAGCTCTCCGGTCACAGTACTGGGCTGAGGGGGCCTCCTGGAACTTGGGGCCCCCCGCACTGCGGGGGCCTGTGTTACGCCACTCTGACGAATTTGTAAGTGGATTAAAAAAATGGCGAGAACACGTAAGGGGTTCGTTATAAAACCACTTACTTTCCTGGTGTGTCCCATCTCTCTTGTGGAAGGGGCTTTCCTTTCGGAGCTCTCCCGCCCGGTGGGAAGCGTGTAGACAAGTGTGCGCTGCCCTTAAACATGCGTAAAGGGTGCGATTACCCGTGTCTGCACACAAGCATGTTGGTGCCTTTAGATGAGCATGCACGAGGGCAGTTGCACTCGAATATATGTAAAATGTGATAGTGACCCTGGCTAAGTGTGTGCCAGCGAGCACCGCTGCCCCTCCATGTGTATGCACAAGTGTGCAAGAGCTCTCATGTCGGATGCCCGCCGAGGGGGTACAGATATCGGTAAACAGGGGTACTGACGGGTCTCTGGTGAGAAAGCTGACCGTAAATAAACATGTTCATAGAAATAACGTAAACGGGTTCATTTAAGAGGAAGATGCGGGGGGCCGCCCAAACCCTCGCCGCCGAGCTGTGCCACTACAGCTGAGCTGAAGGCGTTAGCTTCTTATAAATAGTGGCGGGAGGGGGGACGGGACCAGCCTGTAGGGTTGCAAGCAGCTTAAGGGAGGAAGAGAAGCGAACAGGGCGCGATCTTTGAACCAAGCTGTCGCCATTACGCACACAGCAGCGTGTTTATTTTAGCATCGCGCTTTCACTTTAAGTGAAAGTGAAAGCGCTATGCAAAAATGAACACGCTGCTGCCTCGCTCCGTTCGAGTAAACAAGCCTCTATTACACAGCCGGAGCATGGGGATCTCTTGTCTTTATGGGGCCATGTGTTTAAACACATGACCCCATAAAGATAAGAAAGTGCTTTGCGACAGCAGCAAAGCAGGCCACCGAGTCCGGCTCGGAGGCGAAAGGGCGTGAGCCAAAAACCCTAATTTCCAATGGCAGGCCACCGTTTAGCATAAACGGTGACGCCAGCCAATGAAAATGAGGGGCGAGGCTTAAAGCCCTCTTCTGAAAGTCCTCATTAACAATAAATCTCGCCGAGCGTGCTGCGCATGTGCGCAGCAACGCTAGGCGAGACCTAAAAAACACACCAGCAAGTTTCCTGCACAAAACAGTTTCAGTGAACTCACGAGAAAAAGCTAAGCAAAGTGTCCACTTGCATACCAAATACTGTCAAGTTATATCACGAGAACAAGCTAAGAAAGGTATGCGCTCACATGCAAAATAGTTGGGAGTTGAAAGTTTCAGTGATGGAAAGTGGATTATTAGTAGTGATAAGTAATGATTTTCCACTAGTAGTAAGGCCACAAGAAGAGGGTCAGTCAAGGTCTCAATACATTTTGTTTTCCGTTGCTCAACCCTTGGTAGCTGCCAACGAGCAGGCAGGCATAACTTAGGAGACAGGTGTGTAAAGCATTTAAAAACATCAATACATTAAATAAGTAAGAAACAACACACAATAAAAATCCAACTCCAATATGTAAAAAATAGATTATATGTTTATGAACAAATAGACACCAAAATGACAACAATCCAATGTAGAGAACCAGAGATATGAATTTTTAAAGAATAAAGGTAGAACTAGCGCTTAGAAGCAAATTGTGCTCAAAGGGTTAAAAAGGTTGTGCTGGACCGGGGCAAAGTCAAGAGTTCTTTACACGTACTTCCAGAAGTGTTTCTTGATCCAGGAAAATGGTCCACAGCACCAGCCCAGGGGTCAGAGGCTCTGGTTGGCCTCTAGGGGGTCTGGGACTACAACTCCCACAATGCACCTGGTGAGCTTATGGAGCTTTTTTACAAAAGTTGCTCCAACCTTTTCCGAACTTCTGGAACTTTTTCCTGAAGTTCTCCTTGAGGGTTCAAAGTGTCCAAAACACAAACCCAGGGAGCTGGAATCTCCTAGATGGTCCTTGGGATGTCTGGACTACAATTCCCACAATGCACCTGGCCAAATCTTTAAAAGTCCTCTGGCACACTCAAGGATGGGGACTCATAATGGAGATGATGCAGGTGGGCTCTGTTAACCTGCAGCTTGCAGGGAGTCCACTCCTAAATCCATCTTGAAGAAAGGCAGTGTCCTTAAGGCTGTAGTACTAGATTGTGCAGGAGATGCAGTCTTTCAGAGTGCAGTCCTTTGGTTGTAGATCCAGTTTCCAGCAGGGCAGCCCTTCTTCTCCTTATAGTTTCAGGCAGCAGATCTGAGGAGCTATGTAGCTCTTGAAGATTTAATCACAGTTTCTAGGTGTCAAGCAGGGGGCACCCCTGACCAATGGGATGCAGGGTGCTACCCAGGTGTATGGCCACTTCCTCCAAAGTGTGGCATATTTTTGTTTCAGAAAGCACCATTCTCTCAAAATCCAACATGGAGAAAGTTTCTCCATTGGGGTTAGATCTGGCTAAGCCAACCCACTGGTGTGGCTAAGTTTCACTAACACACCCCTTCCAACCCCCTGACTAATCTAATTACTGAGGCTCCTGTGTGGCTGGGGGTGAAGTATGTGGGGGCCAGCCTGTGCTGCTGCCAAGCTTTGAAGACCAATTTAGCTCCCCCACCCTCATTCTGCCTTTTGGCTTCTGCAGCTAAAGTTCTCCACCCACAGGAAATCCATTCTCTACTCTGACAGGACACGTCACATCTCATCAAGCAGCTCTGGCTCAGCCTTGGAAATGCTGGCAAACCAGGAGAGAGGGCAGCTGGAAAGCTGGATTTTAACTCACAGAAAAGAAAGTTTAATAACTTATTTTCTGTAATAGTGATTCCAAATCTAACAGTGGTAAGTTGTTGAATTTATCTTAACTATTAATTACATACCTTGAAGTATAATTGAAGTATATTTTTAAGTGGCTCCTGTCAACATTTATACCTAAATAAAATATCTCTCAAGACAGGCAAACCAGTCGAGGAATTCACCTCGTACCTTCCAATATCCTTACTCAACGTAGAAGTTTACATTTTAGCCAAAATACTAGCCATGAGGCTTCGCCCTGTCTCCCTGTAGTCACAAAGCTTGTCCATTCGGATCAATCCGGATTCATGCCGGGCCGTAACACCGCACTGAATCTACGCCGACTAAATAGAGGGCTCGCTAGGAAAGATACCATCCAAGAAAGCGCAGCCATTCTGTCCTTAGATGCCCGCATGGCTTTCGACACTGTCGAATGGCCATATATGTTCGCTGTCCTGGAGCGCATGGGCCTAGGGAAGGCGTATGTTGAGTGGATCTGACTCCTGTATGCTAAACCGCTCGCGCAGGTGGTGGTGAACAGGCACACGTCAAGGACCTTTACATTACGCCGTGGAACAAGACAGAGCTGCCCATTGTCCCCACTAATATTTGCCCTTATTCTCGAGCCTCTGGCAAGCTGGATACGTGGGGACCCCTTGATACATGGGTTAAAGTGGGCAAATGAATGGGAGGACAGAATCTCATTCTATGTTGACGATATCTTGTTGTATGTGGCGTCCCCTCGTGCCTCCATTGATAGGATACTCCAGATCTGGTCTAGCTACGGGAGGTACTCGGGGTATACAATCAACTGGTCCAAATCGGTAATATTTTTACTCTACGGGCCTGCACCAGTTTTGCCTGCAGAGTGCGAAGCTACTATAGCGACAGACTGGTTCCGTTCTTTGGGTATATTTGTAACGGCCGACCCACATCTCTTCCACGAGCGAAAACTGCTGGGCCCCCTGACGCGGCTACAGTCCAATGATCGCCACTGGCGTGCATTGCTACTGTCCCTGCTGGGACGAGCTGCGCTATATAAAATTATGGCGCTGCCCCGGTTCCTATACGCACTACAAAATACCCCAGACAGTGTACCAGAATCGTATTTCAAAGCGATAGAGGGGGAAGTGAGGACACTACATTGGGATGGTAAGACACCACGTATTGCAGCCCCCAAGCTGGTCTGGGGATGGTATGATGGGGGAATCGCTTTGCCAAACATCCGCGCATATTATTGGGCAGCACATCTCTCGATTATAAACAAATGGATATTTGGTGCACAGCAAGAGCCGGCGTGCCGAATGGATAGGTGGCTGATGAGTAGTGGGGGATATAGAGAAGCACTGTATACAAAACCTCGTAGGCAGCAACTCACCGGCCCCACGGCCATCACGGTCGCCCTATAGTATTCTACCACAACTAAACTAGGTTGGTACAATAAATTGACACAAAAAACACCTTTGTGGCACACAGAAACACTGGGCAAATTAATTAGATGCCACGGGTTTGATAAATGGGCTACCATAGGGATATCACAAGTGGGTGACCTGGTTAAGAAAGGGAAAATACTCACGTTTGCTGACCTACAAAAAGAATATGAACTATGCAAATGTGAAACCTTTAGATGTATCCAAATTCGACACGCCTTGCAGTCGGCGATTAGGGAGGTGGGCGAAATACCTAAGGCCTCTCCGCTGGAAGATAGACTGCTTACGGACCATATAGAGAGTAAGATAATATCACTCACCTACAGTAAGATAATCAACAACTCGCCTGACCTGTTGAAGCGCCTATATGAACGCTGGCAGTTGGATCTGGGGGAACTCAAGTACGAGGACTGGCGAGATGCGCTATCCTCCCCGCGAGAAGTTGATATACCATCACGGCTGAGGCTTGTCCAGCTTAAAGTTCTGCACAGAACATACATCTCATGTAAGTCACTGGTTAGGATGGGGAGAAGCAGTGATGCAGAGTGTAGAAGGAGATGCGGGGGGATAGGTACATTTTATCACACTCTCTGGGAATGTCCTATTATCCAGGCATACTGGAAAGCAGTCAATGGGGTGGTCAGCGAAGTGTGTGGTGTGGCTCTGACTCTGTCGTCCAAAATGTGTTTGCTCAATGTTTGAGAAGTCACGGATATGACTCTTACGGACCAACTCTGAGTTGCCACTGGGTTTATAATAGCCAAGCGTAGTATTGCCCGTAAATGGGGTGTCCATGAACCGCCGACCCAAGAAGAGTGGGTACGAGATATCGATTGGTGCATGCTCACTGAAAAGATGGTCTATGCAAACAGAGGATGCCCCAGGAAGTGGGATAGGATATGGGGAAAATGGAATACGTATAGAGGCAACATTTGCGCCTCCCCTACGGCCCAGGGCGATGGCCCACTACGGTTGATGTATATTTCTGATTCTGTCGCAGAGGAGGTGGGGGATGGGTGAATATGGGTCGACTAGTGATTATGAGACAGTTATTGTTTTATCTGATGTGTATTGTTATGATTGTACTGAGAACTGCTGTACCAACAACGTCAAAATAAAAAGAGTTAACAAAAAAACAAATCTCAATGTTGCCTATGGAGCCATTCACTACAATATGGAAAACGGAATTGACAGTTTTTCCCTCGCCAAGGTGTATAAAACATCTTTTATAATGTCTTGCTTATAGTTACAAGGCACCCTACCCCTGGGGCACCTAGGGGATACATTATGAGCGGCTTATTTGTATGAATTGGGTAGTTTGAGACTTTGAAAGTACCTTTAATTCTAAATTCGAATTTGCATATAATTAATATTTGAAAGCAGCCTGCAAGGCAGGCCTGTCTTTTAAAATGACAGCATGCAACAACAGCAGTGCACACTCTAGTACAGGAACACTACTGGGCCTCTAAACCTCCCTGCCTTACTATATACTCTGGACTTTTAAGGAGGTTGAATCCCCCTTGCCTTAATATATACTAGGGACGTACAGGGGTCTGTCATTACCAATTATAATTATACCTAAGCATGTACTTTTAATCAGAGCACAGGCCCTGAGTCTGGTTAGCTGAGACCAGGGGACAATCAGAGTCAGAAAACCAGCACCTATTAGTCAAAATGGGGGCAAAAAGAGGGGGCACTCTGCAAACAGGTCCTGATTTCTCACATTCAGCTATGTTATGTTATATTGCACTTATAGAGCGCCCATTCACTCAATGGTTTCTTGGCGCTAAAACTAATATTGGTGGCAGATACTTTGGCATGGGAAATATAGGAAGCTCTGTTAAAGGGAGAGGTAGGGCAATAATCGGAAAATAAACTCTCGTAATGGAAAGTTTACCTAGAATCCATGCTAGGAGTTTTATTTAACATTGTTAAAGAAAAATTCTATTATCATTGGAGGAAGAGCTAAATAAAGCGAAGGACCAGGAGTTGCATCTCCTGTGCTAGGTCCCTGTAGTGGAGGAAATTCCATTGGTGGATTTAACACTTCCCCAAAAAATTAGAGGAATTTCCACCCGCCTTTAATGAAGCCCTCTGGCTGGATTGAGATAAGGGCAGCTTACATCGTGGGTTTCAATTCCGACCGGCTGATTATGATACAGCAGGTCAGAATTGAAACCAGCAGGTCATTCCTGCTGGCTTCTGCCAGGCTCTAGGAGCCCGTCAGCCAGTCGGAGACCGGCCCGTAATCCAAATGGAAGGCGCTTCCGCCTTCTGGATTACGATGCACAGTTTCCGGCAGGGTCTCCATGGAAACCCTGTCGGAAAGCATGTCCGGGGGCCCCTAGCAGCGCCACCTTCTGTATTTGGCCTCTGGTTGGGGGCTGAGGGGGCACCTATGGTGCCCCCCTGTTGATCCCTGCACCTTGTGGCAGGCACCTTGAGGTGCCTGTCACAGGGTACAGGAATGAATACAGACTCCCATTTCTCAATGGGAGATTGTGTTACGTCCGGTTAACCAAAACAAAATTTAAGTGTTCGTCTGTTTGCAATTGGAAGAGTTGAAAGTAGGGCGAGCTAGTATAGGATCTTTTTTAATTTTAATGGTGTAGTTGTGGATATTAATAAGGCTAGGCCCTCCTTGGCCTGCCCTGACTCTGAGGGTATTGCCAGAGTTAAATATGAAGAAAAACCTTCCACATAAAAATCGTCTACCACCCAGGTTTCTTGTAGATAGACTAAATGAGTTTGGTTAACTATCTGCAACCACTCTGGGTTCCCCAATTTAGATTTAACTCCTGCAATGTTCCAGGTCTTAATTACAAGATTAGTACATTCATTTTTAATATAAGGGGGTGTTCCCCTATCTAACTCAGGGTGCTCACAGCCTATGGTCTGTTCTTAAGTTAGTTTACTCTTGTTCCCCTCTTCACCACTGATAGAGCGCTATGTTCTCGAGAAATTTGTAGGGGTGCATCATAATCACCGTTAGTCTACACCCGCATATATCCAGTTATATATCAATGAATGGCCAGTAAAATGTAGTTCTAAACCGCATTTATTAAAGTGAATAGAAGATTAATTGTGCTATTATAATCATGCAAATGTAATGCGTAACTGAAACGTGTTCAAAATGATGCATAAATGAATTAGCCCATGTGTAATCGAGATGCAGTAGTTTAAACGTGTACCATATTAAGTTGCACGAGTAGTTTATTTTTTCGCCTATGAAATGTAATGAACTAATGCTTATAGAAATGATTAAAACTGTGTGTTTAAATTGTGTAAAGGCCTGACTGCATATACGTCAAAGAAAGGCCTGTTTGTTCCTATGTTAGCTTATTTTGTAGGCCGAGAAGGTGTTCTCTTGGGAAGGCTCTCTGGGCGCCGACGGTAGATTATCACAGTGGAAAGTTTCTGTTGAACGTATTTTCTTTTACAGGTGCAAGGACACATGCCTCGTTAGTGAAAGACTGGCTCTTTGTTTTAGGAGTTAGGATGGTGGGAGATACTGAGATGGGAGTATACTGGAATGCAGGGATGATACTTTCAGCGGAGAAGGTGCCTGGGACCCAAGGTCACTGTAACCGTCCTGGATGAAGTAAGAGTTTCGATGGAAAAGTACGAGAAGGAAGACCTGGCCGAAGAGGCGTGACAAGGGCGTGTTCTATTGTATGTGGATTTTGTATTAGGGATAGTGCCCCGTGGGAGGAGAGCAGTTTTGGAGGTAGAGGAGACTTGAGAGAAGGGCGAAGACGAGAGAGATTTAGTTAGGAAGGAGCATCTTAGAACGAGCTCAAATGCTAAGTGAGTGCACTTCTTAGGAAGTCTTCACAGCTGACACCTTTACCTTTTCTACTCTTGCCTGGGGAAACTTGTTAAGTAGGGATGTAACCTTAGTGGTAGAGTAGGGACAGATTTAACGCTTTCCTTTTATTAGGTAAATGAAGAATAAAATAGAGATTGGAGCCATCATTGCTAGTTTAATGCTTCTGGAGCTAACGATTCTTCTTATTCTGAGTCGGATGAGACTCCTGCGTAGGATGATGTTTGTATTAGTGCCCATCTATTTCTTTAACCTTGTGTTGAGGTGCTTGTATGTTATCTTTGGCTTTGTAATAAATCCCTAAATTCGAATTCGGAGTCAGTGATCTTTGGAGAAAAGAAAGTTGAATCCTAAATTGTTGTAATAGAAGAATTGAGCTTTCTTCCCTTCACACTATTCAGCAGGTAAAAAGGTTCAGTCGACCTGAGGATTCTTGGTGATGGTAAGCTAAGATAAGAATCCCGCTTTTTCAGTTGGTAGCAGAAACATCCTGACCTCCCTCTGAGTGGTAGGCGCAGCCATGTTCATTATTGCCTCAATTCGATCTGGTGACACCTTCCTCTTGCCTTTCTCCAGTCTGTCTGTTAGGAAGAGATCTATTGTGCAAGTTAAATTGCACCATCTATTGCACACCTAGGGGAGTTGAGGTCCAGACGAAGGATGATGATGCCACCTTCAAGGTTGCGAATCAGCACTTGTGCATAGAAATTTATCCTGTGGTGACAGTGGAGGAACTTCCACTAGATTTGAGAGATTCTGTGTCACATGAGGTGTGGGACTTCACGGGAGAAGAAATCGGACTGATCAAAGGGGTTGAACCTGTACAGATCCAGGTTAAGCAGAATGTCGAATTCCCTAGAACGCCCCAGTACAACCTGTCACTCGAGACTATTGCAGGGATTAAACCTGTAATTGAGTCCATGATCAAGCAGGGAATTTTGAAGGAGATAAGAGGTAGCCCATGTAATTCACCCATCATGGGAATACAGAAACCGAGCGGGAAGTTCAGGATCGTGCAAGACCTGCGAAAGGTCAACACGATAGTTGTCCCATGTTGTCCAGTGGTACCGAATCCATCAGTGATACTGTTTCAGATCCCATGCGAAGCTGAGTGGTTTACGGTGATTGATTTGTATCAAGCATTTTTCTCGATACCGCTCCATGAGGAAAGTCAATTTCTTTTTGCTTTCCGGCTGGAAAATCGTGTGTTAGCATGGTGTTGTATCCCTCAAGGGTATACAGAGAGTCCATCGATCTTTAATCAGATCTTGAAGAAGAATCTTGAAAGTCTTGTATTGCCACAGAACTCAGCTCTTTTGCAGTACATAGACGATCTGCTCATTGCCTCAGAAACAGAAGACGCTTTCAGGATAGACACAATAGCCCTATTGAATCATTTGGCAGAGAATGGACACAAGGTGTCTCCGAACAAATTGCAGTACTGTCTGAATGAAGTGCAGTACTTGGGTCACAGACTGGAGAAGGGCAAGAGGAAGGTGTCACCAGATCGAATTGAGGCAATAATGAACATGGCTGCACCTACCACTCAGAGGGAGGTCAGGATGTTTCTGGGAATGGTCGGCTATTGTCGCCAGTGGATTCCCAACTTTTCCTTGGAGGCAAAGCCTTTGCAGAGGCTGACGCACAAGGATGTGAGTGATCCGGTACCATGGGACCACGACTGTTTGATGTCATTCCTAAGACTGAGAGAGGGTTTGTGTAGTGCACCAGCTTTGGGAATGCCTGATTACAACAAGGCTTTCTCACTGTTCTGTTGTGAGAGAGAAGGTTGTGCATTAGCAGTCTTGGCTCAGAACCATGGAGGTGCCCGTAGACCAGTTGCCTATTTTTCAGCTACTTTAGATCCAGTAGCTGCTGCGTTGCCCGGATGTCTCAGATCCGTTGCTGCAACAGGTGTCAGCATTGAAAGATGTGAAAGTATTGTAATGGGTCATCCTCTGACGGTTTATGTACCACACTCTGTAGAATTGTTGATGACCAGGACAAAGACCCAGCACCTAACGAATAACAGGTTAACGAGGTATGAGCAAGTCATACTCGCCGCAGAGAATGTGACTCTGAAAAGGTGCTCTGTCTTAAATCCTGCGACATTAATGCCCATACCGAATACAGATGATGAAGATTGTGAAGACCATGATTGTCTCGATGTGACTGAACTATGCACCAAACCAAGACCTGACATTGTTGACGAACCACTGACTGACCCTGATGAAATTTTCTTTGTTGATGGTTCGGTGCCTAAGAGACAGTGTTGGCCAGTTGAGAAGCAACGTTTGCTGTATGTACCATCTCAGGAGTGGTTGAGGCTGCTTGTCTAGAAGGAGTACACTCCGCGCAGGTAGCTGAGATCATTGCCTTGACTCGTGCCTGTTTGGCCGCTGATCAAATCCGAATCACGATCTACACTGACAGCCAGTATGGGTTCGGTGTGGTTCTAACCCTGGGCGAAGTGCTACGCTACGCTCGCGTAGTTTGCGAAGTTTGCGCTACTTCGCACAACGCGAATTGCACGTAGCACAGTGCAAACACGCGTAGCGTAGCGTAGCGTAGTGCCGCGGTCATTTTTGCTTGCTCGCGGTCCTCAACGTCAGGTTGGCGACCGCGAGCAAGCAAAATGACATCCCGGCGAGACTTTTTCCTGCGTTCGCGATCAGCAACATCAAGTTGCCGATCGCGAGCGTGGAAAATAAACCTCCCGGCGAGATTCTCAGCGCGGGGAGGTCAGGTTTCCTCATTGCGAGTGGTCGCGTATGCTCGCGACCGCTCGCGATGAGAAACTACCAGTCCGCGTTGGAGAAAGCTGCCGCTCGAGTAAAAATCTACTCGAGCGGCAGTAAACGACAGCTCGCACTGTGCAAGTTGCCGTTTTCAGTGATTGCACAGTGCGGACAAGCATCCGGCACTGTGCAATCATTGCGAACAGTGCACTACGCAGTTCGCGTAGTGCTACGCGAAGCTCGCGTAGTGCGAACTGCACTTTGCGTAGCTTCGCGAAGCACTACTTCGCGAACTACGCCCAGCCTTATGTGGTTCATGACTTCGGACAGTTATGGTCACAGAGGGGATTCATGACATCATCTGGTTCACCCATTAGGAATGGGGAAAATGTGAGACAGCTACTAGATGCATTGCAATGTCCGAAGGAAATCGCAGTAGTCAAATGTGCTGCTCATGGAAAGGGGAATGATTTTGTCTCTCTGGGAAACAATTATGCCGATGAAGTTGCCCGCTTTTGTGCAGAGCAAGGATGTATATTCGCAGGGGGTTACACAGGAGAGAGCCAAGAAAGAACCGAGCTCAACATGATGTTAGCCATGGCAGACACTTGGGAGGAACTCAAGCGACTGCAGGATGAGGTTTCAGATCAAGAACGAGACGGATGGATCAGAGCAGGATGTGGAAAAGGAGATGTTGATGTTTGGGTTTCCAGTGATGGTCGAGCGGTGTTGCCAGAGAATTTGTTGAGCCCGATGGCAAGACTGATACATGGTGCAATACATCTTGGCAGAGATGCAATGGTGCGTGTGTTTAGACAGACGTGGTATAACCCTCGATTTTGTGCAATTGCTGAAGCAGTCTGTCAGAGATGTGTTACATGTCAACAGATGAATGCTGGGAAAAAGACTGTGGTCACATTGAGTCACATTGGGAGGTCAGGAGGACCCTTCAATAGGATGCAGCTAGATTTAATTGAGATGCCCAAGTGCAATGGGTTGAGGTACATTTTGGTGGTGGTGTGTGTATTCTCACGGTGGGTGGAGGCTTACCCAACACGTAGGTGTGACACTCTCACAGTGGCTAAGTTATTGTTGAGGGAACTTATCCCGAGATTCGGTTTTCCAACCTCTTTGGAATCAGATAGAGAAACACACTTCCACAGTGAAATCATGAAGTTACTTTGTGCCGCATTGAATGTCGATCAGAGACTACATTGCAGTTATCGACCAGAGGCTTCTGGGATAGTGGAACAGGTTAATGGGACTTTGAAAGCCCGGATGGCAAAAGTGTGTTCATCAACGTCTCTGAAGTGGCCTGATGCCCTGCCGCTTGTGCTTATGAGTATTCGCAGTGTCCCGGACAGGAGAACTGGGTTATCCCCACATGAAATTCTGATGGGGAGGGCGATGCGATTGCCAGCAGTACCAGCTACAGCTTTGATAAACATCACTGATGACTTGATTCTCGATTACTGCAAAGGACTAGCTGATGTGGTCCGTTCTGTATCCCCAGCAGGTGCAAGCTGCAGCTGTTCCGGCCTCGAGTGATCTGTGCCACGACCTGTGTCCAGGAGACTGGGTGCTTGTTCGAAAGCACGTGAGGAAGAGCTGTCTGGATGTTCGGTGGCGAGGCCCGTACCAGGTAATACTGGTGACAAACACAGCCGTGAAGTGTGGAGGATTGCCGAACTGGGTGCATGCTTCCCATACCCGCAGAGTTTCAGCACCTCGGAAGAAACAGCTCCTCTCGTGAATGAAAATCCAGCTGATGTGGCAGGGCCACATGAGAGGACAAGTCAAGCTGTGAGGGTCGCTGACGCAGCTGGTTGTGCACCGGAACAAGCAGAAGAGGGTTCCGACAACCAGAACCCCAACTTTGACTCGGATGACGGAGGTGTTGCTGTGGGTGGAGTAGAGTCAAATTCAGCAAAAGAAGGAAGTGGTGCACAGGGTATTCAGGGAAGAAGTGGAAGAGCAACCAGAGCAGAGGAAGCTTGGCCTGAGAGACAGAGGCGACTCAATTTGAGATTGGCACCTGAAAGAGATCTTGCTCCAGTGTCTGAGACGTCTGAATCTGAAGCAAGTGACGGAGAGCAGGCTCAAGAAGGTCGGAGAAGGTCGATAAGAACGAGAGTACCTTGCCAGAGATATGCTAGACCGGAGTGGACTTACGCAGTAACTGATGCCGGGTGTAGTGAGTTCAGGGAGGCTGAGGTCCGTGCTGGTGGTCAGCAAGAGCCCGAACGTGGTGTTGGAGGTGTTGCTGTTAGTACCAGGGCTCGAAATCGAAGGAGTACTGACCCTCACGGTTCCGAATCCCCCACCTCTGAGTAAAGTTCGACAATTGGTTTTGCATCGACTTGAATTTCCGTCATTTGGATTTGAGCCACCTTCACATGAAACTCTAATTCTTCGTCTTGAACTTTTGCAGCATGTTTTAGAAGCGCTTGGAGCTGATCTTATTTTGGACTGAGTATAAGCTGTTGTAAATAAAAGTCTAAAAGAAGAAGATAACCTAGGTCCGAGTGGAAGAAGAATAAACTTAGGGACTTTCCACCGAAGAGAACGAGAACTTAGGGAAGTCTTTTTCTGGACTATGTAAATAAGGAACTGTAGCTGAAAGGGGGATTTCCAGCTGTTTCGGAGTGTTGTTCAAACTGGTTAAGCAAGTCACGTGTGAAGAAGACAGAGACTTTTGAGTGTTCGTTGCTGAAACCAAGAACTTTGAGAGCTTTTTGAAATCATGGAGGCTGGAGATTCACCCCGTAGATCCAAACTGCTAGTAGGCACCTTGATTGGGGGTGTGATAGTTTCGATAATCATAGTAGTTGTAGTTTCATATTTGGTTCTAAACGAGCTAGCGGTGGGGGGGGGGGTGCACGGGACTCCTACACCCACTACACCTAGCAAAAAGGAGGGAGGCATAGAAGGCGAAAGAGCTTTGCTAATAGAAGAGAGTCGTAGGTTGCATGTAGATTTGTCTAGAGGTGATTTTAAGCTTAATGCATATGCCAAGCTGCTATATGAGTACGTGGATGCGATGGATGCAAAAGATTGTTATGTGTGTATGCAGTTGCCAGCTTCAGCGGATGAGGGTATTAGATACCACCATCTTCCACTGACTTATGGAATTTCGTGTAGCTTGTTACTTAGTATGTTTTATGGGAGAGGTCACTATGAGTATTTCTTTTCCAACTATGATGCCGTGCTTTCAGAGGTTCCTGCCCATAAACATTTGAACAAGTACGATTATTACAAGGCGGAAGATAGACTTGGAAAGTACTTCATACCAACTTTGAACTTAGATACAGCCTATGCCCATAGACACAATTTAACATGTGCATTAACAGAAGTAGAGAAAAAGTTTGTAGACCAGGTAGAAGATAGATATAGAAAATTAACACAAACACGTCATACTGGAGACAGTCCCGTAGATTGGACAGACGAGGAGAGATTACACAGAGCGAAGGGAAGTTATGGCCCTATAGCATTGGATATGGTGCAAAAGGGGAAGTTGTGCATGAGACGTGTGCAGACCTATTATGATAAGGTCTTTGTAGGACAGAGTGTGATCATGTTTTCACTATGGAGGAATCAGCAAAAAAAATTCTACAAGGTCCTGTACAAGTGATACCTACGGTGTATTATGTGTGTGGAAGGAATGCTTATGTGAGATTGCCAGCGAACTGGTATGGTACGTGTTACTTGGGAATTATATTTCCAAAGATTTACCATGCAGAGGATTTGGAACTTTTGGAAGGTGGAAAGCATTCGAGAGTAAAATGAGGTGCGAGTGCAGGAGCGATCGTAGGAGATATCTTTGGAGCAATGATACCGAGTTTGGGAGTGATCCTGAATGATGTGAAGATCCGGAGATTGGCGACTGTGGTTGATGAATTGTCAATGAATACAGCAAAGTCGTTGATACTGGTAGATGGAGAGATGTTGTCGATAAGGACAATGGTTTTGCAGAACCGTCTTGCTTTAGACGTTCTATTGGCAAAAGAGGGCGGAGTCTGTAAAATGTTGAAGGTTCAAGAGTGCTGCACTTATATACCAGACAACAGAAAGGATCTGGAGAAATATATAAGTAACATCACTACGATCCATACTGAGATAAAGGATTTGACTAAAGAGGGAGGTTGGGAGAAAGTTGGCAAGGGATTTGGCCAAGTGGGAAGCTGGTTTGCTAATTTGGGAAAGGGTTTCCTTGGCTATGTTCTGAGACCCCTCATTATCGTTGTGGTTTGTGTGGTTTGCTTGTGGGGTTTTATCAGAGCATACCAGTGGTATAAAGCAGGTAGAGTTGAGAGAGCTTTGAGAGAAAATGGGACGAGAATGGCTAGACTGCAGGACAGTCACTATCGAAATATTAAGAGTCCGGAGAGATTCCGACAGGGGAGAATGGCAACAAGTTCTGTTTAGATCGGTTCTTTCTCCAAGAGAGTTGTAAAAGTGTGATGACAGGAGTCATCAAAGGGGGGAACTGATAGAGCGCTATGTTCTCGAGAAATTTGTAGGGGTGCATCATAATCACCGTTAGTCTGCACCCCCATATATCCAGTTATATATCAATGAATTGCCAGTAAAATGTAGTTCTAAACCGCATTTATTAAAGTGAATAGAAGATTAATTGTGCTATTATAATCATGCAAATGTAATGCGTAACTGAAACGTGTTCAAAATGATGCATAAATGAATTAGCCCATGTGTAATCGAGATGCAGTAGTTTGAACGTGTACCATATTAAGTTGCACGAGTAGTTCATTTTTTCGCCTATGAAATGTAATGAACTAATGCTTATAGAAATGATTAAAACTGTGTGTTTAAATTGTGTAAAGGCCTGACTGCATATACGTCAAAGAAAGGCCTGTTCGTTCCTATGTTAGCTTATTTTGTAGGCCGAGAAGGTGTTCTCTTGGCAAGGCTCTCTGGGCACCGACGGTAGATTATCACAGTGGAAAGTTTCTGTTGAACGTATTTTCTGTTACAGGTGCAAGGACACATGCCTCGTTAGTGAAAGACTGGCTCTTTGTTTTAGGAGTTAGGATGGTGGGAGATACTGAGATGGGAGTATACTGGAATGCAGGGATGATACTTTCAGCGGAGAAGGTGCCTGGGACCCAAGGTCACTGTAACCGTCCTGGATGAAGTAAGAGTTTCGATGGAAAAGTACGAGAAGGAAGACCTGGCCAAGAGGCGTGACAAGGGCGTGTTCTATTGTATGTGGATTTTGTATTAGGGATAGTGCCTCATGGGAGGAGAGCAGTTTTGGAGGTAGAGGAGACTTGAGAGAAGGGCGAAGACGAGAGAGATCTAGTTAGGAAGGAGCATCTTAGAACGAGCTCAAATGCTAAGTGAGTGCACTTCTTAGGAAGTCTTCACAGCTGACACCTTTACCTTTTCTACTCTTGCCTGGGGAAACTTGTTAAGTAGGGATGTCACCTTAGTGGTAGAGTAGGGACAGATTTAACGCTTTCCTTTTATTAGGTAAATGAAGAATTAAAATAGAGATTGGAGCCGTCATTGCTAGTTTAATGCTTCTGGAGCTAACGATTCTTCTTATTCTGAGTCGGATGAGACTCCTGCGTAGGATGATGTTTGTATTAGTGCCCATCTATTTCTTTAACCTCGTGTTGAGGTGCTCGTATGTGCAGTTATCTTTGGCTTTGTAATAAATCCCTAAATTCGAATTTGGAGTCAGTGATCTTTGGAGAAAAGAAAGTTGAATCCTAAATTGTTGTAATAGAAGAATTGAGCTTTCTTCCCTTCACACTATTCAGCAGGTAAAAAGGTTCAGTCGACCTGAGGATTCTTGGTGATGGTAAGCTAAGATAAGAATCCTGCTTTTTCACCACCCTGTAGTCAGTCTTGTTAATCACAGTTAGAAAGGGGGGGGCAGACCTATTAGTTGTGGTGTACTGTTATGAGCAATCTAGGATTAAATTTTAATTGCTGTTGGTTTACACCGGTTTACTGTGGGCCCCGTTTGAATGGGAGCACTACATGTATTAGGGAACATGTCTGGTCTATAAAAGAAACCAAGGGGTTCAGCTGAGATGTCCCTTCAAACGTTCTTGTGATGTGTCCTGCAGTTAAGTCCAAAGAGTAGGGATTTGACCATCTTGGGAGATCAAAAATTCACAACAATGCAGTTGCCCTGACCAATCTACCCTTCTTACCATTAACACTTCTTGGAATAGCCAATTCGTGTCCCATAACTGTTTGGCCAACCAATTTATCACCTTACTTTTTAATTCAACCCATGATTCGGTGACATGAGGCCTTAGTTTAGGAACATTTCTTAATATGATAACATACGGAGTTGCTTCTGGTGGAAGATGCAAGGTCATATTTACATGTGCTTCAAGTCTTACTTTTAATAGGTACAGGGGGAAGATACTGGGGATCCGCACAAATTGTAGTGAGTGGTGGTATATTGTTTGGTGCCATTTAGTTCCGGCCTTTTGATCAGTGCTAACACTTCTTTGATAGAAGTTTCCAGTTTGGAAATCAGAATCTTTATGTCCTCCAGATCCTTCGTAAGTGTTCCCTCCAAGGTTTCCGTCTTAGTATATAACTTCTTTGGTGTCAATTGTGTTGGTTTCACTGGGTTAGGTGGTTTATCATTATGGGATGCCTTAGGGACCTTAGGGACACATTGTTTCCATGCACCCTAGTGACTGTTCCCCCTTCTTCAATTTTGGCGCTAACATATCCGATGACTGGCAACATTTCTTTGCCGGGGGAAGATGGCTCACTGGTGTGTGAGTCTTCAATGATCAAGAGGGGGTCATGAGAAACACATGGGCCCTGGGTATGTGTTTGACTATTATTCTTTTTAAGTAGAGTCTCTGGTTCTAGTGGAACTACACCTTCGTCAACATTGTCCATTACACTATGTAGGGCAGATTTAGTTGCCGACAACCTCTCCTTCGTGTTAATAATTTAGTTATTCAGCAATCCCACAGCATTAGTTAGGTAGCTAGTAATTGCATTAGTAGAGGGTGCAGGCTTTGGGGCCCCATTCCCATGTGCTTGTACAAATTTGCGCTTACCCATAACTAAAATACGCTAAGTTAAAACTAGATTCTAAAGGTATAATGAGATCAGATTAAAGCAAAATTCTACCCGGTCTTCAGTCTTGGTGTTCAGATCCAGATAGGTCCAGATAGGAAGGACTAAAGAGGGGGGGCTCAGCCCAGCCTCGATCGGCTGTGGCCGGGCGCGCCCGCACGCGTCCCACGCTGCGGGGACTGCTGGTGTTCTTGTAGTGTCGTGGAGGCTCCTCCTCCCTCTAAGGCAACAGCAGTGTTGGTTGCTGGGGGAACGAGTCCCACCCCAGCACGGACAGAAAGCAGACTAGTATCACGGGCCTCACTGCGGCCCCAAGCTGAGCGTCCCATGCTGCGGGAGACTGTTGGTGCTCTTGTAGCGTCATGGAGGCTCCTCCTCCCTCCCAGGCAGCAGCAGTGTTGGTTGCTGGGGGACCGAGTCCCACCCCAGCACGAGCAGAAAGCAGGCCAGTAACACAGGCCTCACCGCGGCCCCAAGCTGAGCGTTTTCATTTCTTCTTGTTTTTTTTCTTTTCCTATGTGTGCTGCATTCTGCCTGCAGGAAGGTGTCCCTTCTTGCACAAAATCAATCAGCCCCGCAAAACAGGCACCCTTGCGCCATGGTGCAAGGGTTCCTGCATTGGCGCATGGCAGCCCATTGTGCGCTGGCACAGGGGAAAAGGAAAGGGATGCGCCGTATCACACAGATATGGCGCATTCCTGCCCTTTTGTTTTGACTCAGGGCAGTGCAGCAAGATTCCTTGCGATGCTGCCCTGCGCCAAAACCTCATAAATGAGGCCCCAACAAGTCACATAGCAAGCCTTCAAAATCACTGGAGGATAAAAACTATGTAACACTAAAATAAAGTGCAATAATGTAGAGCATTGCGTGCAGTGGGTATTTTACATACGCATACGTGCTGATCTGCATATTCTTGGTCCAGTCATTGAAGTTTAGAATACTGAGTGGTATATTCACAAGAACGTGTGATAACTACCGCAAGAGTAGCGTAACGCAACTTCCAATAACGCAGCCTATCACGGGAAAATAACCCCGTGTCAACGTGGAATTCACAACAAGGCGGTACCATGCGATAGTCACCAGATAACGCGTCAAATGCCAGCGTGTAAATCAACACCACGCCCAAAAAATGTGAAACGCGAATGCGAGAAATCATGCGATGAGGCCAATTGCGGTACAAAAAGCTGCGAAAAGCAGCCTCAGGCCTGCAACTCCCACGCGTCTGGCGCGCAATTGCACCATAAAAACCACAGGCACAACACACCAGAAACAAGCCAAAGCACGTAGCAACATCCATGCACCCTGACCCAGCGCAGAGGGCAACGCGAACCCCACAACCCCCACAGACCACCAGCAAGGAACAACTGGCTCGGGGAAGGCCAAGGAGAAAATGGAGAGGAAGACGGGGTGCAGACCGCAGGAAAACAAGACCAAGGCCACGTAGGCGACAGAACATTACCAGCAAATGACCCACAAGCAGACCGCCTGGAATGCAGTCGCAGAGCCCAGGTGGCCAATCCAGGAGGCCAAGAGGCTCCGCCAGGACGTGACAACCTAAACCAGGCACAAACCCGCTGCCAACAGGAAGGCAGCAACGGCGACAGGAGGTGGCAGTCCAGCGACACAGGAGGAGCAGGAGGAAAGCCAGGCCACAGTCATCAGTGTGGAGAGGGTGCAAGGAGTAGGGAGTACGGACACAGCTCGACAGGACCTGACACAACAACAACAGGGTGAGGATCCAACAGGGACTGGGGGGACGGGGGGTGATGGGCACAATGCCACACATGCACAATGAGGTGTAGCACACTGCACATCCACAATTACCCAGGGACATGTCCCCCATCCCCGTAGCACACTGCAGCACACACACATAGCAATCACAGCACATACCATGACAATGTGGCACAAAGTGCAACACCCACACTGCAGAACAGGGGACACAACTGGGTCCACCCAGGCGCAGAAACAGAACAATCACATTGGACAGAGCAGGGAACTGTGAGATGGACATCTACCCCTACAACCCCACATCATCCATGTAGGCCAAATGGACACTGTCCCAACTCAAATAGCCACCACCGCCCAAACAGTCACAATGTACATTGTCACACAGTCTGCATGTCGACAAGAACAAGGCGCCAACACAATGCCAACATGCACCTCCCCTTCACAATGCAGAGGGACAAACAACACCTCCAGCAGGTCTGAACAGACAACCCATCAGTGATGCCCTAGACAAACACCACACCCCGACGCCCTACAACAGCCCATGGACATCCCACACAACCCACCACCAGGACCAGGGCAGACAAGCTACTCAGAGGAGAACCCAGACTCTGCAACAGACCACACAGCGTGAAGCACCCGCAATCACGGCTGCCTCACAACACGTCACCCACCCACACATGGCACCCCAATGCCAGGTGGCCGAACGCCAAAAGGAGGTGGCCCAACAGGTGAGGGTGTTGCCTAACCCATGAAATGCGAAGTAGAACACAGACGTGGGTGTCCAATACCCTTCAGGGACCACCTACACCCCACAAAGGAGACCCACACCTCCACAGAGACACATGCACATATCATGTTGAACTGGCTACGGGCATGTGCACCCGGCCCCTTTATTGGCAGGGCCACATGTACAGTGACGCCTGTGCTGGATGTGTGTGGGGTGAGTATAAGCCAGCCCGCACGGAGTGCTTGGTGCTGGCAACAACCTGAAAGTTGACACCAGTGTCATGGAAACAGAAAACACCAGCATAACAGAGTCAAATGCAGAGCAACATGGAGGGATCCGGAGTAAGGACAGAGGACACCCAATATTCAGTCAGGAGGTTCCGTGAGTTGCAGTGCACTGAGGTAGGGGCACTAGAGAAGAGCGCGCTTATGTGAAGAAATTGCTAGGATTGTGTCCCTTCGGGTTAGTCCTGATGCAGATGCAGTGGGGTGTGTTACACCTGCATCAACTTCCTCATCAACGTCCCAGGTCTCCCACACTGCCTGAGGTGACAGTTGCGTCCGCAGTCCACAGCGCAATACCCAGTATTAGATCCGGGTGTGTAGCTTGACTACCACTACCAGTCTGCATTCCTGCCTTGGGGCTGTTGCCTCCTGCCCTCCCATTGTCTGTGCCTTCTCCCGTCCGCACACTTGACACATCTTCCTCATCATAGTCCCAGGTCCACCCCACTGCATGAGGTGACATTGCTGCGCAACCCCACAACAGCACAAAACACAATCAGTAACGGACAATGGCTTGCGGTACACTGAGTCACTGGCACCTGGAGTGCTGAGCAGGGTATCAGGCCGATGATGGCATCCACGACAGGTCTGAGCAACTCCGTAGGTCTGTCAGGACCACCCTTTCGACTCTGGCAGATGGCGGTTGGTGGTGTTCCTTGCGGTGGTGGCGTGTGCCTCCTGCGGTGATGCGACGTCCGGGCCGGTCAAGACTCGATGCTATGTGTGGGCCATGGTGGCCCGCAGGTGAGGCCTGAGAATGCGGACAGCGCAGGGCCACAGACACATGGCGTTGATGACCCCAAGACCATCGCTGCAGAGGCCATTCAATGTCTCAGAAGAAGGTGTCCCAGACCTGACCAGCACAGAGTTAGTGGCCCCGGATGCACTGCGGCTGGCACAGGCACCCAGCCACGGGACGGTGACATGGGGTGCAGTCAGATGGGCCATGCGACCTGAGCGGGTCCCCATCAATGTCCGAGGTGTATGTTGCGGAGGGCTCCAGGGGACAGTGGAAGGTGTCCTCCAGGGCATGATGCGGAAGGTCTGATGTCATCTGGAAGCAGCAAATGGAGGAGTGGAAAGCGCAAGCCTCGTTTGCACAAACAATTCGGGATCAGCTACATGAGGATGAAAACTAGCCCCTAGTCCACAGACTCAAACGGCACCAATGTACGACCAGTGAGTGTCCATGTATGTCGGGGAACAAACTTAGTGGCACAGGTGCTGTGAGGGGATGCAGTCTGCGATGATGCCGGTACACAGATGTGAACTCCAACATTGCCAAATCAAGACTCTGTGACCTACTGGACCGCAGTGTAGGCCGAAGGCAGCGGTCAGCATGGTCCAACAGACACGTCTCGTGTGCTTGTGATGCATTCGTTTGCTTCACTGAGAGCAGGGACATTAGTGATATCACCTCTGCAGTAGACATCCGGTCACTGCCATGGTGTAATCAAGACTCAGTTCCAAATGTGTGACCTACCTGACCGTGGTGTAGGCCTGAGGCAGCGGTCAGCACGGCCCATTCACCGAGTGTCGCCGGCATAGGTTGGATGGTCCCACCGGCCTGCGTAGTTCAGGTTCAGTGGCACCACGTGTAGCAGGCTGGCGTTGAACAGGGTTAGTGGCACCACGTGTAGCAGGCTGGCGTTGAACAGGGTTAGTGGCACCACGTGTAGCAGGCTGGCGTTGAACAGGGTTAGTGGCACCACGTGTCGCAAGATGCCCATATGGAACTATGCCTCACTGATCGGGGGGGTCTGGTGCTGTGGCCGCTGGCCCGGATTTGGGGTCACTGCCATTCATGACTCAAGACACAGTTCCACATGTGGGACCTACTGGTCCGAAGAGTAGGCCGGGGGCGGCAGTAGAGTACGTCAACGAAAAAGGAATAAAGCGGGCCGGTGTCGTGGCAGCCGTGATGGTCTGAGGTGGCTGCCAAGGTCTCGGGCCTCGGGCTTGTGGCTTGCACTGGCACGTGGTGGGCCTTCCTTGACACACGCCGGTGTCGGAAGGTGATCAGTGTGGTCTGGCTGCGCAGGGGCTGGCCTGACGGGTTCGTGGACCAGCGTGCCGGGGTCCGGCAGGCGCACGGCATCTCAGGCAACTCCGCTCACGGGGATGGCGTCAGCCTCGTGGCGAGGTGGGAGGCGCCGCCCTGGCAGAGATGTGGGTCTTTCCGGAAGTGGACCACGCCCAGGCCTCCGTGGTTTTTATTCACACCCCTACGCTGGCGTGGCGTACGCCGGGCCATCCCACTCCACTGACGCTTAGGGGGGGGGCGTAACAGGCAACATTTCCGCGAGGTCCCCCACTGGCTGTGGTGACATGGTGGCGTCCACTGTCCACTACACTCCATACGCAAGCGGTGTATGTCGCCATGGATATGGGTGTGTTCTGCATACTGCGAGGTGTCCAGCACATCTCCGGCACTCTTGGCATGGTGTACTTTCCCAATCATGGTTCTCCTGCATCCTTCACACATGCCTGGTTGCCACCTCTCTCCACATTCAGCGAGTATGTGGCTGAGGTGCCATGCCGTTGCTGGCTCATTTTCAGGGCTTGCCCATGTGGACATTGTAAGTTGTTCTGTCGTGTCTGGTGGGTGGGCATATTGTTGTGCCTGTTGGTTGTGATTTTGTGATGTGTGCATTGCCCGAGTTGTGAGTTGCATGGTTGTGGTGTTGGGGTGTGTGGGGTGTTCATTTGTATATTGCCAAGGGGCTGTACATTTCCCTTGTTGCCATCCTGGGAACGCTGGTTGATGATGGACTGTCGGAGGATGAAGGTATCATGCACACTGGCTGTGTATTTGAAGGCGACATTGTTGGGTGTTCCACGGTGTTCTGTTGTTGCCTGCACATTGGTGTGAGACGTGTGCTTCCTGTTGCGGTGATTGTGTGCTGTGTCACCAGGGGGCACAGGTAGTACATGTGTGCTGTGTGTTGCCCCCAACACGTGCGTGCATCCTGCTATGGCGTCTGGTCCTTGCTTGGTCTCCAGCGGATCCTGCGCATTGTGTTGTACGTATGGGGACTGGAGTACCAGGGTGATGGTGATGTCCAGGACAGGTGTGGGGGACTTGGATGTGGCTGGCTGTGGGACTCCTCCGACTCTGGCGGGTGTTGGATGGGGGGTCACAGCGGCCAACAGGTGCAGCCACGCCATCAGCTTTGTGTTGGGTGGGATGTTGGTTGTCCGCTGTGTTGTTGCCGTAGGCCTGTTAGGCGATGATGGTCAGGATGCGTAGGTTGGTTGTCCCTTTCAGCCTGTAGTGGAAGGTGGCATTGTCAGATGTTGGGTCTGTGCGGCTGGTACGTTTCCTGGGGTTCAGCTGTCTTTGTCTGCGCTGCGTCTGTGTTGGTCCGGGGGGGGTGTTCCGGGTGTGGGATGGGGTCCTGGGGTGGTGGGGGTGGGTGTTGTGGCCCTCTTGGGTGTCCGGGCTGCATGATGTGTGGCTCCATGGCATCTGTTGCCCTTCGGTTGTGGCCCTGGGCTGTGCTCCCTTTTGTGGTGCTGGCTGCCGTCCGACTTTACACCAGGTCAGAGCAGGTGTAGATTTCCTGGTGCTAACGCGCCTTATCGCCTGTTTTGTGTTTTTATCGCGGATGTAGCTGGTCATTGTGAATGTTGAGGTGTGCTGGTGTCTCTGCTTTTGTCACGGGAACGCCTACTCTGCATCTCATTAGCGATATTTGCGAGGGTCCTCTGTGGCGATGTTTTTTGCGGCTGCTATCGCGGGTAAACTGGTGCTGTGGGCTTTTAACACCGGCTTGTGAATGGGGGGGTAAATTTATCACGACTTTGGCTGCGATAAAGTGCCGTTAATTCGGCGATAGCTCCTTGTGAATATGCCCCTGAGTCATTACTGTATAGGGTCTCCAAGATAACAACTGCTAAACACCACAGGTCAGATTTATCAAAGGTCTTGCATCGCCCTTGTGCCACACAAGGGGACGCAGGGTGACCCAAAACTTAGAATAATATTTACGAAGCCAAACAAGGCCACCTTACGTGGCTCTGCAGTGCTTGGTAATTCTGGAGTAATGCAAGGCAGCACAAGTTGCTGCCTTGCTGTACTCTGCCCCAGTGAGGTGTTCCATGGGTGGAGCGTGGGTGTTCCCACACACTCGCCTATGGATTTTGGGGCATTCCCAGATTTACCATGAGTGGGAGACCTAGGAATGTGTCATAATGCCACGCCTGCCCACGAGAGGCATAACGAGGAGAAATATGTTTATTTCTCCTCTTTTTTTCCACTGTTTATGTGTGCTGCATTCTGCAATGCAGAGAGAAAGAGAAAAAAGCCTCTAAAGATTGTTTTTGTGAAGGAAGGTGTACCTTCCTGCACAAAACAATCCTGCCTATAGCTCAGACACCCTTCACCATGGCGCAAGGGTGCCTGCGTTGGCGCAAGGCAGCACCTTTGGCACCAGCGCAAGGAGAGGACAGAAACGCCCACATAATGTTAAATACGGCGCATTCCTGCTCTCTCCCTTTCATGCAACACAGCAAGGTGTCTTGCTGCGTTGAGTTGCGTGAACATCTGATAAATCTGGACCCAGTTCCAGTCCAGCTAAATGTTAGTGAAATGTTACATAGCTGTAGTGTGATCATTGCTATCTGCTGTTGTTGGTGCCAAATTACTCTTTTATGATCATTCAAATTAGTAGTAATGGCAATATCCACTGAACTACTACATATGTTTGCTGCTGCCGTCATTTTCTGGCTATAGAAATTGTTGTAACTAAGGAGAATTCCTCCAGATTTATAAAGGCTCATCTTTCTGCATAATTTTCCCTTGAGAGGTTTAATAGTTGAATGACAATGGATGACATTTATACCTCTTTCAACACTAAGTACATGTTCCCAGCTGCATTCTTTGTATTGATTCCCTGGTTATTTATGAGAATCTTTCCATGTTCCTGTGAGGCACAGTTGTACCTTATCTTAATTAAAGGTTTCGTAGAAACTGAAAAATATGTTTATATTGCTTAGTTAGACACAATCCTGCACATTTTACTTACTTAAAAATAACAAATAGTTCTTTGAAAGCCCAAAGGGATAAAGCTTATGACAATTTTCTCCAATTATTTTTCTTTGTGTAGGGGTGGTGTCATAAATACCAGATAAGGAATAAACCATAACTATGTACAAGTTACTCAATAGGTGCTGAAAGCAAGGCGTCTGGTGTGCTGCAACACCCCTGAAATCAGTGCCGGCCACCAGGCGCCAAGGTAGAGGTGAATCCCTCTGCATGACAGGATGAGACAAGATAAGAGCAGCCTGCAGAGATGTTTGTGTGCCTGGATAATTACAACAGCATGATAACTCTGGGGGTTAATGCACTTAATGGAGAGATCTGTTGTTAGAAATTGGGTTACTGGTTTACTGGGGTATGAGCCCCGATCAAGTAACAACCACAATCCTAGTTAGGGTAAGAGGTAGGCAAACCCTTAAAAACCTGTGTTCACCCTCTGGTAGCCTGGCACAGAGCAGTCAGGCTAAACTTAGGGGCAATGTGTAAAGTATTTTTGCAACAATTCAAACAGTAAAAACTGTGAAAATATCACGCAAAAAGATTTCTCACCAGGTTGGTGATTTTAATAAATAAAACAAGATCAAAAGCACAAAGATATAATGAGTAGAACTTGAGTTATTGAATTTCAAAGTTTTTAAGTAAAATAGCGCCAAGAAGCAAAAAGTGCTATTTGGGATATCTGGTTGTGCTGGATCCGGACAAAGTCAAAAGTTCAGGCTGACTGCAATTGAGAACGGACTGGCTACAGGGACCCGGTTAGGCCTCCTGAACCAAAGTACCGTATTCCTGCTTGCGGAGTGTTGCATGGATCCGAGGCAAGAAGCGTTGTGCAGTCGAGGCAATGCGCTGGTTCTGAGATGCAGTGAGGTGGCAGTACAAGGTCCTGTGCGTCGACGTCGAGAATCCTGTCGACTGGGCTTGTGATGCGAAGTCCGGGCGTTGAGGATATTGCATGCAGCTGAGGTGATGCGTTGGTTCTGAGGAACTGTGAGGCAGTAATGTGGAGGCTGGCATTATCGTTGAGCTGCCTTCCACAAGAGATGCGAGGACCTAGATCAGAGATGTGCTGTACCATCGGTGATGTGTCGGTTCCGAAGATTGTGAGGGCAATGCAGACCTTCTGCACTGGGCCCAATCCACTCAACAGCAGTGATGCCTCAGTTCTGCTCAAGGATGTGTCACTCAGCAGAAAATATGCATTGGTTCTGCTGGGAAGCACCGTAGGCCCACATCCAAGGGTCCAGGCCTGGGGTGCCACCACTTGGCAGGGTAGACTCAGATGACAGAGTTCAGGTGCGGATGCAAGGTTGCTGGAAGTCTGTTAGGTCCCTGAAGCTTCAGATCAGGAGGCCAGCCAACTAACCCTTGGAGTCACTCTGGGTTCTGGGTTCAAGTTATGCACTCCCAGTCCTTCTCACCCAAGTAAGGAGAGCAGCATGCAGCAGGGCAGCAGTTCTTCCAGAGCAGCAAGCCAGCAGAGTGCCTGTCCTTCAGCAGGACAGCAGTCCTTCTTCCTGGCAGGGTATCCACAGGTCCAGAAGTTTATTGAAGTGGTGAAAGTCTGAGGTCCTGTGCTTATATCCTGTTGTGCCTGTGAAGTGGGGTAGACTTCAAACACAAGCCTTTGAAGTGCACAGAGGTCATCCCTCCTGTCCTAGCTCCAGACTTACTACAGGAGGTATGCAGTCCTTTGTGTAGGGACAAGGTACATCCTATTCAGGTGTAAGTGAGCCTAGGTCAAGCTATTACCTCCCATCCTGCCAAGATGGCACAACAAGTCACACCTAAGCTCCCATTGTGTGTGGCTGTCTAGGGAGAACACACAAAGCCCAACTCTCACCCACCCAGACATGTGATGAGAGACAGGCAGTAGGCACCAAATGGCTAAAGTAATAAAATGCCAACTTTCTACAAGAATTGCAATTTAAAAGCCGACTTCACTCATGGATTTTAAATTGTGATTCCAGGGACACCAATTAGAAATTACACTTAAAACAATGTAATAAGGTAATCCCAATGTTACCTTATGGGACGGATAGACCTCGCAGCACTGAACAATAAATTTAAGAGTTTTCCGCTACCAGGTCATGTAAAACTTAAAAGTACATGCCCTGCTTTTTAAATTCATTTCACCCTGCCCTCTGGGCGGTGCAAGGCCTACCTTAGGGGTGACCTATTTGTATTAAAAAGGAAGGTTTGGGCCTGGCAAGAGGTTTGAATTGCCTGGTCAATATGGCAGTTTGAAACTGCACACACAGGCTCTGCAATGGCAGTCCTGAGATATGATTAAAGGGCTACTTCCGTGGGTGGCACAATCAGTGCTGCAGGCCCACTAGTAGCATTTAATTTACAGGCCTTGGGCACAAGTAGGGCACTCTACTAGGGACTTATAGGTAAAGTAAATATGTCAATCATGAGAATGCCAATCAAACCATGTTTAAGGGAGTGAGCAAAATCACTTTAGCACTGGTCTGCAGTGGTAAAGTGCAACAAAAAATCATTGTAAAATTGGTGTAGACCCAATTGAGACATTTAATTGACTTTTAAGTCCCTAATAAATGGTACTACATATACCCTGGGCCTGTAACCTAAATGCTACTAGTGGAATGCAGCATCCATTGTGCCATCCACTAAAGTGCACTGTAAAACAGGTCTCAGACCTGCCAATTTAGCCTGTAGGGCAGTTTTAAACTGTTATCTCGACCTAGCAAAATAAACATTTTGCCAGGCCTGGTCCTTCTTTTTTAATACTTATAAGGCACCACCAAGGTAGGCCCTAAAATCTCATATGACAGGGAGCATGGTATTTAAAAGGTAGGGCATATGTACTTAAGTTTTACATGTCCTGGCAAGGTTATCTCCCCCATTGACTAACACCGGGTTACCTTATTACAATTAATAAGTGATAATTGAAGTTCTGGGATCAGATAGAGAAATATTTCATCCACTCATTTGAACTTAATTTAAAGTCCTCTTTATTGGTAAAGTCAGATTTTAAGATACTTTTTTGAAAATGACACTTTTTGAAAGTTGGTATTTTTCTGCCTAAACCAAATGCGCCTTTCTTCCAGTGTCCAGGCACACATGACTGTGAATAGTTCTCCTGTCTCGGAAGGGCATTCCTTCTAGACTTGGGGACAAATGGGCTTTGGTGTGGGGCAGAGTGTTTCTCTCCTGAGCAGGATGACCTTGGAGTTGTACTCAGCCTTTCCTGAGCTTGAAAAGGTAGCCTGAGGGCTGAGCCCACCTCCTTCCTGATGTCTGAAGCTGCCTGCCCTGCCACTGACAAATACAGTTCACATGTAAGCCTGCCTGCCTGCCTGCCTTTGTTCCCCTAGACAGATTGGAGTCAAACCCAGGAAAGGGGAAAGGTTAGACAAAGGGGTATCCCCTACCCACAGGCTGCCGATAGGTATAAGAATGACACCATCAGAACTTCTCATCAGTGGCGGCTTGCAGAGGGAGTGCTGCGGGGTGGTGGGGCGGGGGCGGGGGAAGGGCAGGTTGGGGGGGTAGTGGAGTCGGACAAACGACGGCCAGGAGTAAAGTAAGTAAATAAATAAATAAAACTATTTACCTTGCGCTCGCTGCATCGCCAACCCTCCCCCGGCCTACCGCCCCGCAGCACTCCCTCTGCGAGCCGCCACTGCCTCTCATCATAACACTCCTGGACCTGTCAAATACTCAGAAGAATGAATGCCCTGCTGTCTAAAGGAGGAAGACTGGACTTTCTTACCTTGAAATCAGGATCCCCAGAAGTGACTACAAGGGTCAGTTGACTGAACTCCTGTTTGAGCAACACAACAAGCTTCCAGTGGCATTTGCTGCAACTGCCCATCTGAACAGCACCAACTGGACTTGCCTGAACCCTATTGCTGGCCTCTGCTGGAATGAGACCTGCTCGCCAAGAGGTACCCCCTCAGGTCCTGGACCCTTTGCTTGAATCAGAGAGTACTCCCCCTGCTTTAAAACTGAGCTACGGGTAAAAATCCAGAAGCTTGGAGCTCTTCATGATTGTGAGTGGGCTCTTCACATCAGCAATGGTCTCGCGTCTCCTGCAAACGCAATGTTCCGACGGCGGCCTTCTCTTCCCCCAAAACAGCGACCGTCAGCATCTCTACCAAGGCGATACTCCAGTGGCAACCTGCTCCTCGTGCCGACAACAATCTCCTTTTGGCCCCTGCCAATGTGAAGCCCCACCTGAGGCTCCTCACATGGAGTTGGACTGAGAGAAGGTAAACTCTTCACCGTTGCGAACCTTGTCCCTGTATCCGACCTGCACTCTATTCACGGTTGGCCTGAATTTGTGACTTTGACCAGATCTAGTGCGACCTGATAACTGTAAGCGTCTCTTTGGCTTTTTGGCACTATTTTTACCTAAAATTTAAAAAAATCATAACTTCAGCTCTCCTTAATGGATTTTTGTTGTTTTGTTATAATTTTATATATTAAATATATTCTAAATTTGTTTGAGATTTTGCTTGTGTTGAGTTTTCACTTTATTACTGTTTAAGTGCTACATAAATACTTGACACATTGTCTCTAAGTTAATGCTGACTGCTTTTGTGCGAAGCTACCAGAGGGTTAAGCACAGGTTTATTTAGTGACATTTGCGGTTCACCCTGACAAGGATTGTGTTTATTACTTGAGGAGGCTCTCACCCCTCTCTACTAATAATCAATTTTCTTACTGACGGTAGCTCTAAAGTAACACAAAGCCCTAGGATATGTCAAAGAAGCATGTCATGGGTGGTACATGCACCCGCCCATGGATTTTGACGCTAATCCCTATCTACGAACTTTGGTAGAAAGGGATTTCCATAACAATGTTATGCCTCCTTAAGGCAGGCATAAAGTTGGAGAAAATATTTAGTTTCTTCAAACCTTTCCACCTCTGCATGTGTACTGCACTGTGCAGCACATGCACAAAGTGGTAAATTTTGTCAAAGCATAGAATTTCGTCCTGGAAAGCTACCCATCCAGTATAAAACCTATGCCTGATATCATGGACTCTCCCTTGCACTATGACACAAGGGTGTGTGCATTGGTGCAAGGCAGCCTACAGAACTAAAAAAGAGAGAGCCACAGCACCATATCTTAGTAGTAGGGTGGATGTGCTTACTCCTTTTCACACAGTGCCCATTAGTTTCTAAAGAACAAGCACTCTTAACATATAATGCCTACCAGTAAGTACATCTTACTCCTACCCCTTGTTGTCCTTATTGTCTTAAGCAACATTTCATGTACATTGAATTACACACTTGTATGACTCATTGTCTCTGTATGTTTGTTATAAAGCGTTCTGACAGTCTATATTGGGATGAGTAGCACTATAAAATAAATACATTTGAGAGAGAAGATACATAGAGATGAGGGGCACCAATAGAGGGTGGTAGTTAGAGAATCTCAGAAAAACAAGGTCAGTAGGCAGGGGCACCGAAAATGATTGGCACATCAGGTACCACCAACTCTAACGCTGACCCTGTCCAAAATAACAATGCTGGAGTTCGGAAGGTGACTGAGCATTAAAAAGGCCTTTACATTTTGTTATTTTTATCAAATTGCTGCTTATTCTTTTAACATGGAGATTGGTCTTTACTTTTCTTTTCTTTCTCTGACTGCAAAGTGAAGGCTGTAGGATGCTCATTTTATTCTAACACAAAACAACATTTAAATACCTGTAAATTAACTGTACAAATATTTCAAAAGTTATAAAACATCAGGAAAGCATACATGAGGCACATTTGATTTGTAATTTGTAATTGGGATGAAATCAGACATTAATAGGATCAAAACAAATCAAGACACTTTTCTTGATGATGTGCAAATGATATATAGTTGCTGAAACCCGATTTCTACATAGTATCGTTTTTGCACTTAATAGCTTTATCAGTACAACGGCATGCCTGGGCAACTGTAGTGGCCATTTCAAAGGAAAATCTGCTGCCTGTAAATGACACTGCGCTACCACACCATGCTTTAGTAATATATTTGCGACAGAGTGCTCCAAAATGCACTGCGAGCTACTTACTACATCTATACTACTCTCCTGCTAAATGGACAGGGCTTGTTCTTCGTTTGACTCTTTGATTTTTCACAATCCCTATGACTTCAGTGAAGTAACACCGATGGCACCACCCCCACTCTGAAAATTGTTCCAGCACCACTGAGTTACGCTTCTCTATAATATAAATCCTTGTCCATCAAACAATCTTATTCCATTGACAACTGTGAGAAGGGTGCTTACCTAGATGCTATGATGCCGTCTTCAAGGTAAACTCCAAACAATAGAGAACCGAATACTGAGGCAGAGTTAGGCCGTAAAAAGGAGAGAGAAGAAAGACATGAAGAGGGGGCAGAGAGGAAAGACAAGAGAGAGGAAAAGGCTGGACCATATACGGACGTTAAGTACATGTTGAGAAGAAGACAAAAGAGAAGAGATTGCCCAGCAAGGAAAAAGTGACTGGCAATCAGAGGAAGGAGGACCCAGACGCTAGAGGAGAACTTCTGAGAAGGAGAGCCCACTCTTGAGGGAAGAACCAAAGACTCAGACGACAATGAAGGGGGTCCCATACAGCTGTGCTACAGGTGGTTTCCAGGGTCCCAAGGAGTCATGAGAATGCCAGTTGTCCCTACAGGCAAGTTGCAGCCCCGGCAGTTGTGAGAGATCCAGAAGTAAACAGGAGGGAAGTTACTTGGTGCCTCAACAGGTTTTTTTCTTTGTTACTATTATTATAATTATGACTATTATTATTATTATCATCATCACCATCATCATTATTATTAGTAATGTTAATATTAATTACTATTAATTCTTATCGTTATTTAATATATTACTCTAATAAATAATATATAATATGTTATATTAAACATCATTATTATTGTTTTTTTTGTTGTTTTTTTTTTATTGAAGTTTATTGAACAAAGAAAAACAAAACAAAACAATTTACATCATAACCAGGCATTGCAATTGCATGTTACATCTTTCAGTGTATTGTCTAGCTAGACGATAAAATAGAAAGATTCCCATCTAGCACATTTGTTTTTACATTTTGGTACTTAGTGGCAGACACTGTTACGCTCAGGTTCAACAACAACAGTCTTTCTCCATCGTACCCCCTTCCAGTGACAGTACATAGTGAACGTGTCTCTTTTGTGATGTACTCACTCCTTTTGTAGTACTCGGTCGACCACCTCCCCGCGCCCTCTATGGCGTCTCCCTGTTATTTCCTTCCGTGTCACTAGATTCTGCTCCTGCTTCCTTACTAAGTAGATATGATTGGTAGGGACCCCAATAGCTCTTGGGTCTACTGGTGGGGGGGAGTAATTCATTGTATGTATCTGCTTGTGTATTGCAGTAAATCATATCCGTGTGCTAATCTTTTACTTTCGGCAATGGGCCCCCAGCCCATCCCATAGCCACTTGCTGCGTGGCCAGTAGGAGGCCAATAGCTGTTAAGGGGCGTGCAGTTTTTTCTACACTTAGGTCCCATCCCAGCAGTGCTAGCTTTGGGTCTGGCTCTAAGTCTGCACTTATAATGGTTCCAAGCTCTTGGAATATTGCTCGCCAGAATTCCTGTATCCCGGGGCACTTCCAGGCTAGATGCATAAATCCTGCTCCCTTGCTCCCACATCTGTGGCACTTCGAGTCCTCCCGCAACCCATACCTGCATTGCTGTCAGGTGTATAGTAGGCTCTGTGTAGGAATTTATAATGAATGAGCCTATGTCTCCCATTCATAGAGACAGTTTTTGTTCAGGCACAGCAGTATTGTCACTCTTTGTCACTTAATGCGGTACCCAGATCCCTCTGCCAGTCCAGCCTGACTTTCAAAACTCCCGACCGACGGGTTTCCTGCATGCTTGAGTAGAATTTGGTGATCAGTTTGGAAGGCATATCTGATTTTATAAGAGTGGTAGGGCACCCATAGCTTGCGGTTCTATCATATCATTCCCCAAAAGAGCTTACCAGTTGTGCCTGGCCCTGTAAAACTGGTACTTAGCTATTCCTGACACCCCATTCTTAAAGAAGTCCCCCATCTGTTGGACCCTAACGTTCGCAGAGCTTGACTGCCCCCCCTCCTGGCCCATCGGGAACCATAAATACCAGCACAGTAGGACTTCTGGTGCATACAATAAAGCCCCGCTTGCTTAAGCAATAACACTTGCCACACCTGTGCTGTGGTGACTAATGAGTCAGAGACCTGCTGCCGTCTGGATGGAGGCTGGAAGAGTGTCTGAGGCAGTGTGAGCGGGTCAGCTACATCTTTCTCTAGATATAAATAAGGGGTGTCATGTGGGCTGTGTATCAAATAATGCGCAAATGTGCTCTGTGCTGCTCTGTAATATATTTCCAGGTCTGGGGCGCCTAATCCTCCTAGATCATAAGGTAATATGAGTGAATTCCACTGTACTCACGGTTGCTTCCCCGCCCATGCTAGTCTGATTAGTTGTGTACATAATTGCTGAAACAGTGTGTGTGACAGTGAAATCGGTATATTTTGGAATAAAAATATAAATCTGGGCAAGACTACCATTTTCATTAGAGCCACTCGCCCTATCAGTGACAATGGAAGCCTGATCCGTCTGTCCATGTCGTCTGTCATTTTCTGCACTGCCGTTCCGTAGTTCTCGAGTAGTCTTATAGATGGGTCTGTGTGGACTCTAATGCCTAGATACCTTACGTGTCTGTGGTCCAGCATAAAGGGAATTCCATGACTGGCGATATGGTGACAGGTGTGAGGGGAAATATGATCGACTTGTCCCAATTTATGCGCAGCCCTGAGTGTCCACCGAATCGGATTCCCTCTCGCAGTATGGGGGAGAGGTTTGCGTCCGGATTGCGGATATACAGCAGGGTGTCATCTGCATACGCGGAGATGTTAAGAGTATACCCTGGGAATCTCAACCCCCTGTGGCCGTGATATTCACGGATTGCGCAAGCCAGCGGTTCGGCTACCACTGCATACAGTAGTGGAGACAATGGGCATCCCTGCCTTGTGCCCCGTGTGATATTGAAACTGTTAGAGACTGCATTCTCAATTCTTACCATGGCGGTGGGCGATGCGTATAATACAGAGACCAGACGTAGGAAGACCTCTCCCATCCCGATTCTGCATAAGACTCCAAACATAAATCCCCACTACACAGAGTCAAATGCCTTCTCAGCGTCCAGGAAACACTGCAGCTGCCTTAACCTCCGGGTCTAATCTCTGTATAATGCCAAAAAGTGTTCTCAAGTTTTGCGTTAGGTTTTGGACTGGAACAAATCCAGCTTGTTCCGGACGAATGATGCCTGGCAGTAGGGGTGCTAGATTGTTGGCTAAAATTTTCGCATAGATTTTGGTGTCCACATTTAACAAGGACAATGGCCTATAAGAGGAGCAATGGGTGGGTTGCTTGCCTGATTTTAGCAGTGTTACTATCATTGCCTCTTTGAGCGTGAGGGGCATTTCTCCTGTTTCTGCCATTTCCTCATATAGCGTTTTGAGATGTGGAATCAGCAACCCCTGGAATTCCTTATAGAAAGCCACCGTCAGCCCATCTGACCCTGGAGCCTTACCTGAAACATCATTATTATTGTTGCTATTATTATTATTAATAATAACAATGGTGATATTAATAATAATAATGCCCATAACAACAACAAAAATAATAATAATAGTAATAATAAGAATAATTACACTTTTCCCATTTGTTCCTCTGACACCTGAATGGGAAAAACAAATCGAAATGGTCAGTGGTAAATAACAAAGGGAAAAGAGAAAGTGTGGAAAAAAGATAAGAAAACATGAGGAGGAGCTAAAACGACAAAGGTTTGCAGCTTTATTGTACTATTTCTTGATAATATTGGGAATGCAACTCCCTAAAGATAAAAAATGTCATTAAAAGCAGAAGGGTACAGAATCAAAGAAGATAAAGATATATCTAGTCATAAATGAGAATCAAGGAATGAAATAATGGAAAAGATCAAAGTATCTATTCTAAGTAGCGAGAGAGAGTGAGAGAGAGAGAGAGAGAGACAGAGGGAGGCTGATGAAACATACAGGAAGATCTAAAGAAAAAACAATGATCAATACATTGAAACACTTACCTATAATTATATGTATATTCTGCCGGGGGTGAAGAGTACTCCTGAGACCTGGAAATTACAACAGTCACCAAAGAGATCTACAAGATACAGAATGACCAGATGCAGTGACAATGCACTAATTTGGATATATTTTTTCAACATCTAGAATCACACACAAGAGCTAAGCACCAGGGAAAGAAATGCTACTTAGAGTATTTCCCAGAGGTTAAGACTGATTCAAGGTTGTCCTTCTGTACCTTTCATTCTTCCTCATACTGCACCTCACAGATAAAATCCAAAAATAAGATAGGTCCAAAAAGACAGAAGCGCCTCTCGGGCTGTTGGGCTTCAATTCAGAATGATGGGTCTAGCTGTTCGGCTAGGTGTCTTGCCTTGGTGGAACCAATATGGATGTGCATAGTGCTGGTTGACATCAACACAGAGGTGCTAAAAAGGAATGCTACCCAGTGGAATTCTGACTGGTTAACACTGAGTCAAGAACTCATATTCATTATTTTTTTTTTTTACTTTCACTGACATCTGGACTCACTTTGCAGCCAGACGTATTGTCTCTGAGAACTGACTTGCATTAGATTACAATCAACAATCCAAACTGTAGAAGAATATTGCAAAACATACTCCTTTCAAAAATTCAACCAAACCGAAATACTGTTTTTAAACAATAGGTGAGTGTGCCATCATAATTGGATGAGATGCTATCATATGGATATTTCTGCTATCAAAACTAAGCGGACATTGAGGGGTTTGACATATGGAAAAGTCTTGCTACCCTAGTTAGGGGCGTACTTGGCCAAACAAGTTCCTACTTTAATAGAACTCAGGCACCGGCTTCCTTGAGTTTGAGTATAATGCAGAATTTTGGTGCCTTGAGCAGATTGGGAAGTGGCTCCCCAGGTGAGCCGTCCATCAACAGTGATCAATGAACAATAACATTTAGGGAAGTGACAATAATCCCGTTTTTTAAGGCTTGGTGGCATGACATTTTCTGACTGATGCTACTTAGATGGGATCTTATGTTGCAAAAATTAGGGACATAGTAAACTGAGGTGGCGGTGATGAGTCCTGAGGTACAGTAAGTAGGATGTGGCCTAATGGCTAAAGCGTTCAACCTCGAAGCTGGGGAACTGGGTTCGAGTCTCGGCAGGGATGCTCAACATCTGTGATTCTGAGCAAATCCTTTAATCTCCCCATGCCTAACAAAAAATGAATGTGTCTGTCTGTAACGCAACTGGTGCTCATGTTCTGCACTGTTACCTTCGGGTCGAGTTTGTGCTATATAAAACTCCCCCTCCAAAAAAACTGCTAATTTGAACCTAAATCTGAAGCATGTAGAACTTGGAAACTGGGCGGCCAATGGTGTTTAAGTCCCTAAATCACATAAATAACTAATAAACTCGGAGGACATAGATGCATTATCTGAGTTGACAACTAGAGAAGAAAGGGACTTGTGACCAGGGTGCCAATCATATGCAATTGTGATCAGTATTTGTCTGGCTTTTTAAGTTGAAGACAACTAAATATGCTGAATTAAAATGGAGTCAGAAATTAGTGGAATCATAACTCAGCAATATGTGGAGCAAAATGCCAGGAACCATGATGTATGGGGCGCTGAAGTAGGACAAGACAGTGATGAATCAGTGACATTTAAGGTGGAGGGGTCCGATGGGATCTTAGAACTCAGGAGACAAAACTGAGACATTTAGGGGTAGATTTTCAAACATTTTGCGCTGGGTTGGCATCACAAAAGTGATGCTAACCAGCACATAATGCTTTTTTAGGAATTTACTTTCCTGCGCAAAACTTGTATTATGCTGGAAAGTACCCTAAAAGTAGCGCAAAGCAACGCAAAGCACTGCATTGCGTTACTTAGTGCCAAAGTGGCGTAACATGTGTGGTACATGGGCGTTCCCATGCAACCACCCATGTCTTTTGACACAAAACCCTATCTATAAAGAATTGTAGACAGGGTTTAGTGCCAAAAGTTAACGCCACTTCAAAGGAGGCGCTTACATCAGAAATGTTTTTATTTCTCCTTTCTTTTCCAACTTTGCATGTGTGCTGCATTGTGCAGCACACAAACAAAGTGGGGAAAACTTGGCATGGTATGTTGTCCTTCCTGTACAAAACCTTTGTTAGACTCACGCACACACCCTAGAGCTATGGTGCTAAGGTGTGTGCGTGGCGCTCCACAGCTGAAACCAGCGCCGGCGCTAGGGAGAGGAGAGAGCTATATCTCTGTAGATATGGTGTTTTCCTGCTTCCTCCCTGTCATGCAACGCAGCGCAACCTCTTTGGGTGATGTGATGCGTTGCGTGTATTTTTTTTATCTGGCCCCTAGAATAAGAAGGCTATTCTCTGGCTTTAAGAAGGACTGGTATGAAGTCTTGTGACTTGGGTTTGAAATCAAAGGCGAAAAGCCACGTTCAACAAAATAATGTTTTCATGAAAAAAAATCCCAAATGAAAAATACAAAACAAATGGCTTTATTGGAAACTATTATTCTGTGCGTACATATTTACTCAGGTCAAACTTGAATTAAGCGTTCTTTTTGTGGTTTGCGTTACTGGGTTACATTTCAGTGAACGTTTTTCTTATCCGCTTGTAATCATATTGTAATGGGAGAAATCAGTCTCCTCTCGGAAAGGATGAAGGAATCCACACATCTCTCCTCAAATCCTTCCTACTGGGCAATAACCTACCACAACATTGCACCTTCCCTCCCCCACTAAGAACATTGTCCTAGCCCTGGTTTTAGTAAAGAAATACCACTAACAAATCTCCAGCTCTCTTCAATTGGATTGGTGGGACCACTACTTCATTCCTTTTCATTTTGACCCTATTTCTTTGTTGTCTTTTGTTTTATCAAAGGTGGAGGGAAAGATAGTGATTTATCAGATACCTCATTTTATGAGTTCCATCTCTCTTTTGGAACCTGCTCAGGAAAGGCTCCATGTTGTTCATGGTGCAGCGGTAACTTTGGTGTCGGGGTCTTGTATCAACAGTGGATGATCAGGGCGGCAGAGTAACACTCATCGTGCTGGAATTATTGGCAGCCTTTGATACAGTGTCTCATGCAGCCTTTATTTCTAGACAGTTGAAGCCAACATCAACCACAAGGCTCTGCAAGGACTTTCCATCTTTTTGGAGACATGCACATAAGCTCTTACCTTAGTTCCCTAACAATTCTCTTTTAAGCCTGTGCAAGATGCTGCCGGGCTCGTCGCTCAGCCCAAACCTATGAAATCTTTATGTGGATCCACTAGGACAATTTATAAGATTTTATGCCCTTTTCATGACTTATGTGGATGGCACCCATATAATTCTGAGTCTTGGTGGCAACTTACAACTCAGTCCAATTTTCAGAGGTGTCTGTTCACAGATGTGGACTGGATCAACAACAGCTCCCATTATAGCTCAAGTCTGGGAAGATAGAGCTCCTGATTGTAGCCTCCCCCGATTCCCACTAGATCGTGGCCCCCACTCTGACAATCAGATGCGTACTACAAAGTTCAAGCCATGAAATGCTCTAATGCAATGGTTCTTAACCTCTCACTTATGTGGACCAAATGGTATTATTACTATTGGCCTAAGCAGTTAACAGGATCTGAACCTCAAAAAAACTAAAATCAAAAACAATAAAGATAGAGAAAGAAGTATATATCATATACACACACAATGAAATATTTTATTAAATTTACTAGCCCAAAAAATATAAACACCAAATTTATATTTTCATGAGACAGTTGGAGCTTTCCAAAATGTGATTTTATATCTAAAAAAATGAAGTAATATGCTAGAGCAGCGGTTCTTAACATTTGACTTCTGTGGACCTCCACTGAATCACTACTGGAAGCAGGGGACCCCACCCAAAGCAATTTCTATGATTTGAACCTCAAATCTATACTAAAAAATACAAAAACAAGTCTCCATAAAGTACACAAATTATGAAATATTTTATTGAAGTTACAAACAAAACATATGCAAAAATCTAAACTTTTATTTTAATCAGAAGGCTGGAGTGTTTCAAAATGTAGTTCTATTTCTAAAGGACCAAGTGATATGCTGGACTCTAACATATCATTTTGTCTTTTTGCTCCAAAGTATATTTTCTTTTTATCAGTGTTTGCCAGTGCTTCAACTGTTATCACTAATTGTCTATGCCAAAGTCATTTTTCTGTACTTGCTTTGCACCCACAAATCAAGGTAAGCATACCAACTGAGACCTGGATTTACTTAGATTTTGAATCGGGATGCATCACTTTTTCTGGTGCAGCCCGATGCAATATCAATTTTTGCATTTACAAAGCCAATCAAAGCCCAATTTGGGTGGCTTTGAAAAATTTGAGCAAGGTAGTGCTTAGCTCTGCCTTGCTTTATTTTGCCCCAAGTAGACATTACATGAGTGGAGAACGGGCATTCCTGTGCATCCAGCCATGTATTTTGACAGAAACTCATATTTACAAACACTTGTAAACAAGGGCTTGCGTCAAAATGGTGCGCCTACCGAGGCTGACGTAACGAGGTGAAATATCTTTATTTCTCCTCTTTTTCCTCTTTGCATTTGTGCTTCAAAGTATTCCAGTGCTAGGAGGGAGCAGAATTGAGCCAATGCTTTGCAAATATGGTACAGTTCTGCCCTCTCCCTTTGACGCAACACAGCACAGCAACTTTACTTGTCGTCGTTGTGCGAAATGGTAGTAAATATGCCCTTTCTTTTTACCCCTAATTTTAAAGCCATCACATTTACAGAGCATTTAAATTTTTTCCGTTTTCAATTTTGCATATATATATATATATATATTTTTTTTTTCCTGCAATGTGATCCTTTGATCCAGGGCGCTCGTCAGCGGGTGCTCTGCGTAGGGGCCGGATCCTGGCCCAGAACCATCAATTTTAAAACAAAGGACACGGCACTCAAAGCTTGGATTTAGCTTAATTTAATTCAAGTTCAGTTCAGCACTCAGACCAACGCGTTTCAGCCTTCTCGGCCGTATATATATTGTAATCGCCTCGTGCTACTCGAGCACAAGAAAAAGTCGCACTCAGGATTTACGATTAGAGGAAAATTGTATTTATTGACTTTGACGCGTTTCGACAACACAGTCTTTGTCAAAAAGTCATACAATGACCCGGAAGTGGGCGTGAGCTTATGAACACTTCCTGTATACTAATAGACATAGAAAAGATGTGCAAGTTAATAGTACGTCTTAACAGTTAAAAAACAGACTTCAAAACTTCTCATTTCATTGTGACATGATAATCAAACAATTGGCGAGAATGACATTGAAATACAGTAAATTAATTTTAAATGCACAATTAATGTTTTAAAATGCGGCGAAAAGACTAGAAAAATGGCTAGAAAAATATTGCGCAATGCCAAGTGCCAAGTGGCAAATTGTAATAGTGCTACAGCTTTCTAGCACTACTCTTGTGCGCCTCATGTTTCGCACTATGGGCTGTGGCTCCAACCCAGGCTGATGGACAAAAAATTGTCATACATATATATATATATATTCACTGAAAAAAACACAGGTTTCAGGGACGTTATGGTTAGGCTGACATTTCACTCGTACAAAACCAGAGAAATTCAGTCGTTATACTTAGCTGAGCTAACTATAACTCGCGCCCCCGCAATGCACTGCTGATGACATCACATATTACATCACTCATGACATGGTCAGTGACATCACTGATGACATCACTGTTGACATCTCAAATGACATCACTGATGACATCACTGATGACATCATCCAGTGACTGAGTGTTTCTAACATGTTTAAGAATGTTATATATATATATATACACCAAGGTGTATTGAATTATGAGTGGGTGTATGAGTGTTTGAATGGATGATTTAGTGGGTGTTTGACTGACTGTATAAGTGAGTGATTATACGTGTCTCAGTGAATGTATGGGTGGGTTACTAATCTGTGTGAATGTCTGTATAAGTCTGTCAGTTGGTGTGTAAGTGGCTACATGGGTTGGTGAATAGGTTCATGAGTGTCTCTATGTTATGTTATGTTATGTTAGAGACATTTGTAAAGCGCAACTGTTACCCTAGGGTGTCCTGGCGCTAGCTACAATCCTCAGAGTGAAGCATAATTTAAGACCGGGTTATCAATCAAAAAGCCAAGTTTTTAAGGCCTTCCTGAATACAAGTACATCAGTAATACTCCTCAGATGGAAAGGGAGGTCATTCCAAGCCTTTGCCGCACAAGCAATAAAACTTCTGCCTCCCCACCTGGCTTTTTTTGTGGGTGGTACTGTCACCAATTTAGCTCCAAGAGAGCGGAGAGGTCTTTTGGGCACATACCACTGAAATTGCCGCTTCAAGTGGTCAGGTCCTGTGCCTTGTAGGGCTTTGTGTACCATACAGAGGGATTTAAACTGCACTTGCTTCTTGACGGGTAACCAGTGAAGTCTTCGGATTTCACCGGAGACAGATGCAAATTTAGATGTGCCGGTAAGCAGTCTAGCGGGCGCATTCTGCAAAAGTTGAAGTTTGTGCAGAAAAGATCCTGAATGTTCAGGTATAGGCTATTACAATAGTAGTTAGCCTCGACATAGTTAGTGATGTAATCACCGTTCGCTGACTGTCCCTTGGCAAAAAAGGCAATATTTTTTTACACGTTCTAAGGACATACGACGTGGCCGAGGCTACTGCATTGACTTGGTCCCCAAAATTGAGTCTGTCGTCTATTAAAACTCCCAAGTTTTTTACTTTCCTGGTGGGTGTCGGGAGAGAACCCATAGAATCCGGCCACCAGCTTGGGGTCCAAAAGTTGGGATCATTCCCGAACAAGATAACCTCTGTTTTACTTGAGATGAGTTTTAGACAGTTTTGAGACATCCACCTCCCCACTGCTTCCATACAATCATGGAACCGTTTTCCTATTCCATTTTCCTGCCCAGGTAGCAGCGACACCACAATTTGTGTGTCGTCAGCGTAAGAGGTGAGACAAAAGCCAAAGGAGTCAATAAGGGGGGCCCAGGAGGACACATACACGTTAAAGAGTGTGGGGCTCATGGACGACCCCTGTGGGACTCCACAAGGCAGAAAAAATGGTTTGGAGGAAAATTCACCTAATGAGACAATTTGCAATCTGTCCGATAGGAAGGACTTCAAGAGTTTCCATGCTTTACCCTGGACTCCGCAATCCCGCAACCGGTCCATCAGCAAATCGTGATGGACCGTATCGAAGGCCGCGGAAAGGTCTGGCATAATCATAGCGGTCTTACCTCCCCGATCTAGGGCTACCCTGATCTCTTCCGTAGATTTTAGGAGCACGGACTCCGTGCTGTGCCCCTCTCTGAAACCATATTGAGTAGGATCCAGAGCTTGAGCCTCTCGCAGATAGGCACTCAATTGTGCATTCATTCTTTTCTTGACCAATTTTGCTGGAAATGGGAGACGTGAGATGGGTTGGAAACTGTTCGGATCCTTGGGGTCCAGACTAGGCTTCTTAAGAAGTGGTAATATTGAAGCAATTTTCCAGGATTTGGGAAAATACCCTTCTAAAAACATTGTGTTAAATAGAGAGGTAAGTGTCAGGGCAATAGGTTCAGGGGCCAGTTTTAGCACCGCAACAGGACACGGATCATAAGGGGAGCCTGATTTAGCCGACATAAGAAGATTATGCGTGTCCATAACGGATAGTGGTGCGAACTTGTCAAAAATAGGCTGGGGGCCAGAAACTGGCTTATGTCCCTCTGTTGAGTCCACTGACCCATCAGTTGTTGGTCCTTTGAACGTTGAAAAAATGGCCTCAACTTTTTCCAAGAAAAACCTGGCAATTTCGTCACATAATCCCTGGCTCGTAAGGAGGAGCAAGGTGCACCAGAAACAAAGTCAATGAGCTTCAAATGTATCCAAATAATTGTTATCCTTTATTGTAGTTGTTGTTAAAATTGGACATCAGCCAACGCGTTTCGTTCCAAATGGAACTTCGTGAGGGCTGAAAAAACACATAAATAAAACCACACTGAGTCACACTCAATACTTAGACCAACATATAAAAATACATACAACATTTATATATAAATATATCGACCAAACACAAAATTCCATAACATTCATAGAACGGCATAAAGAGGACATATCAACACATAATTCAAATACATATGTCAACACGACTATAACCCAACGGAAGAAAAAACCACATATACAAATATATATACAAAACACCATAAATAACTAAACATCATTTCGTGTTCTTTTGCTTTTGCACTTTCCTCTCCCTCTTTGTTATGCTCATTTTCTTCTTAAATTGCTATTGCTTCTATATGCCCCTTACTTTCCACGCTCTGCTGGATGAATATATCTTAAATTTGGGAACTATATCTCTATTACACCACGTGGATGATCAACTTTAGGCTGACCTTCCACAAACAAGAATTAAAATTGCAATTACGACTACTCGTCCTGTAATTTTTAAATGTGTACAGTTATGTGTCTTTTAATATGTCTGTTGGTATATTTTGTTTAGATGTGTTTTGTTAATATTGATGTTTAGTTATTTATGGTGTTTTGTATATATATTTTTATATGTGGTTTTTTCTTCCGTTGGGTTATAGTCGTTTTGACATATGTATTTGAATTATGTGTTTATATGTCCTCTTTATGCCGTTCTATGAATGTTATGGAATTTTGTGTTTGGTCGATATATTTATATATAAATGTTGTATGTATTTTTATATGTTGGTCTAAGTATTGAGTGTGACTCAGTGTGATTTTATTTATGTGTTTTTTCAGCCCTGACGAAGTTCCATTTGGAACGAAACGCGTTGGCTGATGTCCAATTTTAACAACAACTACAATAAAGGATAACAATTATTTGGATACATTTGAAGCTCATTGACTTTGTTTCTGGTGCACCTTCCTCCTCCTTACGAATTATTTATCTGGTTTCCAGTGGAGTGAAAGTGCGGCAAACTCCGGAAGTTGATGCACAGATTATATTATTTTATTTTTTTCAATTTAGGAACTGAGGTGCTGAACCGTGGTCAGCTGAATTTGCTTGCTTATTTCACATAATCCCTGGCTCATTAAAATATTTGCTGAGCAAGGGTTTGCCAGGCTAGTTACTGTTTTAAAAAGCTCTTCTTGTTTTTAGCTAAATTAATTCGATTAGCAAAGAACTCTTGCTTTGTCTTGAAAAGTAGCTGTTTATAAGTCATGAGGCTTTATTTATAAATATTTTTCTCTGATTCTCTATGAGTTTATGATTGGTTGTCTGAGTAGCTGTATGGGTGCCTGAGTGTCTCTTTGGGTGGGTGGGGGTGTGTGTGACTCCCTGTGTGTATGTGTGAGTGGGTGATTCACTGGATGTATGGGTTCATGAGTGCGTGTGCAAGGGGCTGTATGGATGAGTGAGTGTGCGTATGGCTGTGTCATTGAGTGAATGGATGTCTCAGTGGTATATGGGTGAGTAACCTTATTAGACATTATAGGTGAGTGTTGCAGTATATAAGTGATTGTATGTGGGAGTGAGTGATTGTGAGAGCGCTTGTATGGATGAGTGTGTGCTTGTGTCAGTGACTGTATAAAAGAGTAAGTATGTGTTAGTATCTGTATGAATAAGTGAGGTAGTATGTGTATAACTGTATAGGTGAGTAAAGGGCAGTGTGATTGACTCTTTGGGTGACTGACTAGGTGTGTGAGTAACTCTATGGGTGAGTGGTAGTGTGTGTGTGTCTGTATCGGTGTATGAGTGCATATATCAGTGGCTGATTGATGAGTGACTGCGTGTAGGAGTGACTGTGTGGGTGAGAGAGTTGATGTGTGTATAGACCTATGAATCAGTGAGTAGGTATGTACTAACTGGTATTGGTGTGTCTACGGTTTCGAGAATGATAGTCTGTATTTTAGAGTTTGTGTGTGAAAGGTTATATTAGGGTGTGAGGAGGTGCAGAGACAACGTCCCTGAAACCTCTGTTTTTTTCAGTGAATTTCTAAGGTTTTTTAAATGCTAATTACTAACTATAGTGTCCCTGAAACCTGTTTTTAACTGAATTTCTAAGGTTTTTTAAATGCTAATTTCTAACTATAGCGTCCCTGAAACGTGTGTTTTTTAAAGTAAGTTTCTAAGGCTTTTTAAATGCTAATTTCTAACTATAACGTCCCTGAAACCTGTGTTTTTTCAGTGAATATATATATATAGAAAGAGGCAAGAGAAGTGCAGAAAGACGCAAGAGAGGTGCAGAAAGAAGCAAGAGAGGTACAGCAAGAGGAAGAAAGGTGTAGAAAGAGGCAAGAGAAGTGCAGAAAGAGGAAGAAAGGTGCAGAAAGAAGCAAGAGAAGTACAGAAAGAGACAAGAGAGTTGCAGAAAGAAACAAGAGAGGTGCAGAAAAAAGCAAGAGAGGTGCAGAAAGGAGCAAGAGGGGTGCAGAAAGAGGCAAGAGAAGTGCAGAAAGAAACAGCAGAGGTGCAGAAAGATGCAAGAGAGGTGGAGAAAGAATCAACAGAGGTGCAGAAAGAGGCAAGAGGGGTGCAGAAAGGGATGTATGATGTTACAACGCATTCCGTTGCAACGCATGCCTTTACCACGCATGCGTACCAACGCGAATGCTATTACCACGCATAACCTTTACCACGAATATGCCTTTACCATGCATACTTTTACAATGAATTTCGTTGTAAAGCCATGCATGGTAAGGGCATATTCATGGTAAAGGTCCCAAGTCCTATAACTGCTCCCTTGCGCCCTCCCCCCTCCAGCCCCTAGATCTTTTTTATTAAAAATTACCCCTCCCCTGTACCCCTGCGCGACCGTCTCCCCCCCAGCCCCCAATCCTTCAAAGAAATACCCCTGCCCTGAAACCTAAAAATGGAGCCCAGCATGATTCCCAATCATTGCGTCAGACTAAGGTCTCGACTTTAAAGGGAATGCCTAATTTATATGTGCTTCGAAGCTTGAAAATGGTGGAAACGCTACTTCGGATCAGGCAAATCAGCAAATCTAAAGTCCACAACGGTCTGTGCGGCTGGCGCCAGCAACTTTACTTTATTGAAATACTTTCAGTTTTGCAGCCCCCATATTGTACGAGGAACTACACTTACCTCAAAGCATTTAAGTTAAAAAACACACGTGAACTACTTGCATTTGAAATACCACCCCCAAACCCTTCTAACAAATTCCCCTCCCCTGAACCCTAAAAACGGACCCCTGCTCGACCCAACCCCCAGCCCTTAAATCAATTATATTTAAAAACTAAAATCCCCCTTACCTCTTCTCGATGTCTCTTCTCCAAGCTCTTCTAAGGCGCAGTGCACGTCATAAAGAGGAAGCGGAAGAGTCTTTCCGTTTCCTCTAATGACGCCGATAGCCTCTACATCTTTTACTAATAAATGTTTTGTGTCTGCAAGCGAATTTGTGTGGTAACGGTGTTTACCCATCACACACATACCTTTACTATACATACCTTTACAACTTAATTCGTTGTAAAGGTATGCGTGGTAAAGGCTATGCGTGGTAACCATGCATGCGTTGTAATGCATGCGTGGTTAAGGGTATGCGTGGAAACAGGCAAGTTGTAGTGGCTGTTTCCCTGCAGAAAGATGCAAGAAAGTGCAGAAAGAAGCAACAGAGGTGCAGAAAGAGACAAGAGAACTGCAGAAAGAGGCAAGACAGGTGCTGAAACAGGCAAGAGAGGTGCAGAAAGAGGGAATGGGTTGCAGAAAGGGGCAAGAGAGGTGCAGAAAGAAGGAAGAAGGGTGCAGAAAGAGGCAAGAGAGGTGCAGAAAGAGGCAAGGCAGGTGCAGAAAGAGGGAAGAAGGGGGTGCAGAAAGAGGCAAGAGAAATGCAGAAAGAGGCAACAGAGGTGCAGAAAGAGGTAAGAGAACTGCAGAAAGAGGCAGGACAGGTGCAGAAATAAGGGAAGGGGTGCAGAAAGAGGCAAGAGGGGTGCAGAAAGAAGCAAGAGAGGTCCAGAAATAAGCCAGATAGGTGCAGAAAGAAGCAAGAGAGGTGCAGAAAGAAACAAGAAGGGTGCAGAAAGACCCAACAGAGGTGCAGAAAGAGGCAGGAGGGGTGCAGAAAGAGGCAAGGGAAGTGCACAAAGAAGCAACAGAGGTGCAGACAGAGGCAAGAGAACTGCAGAAAGAGGCAGGAGAGGTGCAGAAAGAGGCAAGTCAGGTGCAGAAAGAGGGAAGAGGGGTGCAGAAAGAGGCAAGAGAAGTGTAGAGTGAAGCAACAGAGGTGAAGAAAGAGAACTGCAGAAAGAGGCAAGAGAGGTGCAGAAAGAGGCAGGACAGGTGCAAAAAGAGGGAAGAGGGGTGCAGAAAGAGGCAAGAGAGGTACAGAAAGAACTAAGAGAAGTACAGAAAGAAGCAACAGAGGTGCAGGAAGAGGGGTACAGAAAGAGGCAAGAGAAGGGCAGAATGAGGCAAGAGAGGTACAGAAAGAGGCAACACAGGTGCAGAAAGAGGGAAGAGGGGTGCAGAAAGAGGCAAGAGAAGTACAGAAAGAAGCAACAGAGGTGCAGAAAGAGGCAAGAGAACTGTAGAAAGAGGCAAGAGATGTGCAGAAAGAGGCAGGACAGGTGCAGAAAGAGGGAAGAAGGTGTGCAGAAAAGAGGCCAGAGGGTGCGGAATGAAGCAAGATAAGTGCAGAAATAAGGAAGAGAAGTGCAAAAAGAAACAACAGAGGTGCAGAAAGAGGGGAGAAGGGTGCAGAAAAAGGCAGGAGAAGTGCAGAAAGATGCAAGAGAGTTGCAGAAAGAAACAAGAGAGGTGCAGAAAAAAGCAAGAGAGGTGCAGAAAGAAGCAAGAGAGGTGCAGAAAGTGGCAAGTGAGGGTACAGAAAGAGGCAAGTGGGTACACAAAGAAGCAAGAGAGGTGCAGAGAGAAGCAAAGGAAGTGCAGAAAGAAGCAAGCAAGGTGCATAAAGAGGCAAGAGAGGTGCAGAATGAGGCAAGAGGAGTACAGAAAAGAGACAACACAGATGCAGAAAGAGGGAAGAGGGTGCAGAAAGAGGCAAGAGAAGTGCAGAAAGAAGCAACAGAGGTGCAGAAAGAGGTAAGAGAACTGCAGAAAGAGGCAAGAGACGTGCAGAAAGAGGCAGGACAGGTGCAGAAAGAGGGAAGAGGGGTGCAGAAAGAGGCCAGAGGGGTGCAGAATGAAGCAAGAGAGGTGCAGAAATAAGGAAGAGAAGTGCAGAAAGAAGCAACAGAGGTGCAGAAAGAGGGGAGAAGGGTGCAGAAAAAGGCAGGAGAAGTGCAGAAAGATGCAAGAGAGTTGCAGAAAGAAACAAGAGAGGTGCAAAAAAAACAAGAGAGGTGCAGAAAGAGGCAAGTGAGGTACAGAAAGAGGCAAGAGAAGTACAGAAAGAAGCAACAGAGGTGCAGAAAGAGGCAAGAGAACTGTAGAAAGAGGCAAGAGATGTGCAGAAAGAGGCAGGACAGGTGCAGAAAGAGGGAAGAGGTGTGCAGAAAGAGGCCAGAGGGGTGCGGAATGAAGCAAGATAAGTGCAGAAATAAGGAAGAGAAGTGCAAAAAGAAACAACAGAGGTGCAGAAAGAGGGGAGAAGGGTGCAGAAAAAGGCAGGAGAAGTGCAGAAAGATGCAAGAGAGTTGCAGAAAGAAACAAGAGAGGTGCAGAAAAAAGCAAGAGAGGTGCAGAAAGAAGCAAGAGAGGTGCAGAAAGTGGCAAGTGAGGTACAGAAAGAGGCAAGTGGGTACACAAAGAAGCAAGAGAGGTGCAGAGAGAAGCAAAGGAAGTGCAGAAAGAAGCAAGCAAGGTGCATAAAGAGGCAAGAGAGGTGCAGAATGAGGCAAGAGGAGTACAGAAAGAGACAACACAGATGCAGAAAGAGGGAAGAGGGGTGCAGAAAGAGGCAAGAGAAGTGCAGAAAGAAGCAACAGAGGTGCAGAAAGAGGTAAGAGAACTGCAGAAAGAGGCAAGAGACGTGCAGAAAGAGGCAGGACAGGTGCAGAAAGAGGGAAGAGGGGTGCAGAAAGAGGCCAGAGGGGTGCAGAATGAAGCAAGAGAGGTGCAGAAATAAGGAAGAGAAGTGCAGAAAGAAGCAACAGAGGTGCAGAAAGAGGGGAGAAGGGTGCAGAAAAAGGCAGGAGAAGTGCAGAAAGATGCAAGAGAGTTGCAGAAAGAAACAAGAGAGGTGCAAAAAAAACAAGAGAGGTGCAGAAAGAGGCAAGTGAGGTACAGAAAGAGGCAAGAGAAGTGCAGAAAGGGGGAAGAGTGTCTAGAAAGAGGCAAGAGACGTGCAGAAAGAAGCAACTGAGGTGCAGAAAGAGGCAAGAGAGGTGCAGAAGAAAGAATTAAGAGACATGCAGAAAGAAGCAACAGAGGTGCAAAAAGAAGGATAGTGCAGAAAGCGGAAGAGATGTGTAGAAAGAAGCAAGAGAAGTGCAGAAAGAGGAAGAAAGGTGCAGAAAGAAGCAAGAGAAATGTAGAAAGAGGCAAGAGAGGCGCAGCAAGAAGCAAGAGTGGTTTGTGCACCATTAGTACCAATTTTACAACCACATTTAGCAATAAGTAACAGGTGACCATTCCAGCTTTGCAAAGGCCCTTCCACCACGCTATAACACTTGTCGCTGCATTTTTGGTAACATTTGAGCCATATGAGGTACAAAACAAGGTTTTTTTTGGTCAAATCCGCAGATTATGCGACTGATGATGGATTATGTGGCAAATGCGGAAAATTTATAATTATGCGAAAATCGCTGCGGCCGAATAGTCGCATAATTCCAGTGGCCCTGCTTACACCTCTGACTAGGTCCAGAAGTGCTCCTCAGTGGTTCCTTTTTTTGTGTCTCATTGAGTTTATAGTTCAGCTTCTATGGAAACGAGGAAGACTAAACCTGAGGTTACCACTCCACAACATAGACTACCATACCACATAATTACTCTCCATAACACATAATCCCACTCTGCATAATTCCTATACACTAAATACCACATACTTTTTATTCACATAATTTCACTGCACAATATACCACACAATTCCAATACACACAACATACATCCACTCCACTCCAAAAACATTAGTAAAAAACGTTTACATCAGTGCTTAATTTGTGCCGGGGGTTTCCGGTGCTTAGCACCGGCACCTTTTTATCAGGGCCGGGTCTACACTGTCAACTTACATCACTGCAGTCTGCACGTCATGTGTCATGTAAAAGTAAAAATTAAATATAATTGCCGGCTTACTGCATGCAGACAGTTTTGTTCAACACTCTGTTACGGTTTGAGACAGTCTCCAGTCCATCGGTGAAGACGAAGAGTGTTAATGATGACCTCACAGTGCAGCTGCTGAGAGAGCGGCGCGCAGCGAGCCCGATAAATAAATCCATTTAATATTTGCTTTCCATTGCAGTGTTGCCGGTGGGCGGGCCACTAATTGGGCTGCATTTGGTTCTATGGTGGTGGTAGGGGCTACGGCGGGCAGCGTGTGCTGTGCGTAACATTTTTCCTTCAACGGATGGTGGACCACGCCCCGCACACGCACTGCAGTGAACGCATCGAGTAGCAGCAGCAGTAGTTAGCACGACGTTAAGCTGGGCCCTTTTATTCAGCTGCGCAGCAGCAGGCCTCTTAATAAAGAAAGTGCTGTGCCACCAGTCCAGCAGTAACCGACCGACGACCCCAGTAAGTTATAATTTCCATGTAATAAAAAATCCGATGCTCGTGCTCATGCTGCTTTTTCTTTGGTGTCACCTGAACCGAGTCAGACTCAGAGGCCCGCCGCCCCAGGCCCGAGCAATCATGCCACTGGCGTCGGGCGGGGCGCCTGGCATAATCCATCACTTCAGCGCAGCCCTGCTTTCAGCAATGTTTGAGGACTCCGAGCTCAAATTATAACTGTGTGCCCGCCAGATGGGAGAAAGCAGGCAGGGCCGGATGCGGTGCTCCAAGGCTGCACTGGAATTCCTTTGGCCCAGGCTGAGACCTGACCTGAGACTGAGTAACCAGCGCGCTGATCGGGAGCACTGAGTAGGCCAAAATGTGAATGACACAATAAGACATAGATGAATTGGGTGGGGGATCGCTGAAAGCTCGTGAAAGTATATTACACTTACTGTTAGAAACAGAAAAAAATGAATATACAGATGACGAGAGTTCACACAGGAGAGGCTGAGCTTTGCAAACAGAGAGGAGCACCTGTCCACGGGCTCCCTTTCCAATGTATTACATTTGTTAGAAAATGCTAATGCCATCATGCAAGAAGGGGCTTGAGTTGAGAAGCATGCCCTGCCCTCGTGAGAAAATGCAGTGATTACATTCTTTCCCTGCTCATTTCACTTCCTAAAATTCAGGGACAAAAAAACCAACTTATCTGTAGCACTGTTTTCGTTTGGAGTTCTAGAAAAAGACAGGGTCAGCTGCTATGCAGCTTAAGCAGGCTGTGTGCCTCTGACCTTCGTATGTTCATGGATCTTTGTTTGAAAATTTTGGATTTTAAACTGCTTTGCACAGGGCAAATATGTGTTAACTTAACAGTATTTTGCTACTGTTTATTACTGACTACTTTTAAAGCACACAAAATTCAACCCAGTGAAAAAGATATATAAATACACTAATTTAAGTTTTAAAAAATGGCATTGCTAGGACAAAAATGTCATTTGCATGACTGCCCGTGTGCCCTGCCAGCCCTGCATGCCCGACCTGCATTCCTGTAATCCTGGGTTTCTGACTTTTGTTATGATACACACTAATCCCATGTGTGTAAATTGCCTGAGGAACAATGTTTTGATAATAATAGGTTCTGGACCTGGTCCTCAACCGGGAGTGGTGCACCAAGCATACTGTCCCTATCGTGGGTTTACTGGTTTCATGCCTCGAGCGAGCACGGAAATGGCAACGTACCATGATTGGTGAATTACAGTGGCAGGCCTGTACCTGAGGCGTGAATACACACTTGAAGCTCAGTCATGTGAAGTTCTGCTGCTCACGATGAATCTGGAGTCCTGAACACAACATCCATGCGTTGTGCATGTTTGTATATGTGTGTGGGTTGTTGTGTGTCTGTTGTGCTCGATGTTATAGGATACCATGCACAAGTGATACAGGTCTACAAGTTAGGGTGCCTGGAGCAATGAGACGCGCTTCTTGCACTCCCAATGATATTTATGGCCCTGGAGTGCCTTCTAGTAGGCGTATGTCAATATCGCGCTCATGCTGTCCTGATGCCTTAAAAGTATACACCTCGGCTCGATTAGACCGCTGAAGTGCGTTCCCTCACTGAAAAATCCCCAAAACAGGCCAACCTGTAGGCATTACGTTAACATAAAGCAATGATAGACGGATAAGCACAAATATTAACAGTACATCTACAGGATAAGTTAACTAAGAGATTCTCATGTCTCATCTGTGCTCTGCTGGGGCAAGAAAGTGGAGCATAGATGAGAGACAAGGACTATTATGGCACATTATGTGTTCTGATTGGTTCGACTTTGACTTCAATTCCTGGTGGTTCATGGGAAAGATAGTTTTTTGTTAAATGTTGAAGCTGCTGTAGTCAAAATAAAGGGAGAAAAATGATCATAATCCTCACCTCCAGTCCTGACATAAGATTGGCTGGGAGCAGTTATATGCTGGTTTACATACACAGACAGCAACTGATCTATATGATCTCAGCCCATGGCTAGTATTAGGAGCCCTCTCAGTCACTGAAATGCATGATGTGGAATGTGAGATGCCTTAGCAACCCTGAGATGATCAGACTGGTTCTGACACACCTGGACAGGCACAGATATTACTCTCACTTCTCGTGAGTAATCCAGTGCTAGATGGTAATGTCCCCTAATGATCGCAGGAAGTGATGACAGACCGCGTAAACAGCTCGCGCATGACATCCTGGGAAAAGAAAGGCGAGAGAGAGGGAGACTGACCCTGTGCTCAGCAACTCAGGAGTTGAGGGAATGGAGTGAGGCAGTTGTGAATAAAAGCCTGAGTTTCATTCATTCCATATGCACCCGTGAAGAGAAAGGACGGGAAGAACAGAGAGATGAGCAGGTTATTTTGGCCTCTTTTGGCCTCAACCCTGAGGTGCTGAGGTGTATTCTACAGTAGTAGGGAGTATTCCTGCCTTTTATAAGGGGCCGGCCTGGCTTCTGGTCATGTTGTCAAGTCCAATTCCTGCCCATTTGGCATCACTATATTAATTTCATAGCATCTCTCTGCCTTGCGCATTTTCCCCTGTGGCACACTGGGCCTTCTCCGTCCGGTGTCAGATGTGATAATTCTCGCATCCAATAAATTGTAACCGCGAGATGGTCGAACTTTATCGGAGGTGAAAATTATCGCCTATGCTAGTAAGCTGACTATTGCGGGAACATGCAAATGTTGGTGGTTGCTTAGTTACTGCACGAGCACCAACATTTCCCACAGACTCAGTCCCAGTAAACACTAGACCTTTTACTCTTGTAAACGCCTACCAAATTTAAACGAAAGGCACTATCTTTATTGCACCTGGTAATGTAGCCTGTCAGAAAGGCAGGGCACCAGTGCAGCAAGCAATTATTTATTTAACAGCAACTGACTGCTGCTAACTTGCTTCCCTCTTGTCAGAGGAATGATAGGAATCTATTAAAAGTCAGATAATATTTTGACATGGAAATGATGGAGTGCCAGCATCACTATTGTTACAAAAAGGTTATCTCTAGCCAACCAACACACTCACAAAGATGGTGTCTTGATTTTGTTGCGGTGAAAGGGATCTGGTGGATCAAAGTATAGGGATGGAGTAGATGTCTGACTCTGGGCACTGTCTCATCTTCAACAGCATGAGACCTTTACACTGTCAGAGATTGAACTATGGAGTTCCATTTAAATCAAGTCTTTCATTTTTACCCGATCAACACTCTTACAACCTACATCCACCCACCCACCACGATCATGTAGATAGATGGTATTAGAGAGAATTCAGGGAACAAGTGCTGAGCCACTATTAGTACTATCTAGCAAAAGGCGGGAGATACTGGCTGCACTCTCTTGTCAGCACAGCACAGTGTTTTGCTATTGTACTCCACACGTGTGTTGGCACATTCTACATATGTGAATGTTTCATGTGTTCTCTCTGCCTTTAGCATTGAGTGTGTCTGTGATTGTGTGTGCGTGTGTGTGTTTGGGACAGTGAGGGTGGAGGATGGCTAATGCTCAGTATAGAATGGTTCAGGTTTTTGTATGTGAAGGGCACATATTTTGGTTCTATGTAAATCTCAGTTGCTATGGTTAATTTTAATTTCTGCCCTCGGTCTTTGCCACAGAGTATGTGCAATACCTTTGTATTGTTATGTTTTTGCACTCTGGTGCATCCTCTACTATCCACAAATGTAAAATGTCTGTGTGTGTGCATGTGCATGCATACGTACAGTTGTCCTTGTGTGTGTCTGTGTTTGTGTGTCTCTTCTTTATTCAGCCAACTCAACAAACATCACAGACCAAGATGTTTTATATAAAGTACTTGTTAAATAAATTGTGTCTGGTGGCCCTTCCATTGTGATCCTTGCATTGTGGACATGCCTTGTGGCCATGGATGGGTTGTTCTTGTTCTTAGGTGTGATGTTTGGAATTTTCACAATCCTCTGACTTCAGTGATGTACCAAGAGGGCAGCACCAACACTCTGAAAATTGTTCCAGCGCCACTGGCCTGAATGCCTTCCTTAGACATTTTCATGCTTTCTGTCCTGGGTGACTTTGTGTGACATTTCCGTGCTTCCTGGTCTGGGTACTTATATTTGACATTTCAATGCTTTCTGGCCTGGATGTTAATGTGTGACATTTCCATGCTTTCTGGCCTGGCTGCTTATGTGTGACATTTCCATGCTTTCTTTCCTGTGTACTTATTTGTGTGACATTTCCATGCTTTCTGGCCTGGGTGTTCTGGCCTGAGGCCTTATGTGTGACATTTCCACTGCATTTCCATGGTTTCTGGCCTGGGTGCTTATGTGTGACATTTCCACGGTTTCGGGCCTGGGTGCTTATGTGTGACATTTCCACGGTTTCGGGCCTGGGTGCTTATGTGTGACATTTCCACGGTTTCGGGCCTGGGTGCTTATGTGTGACATTTCCACGGTTTATGGCATGGGTGCTTATGTGTGACATTTCCACGGTTTATGGCATGGGTGCTTATGTGTGACATTTCCATGCTTTCTGGCCTGGGTGCTTATGTCAGGTCATCATTTACGATTTACTATGCTTTGAAAGTTAATACAGTTAAATATGTAATGGAAAATGTGTTGTGCACCATTTTGGTTTTTCTTGTGGGGAGGATCCCACCCAAACCCCTCTAGCAGTCGTTGGGCTCGCTGCGCTCGCTACGCACTGTATGTGGGCTGGTCTAACAAACCTTGCAAGGGTTCCCAGTCTGGCCCTGAGTGTTGATTAATTAATAATTTTTGGGACTCGCAGTGTGTAACTAACTCTGCGCACTGCCACTGCACACTGCTTTTGTAGTAATACTGGAAGCCAAAGCTTAAAAGTGAGCCAAACGGTAAAGACTTTGGGGCCGATTCCGATTCGGGCCGGAAATCTCTCCGACCGAGCCGGACCCGGAGAGATTTCCGACCGAATCGGACCTGTGCAGCCCGACCGAACGAGTACGATGCGCACGTATGCCATCGGACTCGATTCGGTCGGACTCCATTGAAGTCAATGGGAGCCGGTCGTGCAACGCGTACGCGGGCTCCCGTTGCCTCCAGTGGGTGTGAGAGCGGACAAGGGCGCCCCCTACAGCGTGTACGCGGCGAAGCGACTCGCGCCGTACACGCACAGGTAGGGGGGACATGGACCCCCAAAGTACGGCTCCGACTGCTCTTTCGAGCCTGAGTGCGCGGCTCGGTCGGACTGCTCACGGCGCCCATCGTACTTACCCGGCCGGGGAACGTCTCCATTGCACGGTGCGAGTCGAGTCCGAGCGAGTCGGTCGGTGCGGTTCGACCCGGGAACGAGTCGGTCGGAGCGGTCGGGACGCCCGGACGAGTTGGTCGGCGAATTCGCATCGTACTCGCCCGGGCGCGTGTACGAATCGGTCGGGAAATAGGGCTCCGAATCGGATCCGGTTAAGCCGAATCCGATTCGGAGCCCTACCGGCCGAGATCGGAATCGGCCCCTAAGTGTGTCTTTCAAGTGAGCGCTAAAGGGCAGGGGTATGAATTGGAAAAGGCCTGAATTTGGGTAGCCAAAGTAGGATCCATTTGGGTTGTACTTGTCATCAGTCATGGTAATAGATGTGCAGATGCAGAAATGTCTTTGGTGCAAAGTTTGCAAATAAATATTATGCTTGTTCAGAACTGTGCCTGTCACTTAGATGAACTGACATCACACTTCGCACATGTCTAGCGTGTTTTCTTTCACTTTGCTTCCCTAAAATGTCACACACTGGACAAAAGAAGATTTCAAGCTACTTCACGAAATTTAAACCCAAAGATGATGAGGAGCCTGCGAGTAAGCTTGCTAGAAAAGACCCTGCACTTACAATGGATGAAGGGAACAAGGAAGATGATGAAGTGCGAGAGAAGGCACTAGATGAGAGTGACACCACTGCTAGCAGCAGCATTATCACCCCTACAGATGGAAAGACACAAGATATTCCTCTAAGAGATGAACAGCATCATGCTGTGGAGATTGATACAGAGACAGAGGAAACAACAAGCACTAGCAAACAGTTTGACACATTATCACTTAAACCCCATTCTGCCGCAGTGTTTAGGAAAGGCATTCTTCCTAAAGGTTGGAAACATGACCAAAAAATGTATTTCCAACGAAAGCATCCGTGGTTAATTGTTAAAGGCCCTAACCTTGGCTGTTCTGTGTGTCGCCAAGTCCGTGATCTTGGTGCTGAGAAATCCAGGGGAATGAAGTTGTCCAAAGAATGGACCAAGTCTACTGTCAAAGCATATGGCACCAATATAGACCAACAGCAGAAATCATTGAGGAAAAAGATTGCAGAACATGCACAAACCATGGCTCATGTTGCAACTTTAAAAATCTTAGAAAACGCTAAAAAAGATCCTTTATTACAAGTAACTGCAAAAGCTCAATCTGTACAATATTCTGTGTAGCTTATAAGGAAGCAAAGCGGAACAGGCCAGCATACGGTTTTGAAACAGAGATAGACTGCCACCAGTTGAATGGACTGGATATGGGGCGAATTTTGCACTCCAATGTAGCTTGCTCAAACATACAACGCCACATATACTCAGAAATGAAGAGGAAGATATTTGCCAAAATAATTGAACTTTCCCCAAAAGTAAGTCTTTTACTCGATGAAGCCACTGCTTTAAATCGGAAAAGTTCTTTAATTGTGTACATGCGAATGCAGCTACCTGGCATGGACTCCCCAGCCAATATTTTTGTTGACCTCATTGAGCTGAGTGATTTGTCAGCTGAGGGCATAGTAAACAGTCTACTCTCTGCACTAAAAAAGATCCAGTTAACATAAGTGAGGACTTTCTCTCTAAATGCCTGGTTTCAGTTGCCTGTGATGGAGCTTCAGTGATGTTTGGCCGCCACAGTGGTGGTGTAAAGAGGTTGCAAGAAAAAATCTCTCCCAGTATTGTAGCCTGGCACTGCTCAGCACATCGTCTGGAACTTGCAGTTCATGGTGTCATGAAAGATATTGGTGCTACCAATCATTTCAAAAACTTACTGGATAAGCTCTATTCTCTGTTTGCCACATCTGTTAAAAACCGTTTGGAGCTAAAAGAATGTGCAGAAGCTCTTGACATTCAGCTTTGCAGAATAGGTAGAGTGTTAGATACTCGTTGGGTTGCATCAAGCTTCAGAACAGTGGAGGCTATTTGGAATGCTTATCCTGCTCTCTACAAGCACTTTACTAGTGCAGCTGAGGATGGTTCCCGTGACAGTTCAACACGAAATATGTACACAGGCCTCGGAAGGCGGTTATCATCTATACAGTTTGTTACTAATCTTGGCCTCATGTATGATGCTCTTCAGGAATTATCGGAGTTATCACTTGAGTTACAGAAACGGGACTCTACAATCATTGATGCTCATAGAGCTATTTGTCGGCAAATAGCAGTGTTTGAAGCCATGGTAGACAGGCAAGGGAACCATTTCTCACAGTGTAAAAAGGCCATAGAAGAAAATATATTCCAAGGTGTGATGCTGCACAAAGGAAAGACCACTGACAAAATAATTGAACAGGGACAATTTTTCGCAGCCTTGCAGAAAATTTAAGACATCGTTTGTTGTCTACAGGAGGTACTAATTCTACTGACAAAAAGGCTGAGTATGATATCCTGATTAGTGAAATTAAAGTTTTATACAAACAGTACTGGCCTGATGAACTACCTACTCTTTATGGTGAAAATGATATTGAATCTCTGTGTAAAAGATTCAACATTGCCAGTCGAGAAACCATATGTGCTTACAGAGAGTATAAGGAATCTGGAGGGAAAGAAATTAAAAGGCAGTTCAAGGATCTTTTGATGGCCTTACACACTATTGCTATCAGTACTGCAGAATGTGAGCGGGGCTTTTCTCAAATGAATCTTATATGCACATCTACAAGAGCATCATTGCTGACTGAAACAACATCTTCTTTAATGTTTCTGAATCTTGTTGGCCCACCTTTTAAAAGATTTAACCGCATCCCCTATGTTCAGTCATGGCTTGCAAAAGGACGAAGAGTGGCTGATGACACTAGGAGTAAAGCAAGGAAAGAGGAAGACTTGGAACGCACAAGCAATTTAGACAGTTTGTGGGCTTTTCTGGAAAAATAGATGCTAGCCCAGTCCAACTGACAAAACGTGCCTTTGCAATGTTTTAAATAAGTTAAAAAGTTAGGCTTTACCGTCTTTGGATACCTGATTATTGTTCTAATTTATATATGTTATTTACTTGCATTTATAACACTTTATTGACACTTTGACAGTGTGAATGTATTTAATATTTTATTATATTTGTGTCTTCCTTGTTTGGATGTTATATTTATTGTTCTATTTTATATATTTTATTTATTTTGTATTTATAAGACATAATTTTCTTTTTCTTTTTTCACTTTAGGACATGTGCTTATGTGTATTTCTTTTTTATTTTTAGTTTTTTTGTCTTTATATATTTATATTTTGTATGGCACTGTGGTCATTTTGCACTTACAGGCATGACTTGAATATGGCCAAATTCAAACTGCCCAGCCACTACCTCTTCTTTTGGCCTAGGTTCTTCTAGGACTTTTTTTGGGAGATGACATTATTCTGTGTTTTATGTTACGATACAAATCTTTAATTAAAAAGTAATATTTTGAACATACACTGGCGTAGCAAGGGGGGGGCGGGGCGGCAGGTAAATTTATCGCCAGCACCCCCCCCCCCCGGCTCTTAGGCGCTCGGCGGCAAAAGGCAGGGACCGCCACGGGCGGCAGAGTGCCTAGCTACGCCACTGTGAACATATGCTTCTTTTGTAATCTCTGTCTTGTCTCCTGTGTGATACAGAACTACATTTGGAAACGCCAGTTAAGGTCCATCTGTTTTTACTATTCTGAATTTCTAATAAATGTACATATATTGCTCCAGGGGAGTAAGTTATAATAAGAAGCCCAATTGGTAATCACCTTTATTTAATTGTTTCTCTAAAATTAATCACTTTAACGGAATACTCTACTATTTATGAACGAAATCCCCTTCAGCCACTGGAAGTGACAAAGTGGCTCATTCAAGTGTATTGCATGATTTTATTCAATTTTTCTGTTTAGAGTGTTTTCAGAACATTTTGGTTTATTTTGTCGCATAAGATATGTAGTAGTTGTATCTTTAAACTCATGACACACAATTAGACTCTGTTAAAAATGGCATACCCCAGTATTGTCCTTTCCCCAAATCGGCACAAGTGTCCCTTTTCAATGCATTAGTCGTTTTAGCTCATTTATTCCAAAATTGTGCTTTAAGTGCACTTTTGGTTTAATCTTTTTCAAAATGTTCAGAGGGCAGGGGAACCTCTTATCAAATCCTTACTTGCGGGAAGGCTCCCTTGCTGAAATTCAGATCCGGTATTACATCTGACTTTCAGCAGTGCCAGTTGAAGATGTGGGCGGAGCCAATAGTTTTTGGGTGGGGCCAGTAGAGGAAGTGGGTGGAGCCAGGGAGGAAGTGGGTGTGGCCTCCGGAAAAATTTTGAGCACCTGGACTTCATATTTTACAAATTAAGCACTGGTTTACATTTACAACGCCAATATCTCTAACTCTTGCAAATGCAAGACCTATTGCATTTCAAATGCTTCTTTAACTAGTAGTCGCATTTGCAGAGTGGTGGAGAAAGGGGGCTGGGCCTCCGACCAGCGCTCAGGAATTCCCCTGCGTAAGACTTACAGGAGGCACCAGGAGGGCTTCTTGGCCCCCAAAGTCCCTCAGGAGTAAAGTGAACTTCATCCCCCAACCAGTAGTGTGCCAGGAGGTGCGTTTGCAGAGTGATGGACAAAGGGGGGCATGGCCTCCGAAGACCTCTTAGCAGTCCCACTGTGTGGGACTTACTGGAGGTAACAGATGGGGTAGCTGGCCCCCAAGGAAATTGGGGGCCAACTACCCCTCCTAGTACCTCCAGTAAGTCTCAAAAAAGTGCCCCGGGGAGGTGGCCGTCCCCAGGGCAGCGGGGGGCCCGGCTTCATATTATAACATTGCCCCCAGGACCTGGCCCACCCAGGGGCTTAAAGAAAACAAAGCGCACTTAATTTTTGGTGGGATTCGCGGACCCTATGCGACTCTAACCAAATTATTATTTTTTTTAATTCTTTTTGGGACCTCGGGGTTCCTGTGGGACCCCTTGAGCAGGCCTAGGGGGTCAGAATGTTTCTACCCTGCCCCCTTTTCTTTTTTTAACCTTTTTTCTTCAACCGAGTCACAAGATGGCTGCGAACACTTCCTAGTTTGAAGTGTTGGCAGCCAGTCAGAGTCAGGCTCAAGATCAGGAGGGTTCACGGATCCTTTGCGGCCCCAGATATTAATATTTGCAAATATTTGAATTTCTCAGGAACTACTGAACGGATTTACACCATTTAACAAAAAGAGTGCACTCTGGACTAAGAGCTACCTTTCTGCCAAATTTGGTGTAATTCCGTTCAGCAGTTCGGGCTGTAGCTACGTCAACAGTTTCCTATGGAATTAACATGGAGAAAACATGTTTTGGGACCCCCCTTTTTTCTCGGCTCCCGCTTGACGAATCACCCCCAAACTTTCAAGACAGGAGCTAACCTAAGCGGGCCATTAGTTTTGAAACTTTCGCGAAGATTCGTCAAACGGCGTCAAAGATATTGGCAAAGAAAAAACGCTTTTTGAATAAAAACAAGTTATTAACTATAACTACCTACTGGCGACCGCCAGTAGGTAATATATATATATATATGTTAGAAGGTGGTTCTGACACTATGGGCCGCCCGGATTTTTCGCTTTTTGAGCACCTAATTGTTGAGCTTTTACTGTGGGAGAGCCTCGTAAATTGGGACTCATCCACAGTGAACTGAAGATGGAAGAGACTGCATGTGGATTTTTACTGGTGTCCCCCTAGCTTGACTAGGCCGCAGCGCAGCAGCTGGAGTAAGGGGCACCGGGCTGGTTACATGCAGACACCTGTGTACATGCGTGTGCACACGTGTAGGGGCTGCGCAGGGGAGATTCTTGGCGTGCGCAGTCCGGGAGCAGCTACGAAGTGAATGGTGTGGCAGGACTTATGCAGAATTGGGTGGTGACACGGAATAGGCCTTATACACTAGGAAGGAACATGCCAGGGAAAGTCAGTGTGCTTTACTGTGTTTTTCACTTCATTATTCCCCTATGGGAATGTGGAGCCCATGTGTTAGATTAACTTCCATAAGGCCTACAGATTCCAGACACGCACTAAAGTCCACGGTAGCGGATGTGAAAAGAAGTATTCTGCAGAGTCCAAAGTCATATTTGTACTGCTTTTGGGTCATCCAGGAATGTCATATTTCTCTGAGTCCCTGGCTGGGGTCTGGCCCTGGCAGGTTAGATTAATGACCCTTCTTCCCAGAGCAAAGATCTTCCCTCCAAGGAGAGGAGATAGGTGGAGCTACAGGCTAATCCATCAGCAGCTGTCGCTGGGTGCCAGGCACCAAGCTGAACTCAAGGGTGAAAAAGGGTGCTGGTGGAGCTGCTGGAGAAGCACAGTCTCCCCCCAGCACGAAGTTAAGTCCCACCCTAAGTTTCCTAGGGATTGTAAAAGGATAACCCCTCAAGGGCTCAGCCAGCTTAATAACACCTTCTAGGCTGGAACTTTTGTTCTACAGCTGAGGGTGTTGTGAGAAGTGCTTCCTGGAGTGAAGGGCTGAGTTGGGGATGTCTGGAGAAGGGCATCCCCTGGAGATGAAGAGGTGTAATTTCACCAGAACTGCATTTACTAACGGTTATTCCTTTTTAGAGGGACTGAAAGTCACATATGTAATGTGAAGTACCTGTGTAAGGTGTTGTCATAAGCCAAGTGGGTTATGTTGCCAGACATTCCGGCTAGGGTGTCTGGCTGTATATGCGTAATCCTATGATGTCATCTGTGATGCCTTTAGGGGCTGTAATTGCAATGCATTCTAATGCTCCACAAACGTGCTGAGTACTGTCATTCTAAAGTGTGCATAAACATGTATTCTTGCCGCTGCGTTAGGTGAAGAACCCAGACTGCCAGCCCTTAAGATATTAAGGGGCATACTGTATGGTCAGTAGGAAAGGCTTTGTCAGGGTTGTGGGTCACCAACGCAGGTATACCCATTCTTTCAATGCTTGTTGAGGTAACGGGGTGGGACGCCACTGGCATGAGGCCAGTGCGCAGGGACCGCGCTCCAGGCTACGGTAAACTACTGCATTAGGGGGCAAGATGATGTACACACAGAAGAGCTGTGGTACTAGACCCCACCCCCCCTGCGGGAGGGGTGGAGATGTTTGCAATGTCACAAAGTAATTCCAACAGCTTATGTATATTTGTAAATTGGGGCATAGTATTGAGTAGTGTGTGTGTTTAATAAATGTACTCTTACTTTTATAAAGCAAAGTACAGACTGGACAATCAATTATTGAGTGTTATTTCTGCGCACCTGCCAATGGCGATTACTAGCCCACACCACCTCCCTTGAGTAAAGCCTCAGACTGCTCTGCAACGCTACCCTCTGAGAGTCAGGCGCTACAATTGGGTGTTTGGTTCCCAGTGAAGGACAAATGTAGTCATGTTATTTGTGCAGGCCTCACAGATACTGCCTCGTTTTCCAACAATATATATATGAGGAAGGCGTACCGCTGAAACGCGTTTGTTGTTTATTTCATGCCAATAAATCCGAAGGAGGATTATATCCCCCGCGAGTGCTGGTGATTCTTTTGGAGAGCTGATACTGACCGCGAGACTGCCCTCGCGTACCGTGCACCCGCTGGCGAGTGCGGGAGCACTGGCAGACTTGGAGCTGGGATATATATATATATACTTTATTAATCTGCTATTATTTTTTAGTTGTTCTATTATTATTACTACTGTTAGTCGTAGACACCCTGGTAGGAATGAAGGACCCCCAGTGTGAAAACCAGATAAAGAACTGCTGCCTTAATGCCTCATTTAATCTGAAATACCAACGGAATACCCTGTCTGCTTCTTTGTGCAGCCATTAAAAAAGAATTTAATAACATGTGTATCTGTAAAGTACACGTACACCCACGAGTATCTTGGTGCTGAATAACAGATCTTTATTGTTACCCAACTCAATGGTACTTTTTTATCAACCCCAGAAGGATGAAAGGCTGAGTGGACCCACCAGGATTTGAACCTGCGACCATGAGGTCGAACACAGGCCCCTACAGTGGAAGCATCAGTCCACTAAGCCACCTGACGCAGCTGCGTGACTCTTCCCTGCCTAACATGATGCAGGGGACCTGAACAGTGTCCTTCAGGCTTCCTCTCTGTTTCCTCAAATACTGTGTTTAGTGGTTGTATTTCACAGTTTTAAGAAGTTGCAGCTAATTGCATATGAACTGGAAACACTGCCAATGGAATGAAACCTCTTGGGCCAGCGACTGATATGCTTGACTATAGAACACCTAAAAATAATAGACAAATACAATTCTAAATTGTGAAACAGAAGTTTTCTTTCCAGAATAGTTTATAGTTGTTAGGTAATAGGCCTATGATAAGATGGTTTTATTGATGCATGTCCTGTTCAGAGTGAATGAGCACATCTATTTCTATGAGGTCACTTACTTGGGTGATCTCTTTTACTGGGACTCAAGGTTTACTGCAGTACTGAAAGTGACATCGCTATGGCTCAGTGGATAAAGAATCAAGATTTTGTTAAAGACACACAGGCTAGCATTATCCATAATTCTTTATTGGCATTCCTCCACAGCACTCTGAAGAACAAATAAGCATATTATTCAAACAACCACAGAATCAGAGTCCTTCTCCTGGCTGCTTATGTCCCACATTGTGTAACAATCACCTCTTTAAATACTCTTAGTCTGAAAATCTGTTACTCCTTCCAAACTCCACTTTCTACGCTCACCTGATCTGCTCCTGAACTCCTTTGTCTTCTTTCTGTATTTTTCCATCACTCCTAGTATCCTTCTGTGAACATAAGAAAACACATAAAAGATTATTCAAATCCAATGCTTGTTCATTCTCATCTTTATTACCTATAAAACTGTTCTATCATAGAAATATATTACTCCTTATCTTTTTTTTTCTTTTAAATATCATAGTTCCCACCAGGTCAGGGAGGTAGGTTGGTTTAATTCTAGCTGCTATGGCTTAATACAATCTAAATTCTCCTGTCAATAAATCTTAGAGTATTGCCATTTTATTCCAGACCAGAGTCTAGCATTAGACATGCCTAAAAGCCCTTCAATACGGCATCTGTAGCATGCTCCGCTAGTTTCCTGTAAAATCTTGCTAAAACTCCTGCATTCGACCAATCAGCCACTTTCAAAATGAACTTCAATGTTGCTCCTAAAGAATATGCACTACACAAGACAGTCATTAAAATTCAATGCAACGCGAATCTACTTAAATCCACTCCTGATTCCTACATTACTCCTCTTACCCATCTTGCCATTGTCACAGACGTTATCCATGGATAGGTTTTCACATATCAAATGAAGAAATGCACCCCTCTTCCCTGAAGTCTAACATTCTCCTCTCTTATTCTTGTTCACATTTTATGACACACAACTTTGGATACTTGGAGGAAGGTCATCCTTTTTGCCCTGATCACCCCCATTTTTTAGACCGATGCCTGGTGATTACTGACTCTGAAAGTGCCCTAGGCTCTGCTAACCAGGCCCAGGCCCAGTGCTCTGTCCTTTAAAGGTATATGGCTATTGGTATAATTCTTATTGGTCAAGACAACAAACCTGTAAGTCCCTAATATATGGTAGGGCATGTAGTTTTAGAGACCTCAGTGGTTTTAATGCACTTACGTGTGCACTGCTGTGGTTTCTGGTGCCATTTTAAATCTGGGCCTGCCTTGCAGGCTGGTTTCGAAATAAAACTATGTCCAAATTCGACTTTGGAATTAAAAGTACTTCCCTTGCACGTACATTATTTCTCCAATTCAGATATAAGTCCCTTCCCACCAAACTGTTTTGTAACAAGTGGCGTACTAATACTCCTTCTGAAGATAAATGCCCAGCATGTAAAGAGAGCCCCCACTATAGGACCTTGAGGGGGAAGTTGATAATCCCTATGTGTAGGCTTATCAGCCCTGGCCCCTACCTTATTAGGAATTTTATCCACTGACACTTGTAGAGTAATAGTCTTTGGTTTGGCCAAATTTTGGCAAGCTTTATGGATCAAAATATATTGTTTAAAATCCTTTTATTGTATTTTTATCTGTATATACGGAAGAATTGTATCCTTTTTATGTTTTTTTATCTTTGTATGCTCTTAACTTACTTCTTTTTCTATGTACTTTTTAAGATCTTTGTGATTGAAATAAAAGTTATGATGATGATGATGGAAAAGTACTTCAAAAGTCCAAAACTACCTTTTTATTACATTTAAGTCACCCCTAAGGTCTGTCCTAGGGGCCCCAACGGTAGGGTGTATTTTTATAAAAAGCAGGGACACTATAAATATGTTTAATATTCCACGGTAAGAAAAAACAGCCAAAGTCGTTTTTCCTATTGTAGTGCTGCCAGCCCCATAGGCTAACATGGTAAGGCTTTATTAAACTTAATAAAGTCTAACATTTGATTGGAGCTAGCTAGACAAATCATTCAGAGTATCAAAATAATGGCTACAATAAATCCAACAGCTTACTAAGGTCGGATTTAATATAAATAATACAGGACAGTAGTTTTAGAACTTACTATCCTGAAGTTACCTAAACCAGCCCTGTAGCAGCCTCTCCTGATTGGTCAGCCTTTTACACCCTGAGCCAAACTGCTACCTGAGTAGGGGTGAGGAGGCCTGGGACTGCAACTATACAGCCATCTGGTGGGTGGAGATTTGCTTCCTGGAGAAGCCAGGCAGAGGAAGGGGCTGAGGAGATAAGCTGGACTTCAAAAGCAGGAGAACAGATCAGATGTCATAGGACCCAGGCCAGCCCCCGCTTCCTTGATCCCCAGCCAGCTGGGAACCAACCTAATTAGATTAGGAGAGGGGCTGGAAGGAGAGTGTAGTCAGATGTTAGCCACGCTTCTGGTTTGGGATACACAGACACACACACACACCAAGGAGAGAATTTATCCATTTTGATCCATTTTGACGTTTGGGAGAACAGTGCATTCTGGATCAAACATATGCCACACTTCCCAGGAAGTGGTCATAGCAGAGGGAGATAGCTTTACCCATTTTGATTGGGGTGTCCCCCCTCCTGACAGCCCAGAATGGAGGATAAATATAGGAGAACTGCAGGAGCTCCTCAGATCACTGCCTGGATCATCAGAAGAAGAAGAACTGCCTTGCAGGACCCTTGGACTGCATCACAGAAGGCCTGCACTCAGAGGGACTGCACCTGCTGCACTCACAAGCCTCCACAAATAAAGAACTGTGCCTGACTCAAAGGCAAAGGAGTGGACTCCCCCTGATTAGCAACAGGTACAACAGAGCTGGAAGAATTCACCTGTCTAGCCAAAGAGAGGATCACCCCAGCTGACCAGTTGCAACTGGATTTTTCCTGGACTGTGCAGGTGCATTGTAGGAAATTGAGTCCTAGCCCAAGAGGCAATCAAGAGTCTTTAAACCCTTGGCTGGTGCTACTGGATGCTTGTTTATCCCAAAGTAACCAAGACACTTCAACAACTCAAAGTTTGGAAACTTTCTGCAAAGTTTTGTAGAAAAGCTTTAGGAGGAGACCGGCTTGACGTCAAGAGTCAAGCCGCTGTCGTCAACTCGTGAATTGGTCTGACCATGCTGATTTGTCCTCCTGAAAGGTTCGGAGCTCCTAGCCGTCGACGTTGAGGACAAACATATCTAGAAGCTCACAGAGGCATTGCAAAGGGATATGTGGGCCCACAAACAAGTCCTCCATCTATTGTGGGCCACTGTAAAGTGGCCCTGGGGGCACATGTAGTGTCCCCACTTACCTCCATGCACGACATGGTGCATGGCACATGGTCTATGGATGTGCAGGAGGTGCGGCGGCTTATGCTGTGGCCCTTTTCCTGGGCCGTAGCACAAGTCACCATGATACGGAGCACTTTCTGACCACCAGCATGACCGTCACATCAAAATGCGGTGGTCGGACCCACCGCTAACGTAATAAGGCTCTAAGACCGAAGGTAAACTTTTGATCAAGACCTAGCCCTCAACCTATCCGACCAGCGCTCCATCGCGGTCAGACTAAAGGCCTGATTATGAATTTCGTGGTCCAATGGACCGCCAAACCCATGGTGGCGGTGCGGTAACTGCAGCACCGGCAGTGCGACCGCCATATTATGACTTTAGCAGTCAGACTGCCATAGTACTGCTGCTAATACCAGGATCCACGATCTCTGGCGGTCTTGCAGTGGTCTGAGGCCACAATATGCTGGTGGTGCAGTTGCCCTCCTTTTCATGACACTGGGCCCGCCATGGAAAGCGTGGCAGTGAGGAAACCTGGTGCCTCGGTGCACTGGGGCATGCAGTGGGACACATGGTGTGCCCCACTGTCTTTCTGTACACTCAGTTACTGCACGCTATGGACTTTACAGTTGTAATCCAGGCGGGTAGGCCCACGGCGCTGCCTTTCTAACGCTCTCCTATGAGCCTTTGAAAGGCAGTGCCGTGGGCCAGCCGCTGCAGGACCGCCCGCCTGGATTACAATTTGTAATCTGGCAGGTGGTCGGCGGTGGAGTTTGGCGGGTTGGAAGTAGGGCGGTGGAGTGCCTCCCTGCTCCCACACCGCCAAACTTAAAATCAGGCCCTAAAACGTTTACTTTGTCCCAGTCCAGTGCCACCAGATAGCCACAAGTGGTGCTTTATGCTTTTTGGCGCTAGAATGCACAGTTTTTTATTTAAACTTTAAAAAGGCACATGTTCAGTTCCCTACATTGGATTTTTGTTGTTTTGGTGTCATTTTAAAAATAAAAATATTCTCTATTTTTATAAATTGGTGTTGGATGATTTTTTTGAGTTGTTTCTTTTACTTATTTACTGTTTTTGTGGTGTTAAATGCTTTACACAAACCTGTCTCCTAAATTAAGCCTGACTCCTTATTGGCTGCGCTACCAAGGGTTGGGCAAGGATTAATTTACTGAGACTTGACTGGGCCTATTTGTGATTGCGGTATTATTACTAGCTGCACACCCCCACCTACTAATAACCCACTTTCCAACAATACTTTTCATACCGAGGATATAATAATGCTGTACTGACTTGTGCCTCGGCCTCTACTACTTCTGCTCTAATGAAAAAATCCAGTTGTCGCATGATATCCACTGAAGGATTCTATGTTTTGAAGCTGGGAATGGGATCTTTGATAACACCAGTCAGTAGAACTTCCATTTCTAAAGGCCTTTCCGAAAATACACCTTTTACTAAACACTCTCATAAACCAATTCTGAGCTTTATTTAAAGTCATACATATGCACATATTTTCCAACAGTTTTAACAAGCCCTTCCCCAAATAGCAATCCTTTTGGTTTTACACTGGCTCAATGTTCTTTCCAATCCTGCCCAATGTTCTTTCCAATCTCTGCACAATCTGAACAAAATCGAATTAAATGAGTATCTAAATAATGTGTATGACACACCTTAGCCTCAATAACAGGTCTTGAGCACTCTGGCCTCATCACAGCTCTAGCATTTTTATCTACCAGTTTACAGATTGGCTCTTTCATGTAATTCCCAGTGTGTGCCATGGGCCATCAATGTGCACTGTGTGGCTGTATATTGTTGAATTTCAACTAAACATGGCTTACTCCTGAGGATTCATCAACACACCCTCAACACTTTCAACTTTGCCTGTCAAATCCTCTTTTCAGTTTTCATAAAATATATTCATCACAATCTTGTTTAGGATTTCTCTCATTAGTAAACTGATCAAAGTACTCTTCCTTCTCAGGAGCCTGTGTAAAATCTATTGTACCAAAAAGAAACCTTTCCTTCACGTGCTGCTAAAACACCCTTCCTTTTTAAGCTGTAGATACTATTTTGTCCCACCATCCTGTAACAAGGTTTTTCCTTATTTAAATCAGTTCAATGTTTGGTATTTTTCAAACACTTTCCACTTTTAATATTCCCCACACTTCTCTTGTCTTCCCTGGATAGCAACTGATATTCCTCATTTGGGACAATCTTCCTTCTCCATTCTCCAACACCCTTTTGAACTGGTTGTTTCAAACCACTAATTACCTCTCTTTGTACAGGACATTTAACTATCTCTTTTGTACCAAACCTCTTGCGGTATATATTCTTGTCCGCTCCTTCTCTGCCATTTCCTAAACACTACCTGTTCCCTTACTCCCTTTTGCAGGTTTTAAACTGAGTTTTCATTCTGAAAACCTCCTCTCTTTCCTTTTGCTAAACCTCTGTGCCTGACAGTCCTTCACATGCAGTTGATTCTGACAGCTGTGTGAATTCACTTCCTCCCTTATGGTTCATCCTCCTTTAAGCTTTAATGTCTTATGATCCAAAATGTCCTCTGATCCTACTGTTCCTGCCAGCTCTCTGAAAATGCTCACGAATCACCAACTGACTAAAACAGAGAAGGCCCACACTTCAATCCAATGTGATGCTGAAAGCATGCCATCCAGCACTCAGGTGCAATCCTTTTAATGCCATTCTAATTTCAAACGTAAGTACTGTGGGGCTTATTTACAAGCCCATTGCGCCGCTGGTGCGTCTCTTTTTTTTGACGCACCGGTGGTGAGTTTGCCCATATTTACAAGGCCAAGTAAAGTCACCCTGCGTGACGTTTCATGGCCTTGTAAACATCCATGGAACTTGACACGTTCCGAGATTTACAACATTTTGTAAAACAGGGAATGTGTCAGAATCCTACGCCTACCCAGGGGAGGCGTAGGAATGGCGCATAAGAGGAGAAATTCTTCTATTTCTCCTAATTTTTTCCACTTTCTATGCGTTCTGCAGGAGGAAAATGAGTTTAATGATTGTTTTTGTGCAGGAAGGTATCCCTTCCTGCACAAAAACAATCATCCCCGCAGCGCAGGTACCCTTGCAAAATGAGGCAAGGGTGCCTGCGCTTGCGCATGGCAGCCAATTTTTCGCCCACGCAGGGGAAAGCACAGGGATGCCTTGTACTGGTGTTAATACGACGCATCCCTGTGCTTTGAATTGACGCAGGATGGCGCAGCTAAATGGCTTGCAGCACCGCGCTGCGTCATTTTCTTGTAGATCAGGTCCTAAATGCGATTCTGCCATGCTGACACAGACTTCTTTAACCATATAACTATAACTGCTAAAAATGCATTATTTATCTTGCTCAGAAGCACAGTTTAAAATTGCAACATAGTCAAATGAAGTGAACAACTTTCATTTTTTAAACACTAACCATATTATTAACACAACTTTTTGGGCCAGATGTACGACCCGTTTTTGCATTCGCAAACGGGTTTGCGACCCGTTTGCGCATGTAAAAACCTCATGGGCCATGTACAAAGCCTATTTAGCGAGTCGCAATTTATTGGTGACTCGCTAAATAGGTTTTGCGACTCGCTATTAGGAAGGGGCGTTCCCTTCCTAATAGCGACCGCAAAGCCATGTACCAATGTTTTGCGACCGCAATTGCGGTTGCAAAACACCTGCAAATTACCACCCTCTTCAAGAGGGTGGTAATGGAGTCGCAAATGGGAAGGGGTTCCCAGGGGACCCCTTCCCCTTTGTGACTGGCTCTGAAAATATTTTTAAGGGCAGGCAGTGGTCCCAGGGACCACTACCTGCCCTTAAAAAATTAAACGAGAACGTTTCATTTTTTTTTTTTAAATGCATCCCGTTTTCCTTTAATGAAAACGGGCTGCATTAAAAAAAAAAGTACTACTGCTTTATTTAAAAGCAGTCCCAGACAAGGTGGTCTGCTGAGCCCAGCAGGCCACCATACCTGGGAGGGCCTGCCATTCCCCATGGGGTCGCAAATTGCGAGTGGTTCATTAATATTCATGAGCCTTGCATTTTGCGACACCATTGGGAATGGCTAACAGTGTCTCTGACACTGTTGTACATCCCAAATTGCGACTCGCAATTGCGTCGCAATTTGCGAGGCGCAAATTGGGTGGTCGTACATCTGGCCCTATATTCCTAGCTAATGCCTCCAAAAATTGGAAGCAGTAACTCTCCTCATCCTCTCATTTAGTATTAAACCAACAAATATTCTCCTAATTACTAAGAATATCTTCAGTATTCCTGGTTTTCATAGGTAAAAAGCAAGTTACCTATGTATTGAGGAGCAGTTTTCAAAGAGGAAGAAAGAAGCAGCCAGGATAAGGATTCAAGTTCCATGGCTGCTAGAAATCAAAGCACTCAGAGAGGTTACAACAAATATTTACTGCAGAGATGATTTCTCTCACACTGCATTCGAAGACCATAGTACCGTTAGCACACCAAGGACCAGATGAAAGAGCAACTACAGGAAAAATAAATGTTCACACAGTGGCATAGCTAGACCTTTTGGCATCAGTGGCAGTCCCTGCTTTTGACGCCCCGCGATGGCCGCAAGTAATAGCGGGGGGCTGGCGAACTCTGCATTTGCCGTCCCGCGACAGCCACAGGTAAGAACAGGGGGGCATCCGCCCCCAAAACTTGTGCCACCTGGGGCAGACCGCCCCCCGCCCACCCGTTGCTATGACACTGTGTCAACAATACCATGACACCATTTCCCACGTGCAGCCTCATAACGCGTAGCGAGGTTATCAAGTTACAGATATCTCAGGGATCAGTAATTTTCAGGGTGCAGTATTTTCGACTGAGCACATTTTTTGTCACTAGAAATATAGAGCAAATCTTTAAATTGGTGTTTTTATATCGGTTTTGGAGTTTTCCACCTATTCTGAGCGCCTTTCCCCGATCACATTTCTCCATGATAGCTGGCGAAATATGAACTGGGAAATGCTTGATTTGTGGGGTTTCCTGCAAAATTTGTAATCCTGATTGTGGTGGAAATTTTCCTTTCCATCCGAATCAGGATTTCCTCACTACTAGCAAATATGTGTACAGGCTTTCCCTTTGCCTGTTTTTATATATATTGAAGCATTCGAACAGTAAAACGTGCAAAAACAAAAATGATTTACTCTGTCCCTTTCTCACATTCAAACTGCACCGATTTTGTGCAAAGACCGGACTTATTGACTTTTCATCCTGACTCTCTGTGGTAGGGATATTACAAAGAGAGGTCCAGTGGGATAATGCGTATCCTCGACAGTAAAAGGTAAATGGATCCTTTAACTGCATAATAAATTGGTGGAAAGTGACTATAATTGCAGTGTAATGTGTTCTACTAAGAAGTGAAGTATATAACTCTCTACAGTAATAGTAATCAAATTAGTCTTAATATAACATGACATGGTGCTCTTTTTCTTTTCCATTAAACGCATGCTATTTTTATGATCTATAAAAGAACAGAAAAGACTCTAAGATACATGAGGCTTTTTGCTAACATTACTCTTATTAACAGTTTTTAGAGCCGCCAGTTACTCCTGATGGAGCGTCCCCGCGCTCGGGTTGCCCTACAATGGTAACTATATCCCAAGACACACCAGAGAAGAATTTCCTAATAAAGGAGTGGAAAACTCACCCCACAAGCTGCTCAGCAGAAAGGAAAGAAACCCGAAACCAGATGACAATGGCAGCAGGTACCAGATAAAATCAGCTTGAACAATGAAGGGGCATATTTACAAGGGCTTATCACCACCAGAACGTCACTTTTTATGGCGTTCTGGTGGCGATAAGCCTTACGCCTTATTTACAAGACAGCGTTAAGCCGCTTAACCACTTCTGCCACTTTTTTTTAGGATCTGACTAGTATTTTGAGAGAGGTTAGCTTAGGTGATTTCAGACAGATTTAACATTATGGAGGAATCTGGTGTGGTTGAGAAGACTTTGGAGGATAGGGTGCAGGATTGCATAAGTAAGTCAGTGTCTGTGTTGGCAACACAGTTACGGAAAAGAATAGATGACTGTATGGATAAATTGGAGGGTAGGTTTGGAAATAGGATGGAAGATGAGCAGTTTTGGTCAGTTGAGGAGGTCGCGGGGAAAGCGACAGCTGGAGGAGGTGGTCGGAAAGCGACTCGGAAAAGGAAGCACATTCATAAATAGAAGGTTGGTAAAGAAAAAGGGTCTTTCAGCCAGAAAAGCGGACAAAAAGCAACTCATTCGGAGTTGAATGACGAGGCTATAAAGGCCACAATGGGTGATCACAGAGCTATCGTCTGTGATGAATCCTCCAGCAGTGGAGATATTCTAATTTCATGGTCATCAGATTTTTAATCCTCTGAAGAGGAGGTGGTGGAGAGGAAAAGAGTTAAGAAGGAAAAGGGTGAGAAGGAGGAGTTGAATCAGGTAAAGGATCCCCTGGAGGATTTTATGTTTGACCCACACAGTATTCAGCATCCGCTTTCTACACAATAGGTCCAAGCTAGGCATGTGGCTGAATATGTGTAATTTTTAGATACGGCATGAAATGCCTAAAGCGGTTAGAACAAGGCTCCTTCGGAGTGTTCTAGACCTTCTCTGGCCAATAAGGTGGCGTATACTCCAGAACTGGTTGCAAAAATGCTTAAATTTTTTAATAAATCTGGAAGCGGTCCCAGACGTGGTCTTGATAAAGGATTGAAGGGATGGCAGGACCGCCTTCTTCATGTTTTTGGGCCCTTGACAAAGATCTTTGATTTATGCGAGGAGGCATATTTGCAGGAAAATGCAGTGAATGTGTTAGAGCTGCGACAATGGGTACAGGTTGATTCCCCAGCCGTGGTTTTGGAATCACGCGAACTTCCTTTGCACGTGTCTATAGACCCAGTGGATTTCAAACATCTGGTTACCAGTCGCCTGGCTTTGATCCCCAAACCCAGAGGGGACGAGGAAGATTTAGAGGAGACAGAAGAGCAAGGCAACAAGGTATGTTTGGCAAAAGCCCCTTTGTGTATTCCGGAAAAATTGGGTGTCAGACTCGCCCATTTTTAGACAGGTGGAAAGAGATTACGACAGACCCTTGGGTGTTACAGACAGCGAGGGGGTATTGAATTGTTTTTGTGCAAGAACCAGTTCAGGAAAGATGTCCAAGAGCCTTGCGTTTTACAGTAAAGGGAGAGAAACTGGTAGAGTAGGAGGGACAGGAATTAGCCAGGAAGGGGGCCATCGAGAGAGCAAGAGAAACTTCAGTCTGATTCATAAGCAACCTTTTTCTTGTAGAGAAAAAGGGCAAGGGCATGAGGTCTATTATAAATTTGAAAGAAGTTAAATGAATGGGTCCAACACATCCATTTCAAAATGGAAGGGATTTATATTTTGAGAGACCTCTTGAGGATAGGGGATTGGTTAACCAGATTGGATCAAAAAGATGCCTATCTGACGGTCCCGATGTGTTACAAGCAGAGAAATTATTTGAAGTTTCAGTGGTAAGGGATAATGTGGGGCTCTTTTGTAAGGAGGTGGTTTGACTAGTATTTTAGCGGCAGCTGATTGATCAACAGAATCAGTGCTTAAGAGATTTTATTTTAAACCTGTAGAGTGCGCTGTGAAGAATATTATGGGAAGGCTTTAAAGGTGCATAATATTGGCCTCCCCTTGCCAGCAAATTCAGATTTTCCACAGTTAGGGTGGGTGGAAAATCATGATTTTATTAAAGACACGGAGGCTGATATTCTCCCACCCTGTGAGATTCCCACTCTATAATGTGTTTCTGATTCATTTACAGGAGGAGGAGATTACAAGAAGTAAAGTAAGAGCATGGAGAGAAGAAGTTGATCCAGTTGGATATGTGTTTCCGGTTATTTTGAGTATGGAAACATTATTGGACTAGGAGCTATGTTCGCAGCAAAAGAAGGAAGATGGTGGCCAGACAAGGAGTTATATGGAGATTGGAAGGTTTTGGATTCCTATTCTAAGTTCTTTTAATTGTTTGTTGTTGCTGCTGTAAGTTAGCAATTAAAGAGGTATGCATAGTATCAGCCTCCGTGTCTTTAATAAAATCATGGTTTTCTACCCACCCTTGCTGTGGGAAATCTGAATTTGTTTCCTAAAGGTTGCTTTTGCAGGTTCCTGTCACAAAGGGAGGGACAAAGTATTTCATAACTTGGAGGCTCGGAGCCCAAAGGAACAGCCGCCATGCAGACTCTCTTCACAATGGGGACTGCCGCCAATGCAGTACCAGATGATCTAAGACTTCGACTGGGTGAATAAGGTTTCACCAAGGAAAAGAGATACCGAGGACCCTTGCCATTAAATATTTTCTTGCAGAGGCATATAGCCTTAAAAGATATTCTTTTTTAAGCAGCAGTCAATGTAATGTATCCAAGGCCAGTACAAAAGGCACCCATCTTGGAAGGTTCAATTGCAAAGGAGCTGCTGCGCTTTGCACTCTCTGCAGCTTTAATATTCTACCCTGAGTAGCTCCAATGTAAAGTATGTTACAATAATCCAGTATTGATATCACAAGAGCCTGAACTATTGATTTTCTGGCAGCTATAGGGAGAAGTCCAATCATTTTTGCTAGAATTTTAAGAGTGGCAAAACATCTTCCCGCTAAACAGGCTATTTGGCTGTCAAAAGTTAGGTTGGCATCAAACCAAATTCCAAAAATGTCACTTTAAGCTTGGGGATAGGAATAGGGCCAAGTGCATCAGGCTACCAAGTGGATTACCACACAGAGGGTTGCTTGCCAACTATGGGTACCTCAGTTTTATTAGCATTAAGTTTAAGGCAACTTATATTCATCCACTTTGCCATTTCCACCAGGCAAGATCTAAATTGCATTGCACCCCCCCCCCCATCCTGAGCCAGAGTAACAATAACATCAGCATAAGACACAATGGTAACATTGTGTCATTCATTGACATCTGCCAGGGGGAACATGTAAAGATTGAGCAATGTAGGGCTCAACATAGAGCCCTGTGGCACCTCCTGTGGAAGAGGCAGCACATCCGAAGTGAAAGGGCTCTGAACTACCTGGAAGGTGAGGTTTTGGAGAAAAGAGGCCAGCCACTTCAGTGCAGTACATCCGACCCCGCAATTCCATAGGTGTTCTCACAGCAGGCCATGGAAAACGGTATCAAACGTTGCGCTAAGATCCAGCATTATCAAAAACGCAGTTCGACCGCAGTCCGCAAGGAGTCTAAGAGACTCAGAAGCCAGCACTAAAGCTGATTCCGTACTGTATTGGATCTGAAACCCTGATTGAATCTCTTGAAGCAAGTTGTTTGTTTCTATAAACCATGTCAATTGAGTGTTGACATGCTTCGCAGCAATTTTCACAAAGAGGGGAAGCAGCTAAATTGGTCTAAAATTTTCCTATAAAGCCGGATCTAGAGATGTTTTTTTAAGTAGTGGCTTAACAATAGTATGCTTCCACTTTATAGGTACTAAACCCATAGAAAACGAAATGGTTAGCAGACTGCTCAGACTAGGTAGAATGGTCTCCATCCCCTGAACCAAAATTCTAGGAGGAGCTGGGTCCTCTGGGGACCAAGCTTTTACCTTGGTAAGAAGAATCCACAGCGCATCTAAAGAAGGAGGAGAAAAACTAGAGAGACCATTCATAGAGGCTGGAACTTTAAACCATAACTCTTGGACCCTCGATTCCCTAGCCAACTCTGGAAACGTATCATAAATGTGAGCAATCTTATCATGAAAGAAGCGAGCAATAGAGTTACAACTCTCCAGTGATGGAGTGACCTGTGCAGAAATGCGTTCCAGAGATGATAGGGATTTTACAATAGAGAAAAGTTCTCTCGAAGAATTACGAGAGGACTCAATCTTATGAACGTAAAATAAACTACGTGTAATAGGAATTTTCATATGATATATCCTCAGTGGCGAATGGTATTCAGCTTTCCTATCGGCACTGAGATCTTTGCGCCATAGTCACTCCAGACGTTTACAGGATTTCTTCATTAATAGGAGTTCCTCAGTAAACCATTCGGCAGATGTTACAACATGATCTAACAGCGGAGCAATACTGTCTAGGGCCCCAGTAATCCATCCTTCCAAATGCTGACTCGATATCCTTACTTAACATGGGTTTATCAATCATAAGTGCATTGGTGAAAGCCTTAGGAGAGACCTTAGCCCACTTCCTAATTTTACATTTCACTCCTTCCTTCCGGGTCGGTCATGGGTCTGGACAATATAAGCTGGAACAGAATAAGATAATGGTTAGACCATATAAGGAGAATAGGATCCCCAACTATCATCGCGGCAGAATTAGAAAAAAACAGATCTAGTGCATGACCAAAAATATGGGTGGGCACACAGATCCGTTGCAAAATCTGAGGGAATATCTAAATCATCAGTGAGCATAGAAGCCAGACGGCAAGTTCCATCATCAAAATGAAGGTTAAAATCACCTATGACTACCAGATTATTATACCGCAACAAAGTAAGAAGGCATATCTGCTAATGAAGAGATAAAACTCAACGCCAGACCTGGTGGATGATAAATAAGAAATGAAGCCAACGTACAGCTGCTACATATAGTCAAAGTAAAAAAACTGCGTCACAGTCTGCAATATCAACATCTGAAAAGGTGCAACTGATAAATTGTTTAAAAATGATAGCAATCTCACCACCCCTTTGAGAAGTGTGATCCTTCCTAACTATAGCATAAACCTGTGGAATGGCACTAAGAATACCCGGGGCAGAGTTTTCAGTCAGCCAGGTTTCTGTCAAGAGTAAGACATCAGGGTTTTGATCTGTCAGAAAGCAAAAAATCTCATTTCTATGCTTAGGCAGAGAACGACAGCTTAACACGAAACAGCGAGCTTGCTGAAACTAATGCGCAGCTGATTTAACAGAGCAAATTGCCGAGAGCAGCCCCTCCAACATAAAGCCGCACTTACCACATCCTGCGGCCCCTCGAGAAACATAGATGACGTGAAATTACTCCTCCACCAAGATGGGAGCCAGCTGAAAAAGTTCATTGGCAAGTACCATCTAAAAAAAAGGTTCTGGACGGGCAGGTATCCTGGCCCCTGGCACCATCCATGCGTGGACAGGCGCAGATGAGCTTGCCTTAGGAGCGCCTCCGGCGTGCCAGCGGTGTGTTCACGCCCGGCTATGGAGTAAATAACCCGCCTTCCAAGAGGCGCAGCTATGACACCAGAGGGAGCTCAAAAAACCAAGGAGGGACAAATGAAATCGCAAACGGGAGCCAAGCAGCCCACACCGATCTAGAAGGCTTCCCTTCCAATTTGGTGATACTGGCAGAAATAAAATAGTTAAAATAAAAAGATAAAATAAATTGCCAATAAAACAAAGATAAGCACACTATTTAAAATGCACTGAGGTGGATGTATTACTATGCCGCCAAACCTCTAACGGAGCCAGGCAACTCCAGGCGCGTAGCGCTACAAGGAAATAAAAGCTAAATGAAATTAGATGCAAGTAATCCACGCAATACAACAGGCAGAAATACAGCTCCTACCAAAGAGCAATAATGTGATGGTGGACGTGGGGAGGCAAATGTTAAAATGGTATTTTGCAAAGTGGAGCACTTATCGAATGTTTACCAATTGATGTGAATGAAGCAGTCTGACTACTTATCCCAGATCTATGTAGAAGTCATGCAACGAAGGGCAGTAAGTAAAGTTGCTGCTCTGTGTTGCGTGAATGGGAGAGAGAAAACTGCATCTATTAAGATGTGTTTCTATTCTGCTCTTTCCCTGTGCTGGTGCTCCATTTAGCTGCAATGTGCCAACACAGACACCGTTGCGCTATAGTGCAAGTGTGTCTGTGTTGTGGAAGCATAGTTTTGTGCTGGAAGAAATCCCATCCAGTATAAAAACTATGGGGGTCATTATGATGGCGGAAGGACCGCCACCGCCGGGCCGGCGGTGGCGGTCCTTCCGCCATCACCAAGCGTATTACCCACCGCCAAATTAGGATGGCGGTGGGTATCGCGGCGGACGCAAAGTCCGTCCGCCGCTTCACCGCCAAAGGCAATCGCACCGATTGCCTGGTGGACGGTGCAGGGCCCCTAAAATGGTGGCGGTGCCTAGCAGGCACCGTCCACCAAATTAGGATGTGGGTATAGGAAAGGCCTTTCCATGGCGGCAATGCCGCCATGGAAAGGCTGGCGGGGATTGGGTTTGGGGCCCCGTTGCGGGCCCCCCTTGTTTGGGGGGGTGTCGCTGCACTGGGGGGTACCCATGGTACCCCCCTGCATTTCCATGCACCAAGAGGCAGGCACCGCATGGTGCCTGCCACGTAGTGCAGGGAAATGCAGTGCAAGCACTTTTAACATTGCGTACGGTGCTGCAGCCAGCAGCACCGCCCACAATGTTAGAAACCCTGGATGCGCCCGCCAATATGGCCGGCGCATCCTAATCGCAGTGGTGGGACGGCCGCATGTCTGGCGGGCGGTCCCAAACACCGCTACGATGGCGGGCGGACCTAGTCCGCCCGCCATCGTAATCAGCCCCTATGCTTTAAGGCGTTTTCCATTTTGTATTTGTGGTGTATAATGCAGCACACATGCAAAGTGGGCAAAACAAGGAGAAATGAAAACATTACGCCTTATTACACCTGCCTTGAGGAGGTACATCATTTTGGCCAAATCCCTGTCTATAGTTCTTGGTATACTGTACACTATTCTTTATACAAACATAAACTGTCATGTGCTGCTATTTCAGCTCATAAAACAATAAAAAGACATTAAAATAAATACATTGGTGGTTGCATGGCAACACCCATGCAACCTGCGCAGAATACTGTCACACAAATGAAAGCAAGGGAGAGCGTTGCACAGATTAGCATTACTTTGGGTTACAATCCAATGCAAATTGCAATTTGTGTTGGATTGTAAATCCCACCACATCACTTTGCGTTGGGTTTGGGTTAAAAAAAAGTCAGGCAAACCTGATGGAAAATGTTTGTAAGTCTGGGCCCTGGTCTCTTAGGAGTGAGTATGCTATCAGGTCTAGAACTATAGCAACTATTAATTTGTACCTGGTACCAGTCACTTTTCACATTTGTTGGAAATGGCCCTCTCTACAGGGTCACCCCCAAACTTTTTGCCTCCCTCCTCCTATTTGTGCTGAATCTGCTTTTGTTGGCCTTAGGACTCTAGCACTGTTTAGCAGTGGTGAAGTGCACAAAGTGCTTGTGCTCTCTCCTTAAAACATGGTAGAATTGGCTTATACTTAATTAGTATATTTAATTTACTTATAAGTCCCTAGTAAAGTGGCACTACCTGTGATCAGGGCCTGTAAATTAAATGCTACTCGTGGGCCTGCAGCACTGAATGTGCCACCCACCTAAGTAGCCCTTTAAACATGGCTCAGCCCTGCCATTGCAGAGCCTGTGTGTGCAGTTTTAAACTGACATTTTGACCTGGCAAAACAAACCTTTTTCCAGGCCCAAACCTTCCTTTTTAATACATATAAGTCACCCCTTGAGTAGGCCCTGGACAGCCCAGAGGGGAGGTTGCACTGTATTTAAAAAGCAGGACATGTACTTTTAAAGTTTAACATGTCCTTGTAGTAAAAAAATCTTACATTTGTTTTTCAGTACTGCTTACATTGTATAAGTGTAATTTCCAAATTGGTATACCTGGTTTTAGTTTGGGGACTCTGAAATCCTAATTTAAAATCCTAACTTATAGTGTAGTCAGATTTTAAATCACAATTCTGAAAATGCCACTTTTATTAAGTTGGCATTTTCTTGCTTTAGCCATTTGGTCGCCTGACTGGGTGTAGTTGTCAGTTGGGCTTTGTGTAATCCTCTTAGACAGCCACATACAATGGGAGCTTAGGGGTGTCTCAATGGGCCATCACTGGCAAGATGGGAGGGAGGAGTCTTATAGCAGAATAGACTGTCCTGTCCGCACACAAAGGGCTGCATACCTTCAACCCCCTGTAGTTAGTCTGGAGCCAGGGCAGGGGAAGTAGAACATCTGTGCACTTCAATGGCATGTCTTTTGAAGTCTACCCCGCTTCAAAGGCACCACTGGGTATAAATACTGGACCTCAGACACCACCACTTCAGTAAACTTCTGGACCTGTGGATACTCTGCCAAGAAGAAGGACTGCTGTGCTGCTGAAGGACTGTCACTCTGCTGGACTGCACCCTGCTGGACTCCAGCTTTGGTGTGCTGATCTGCTGCATGCTGCCCTCTTGACTGGGTGAGAAAGACTGGACCTGCATCTCTTGACCCCAGAACCCAGAGTGACTCCAAGAGCTAGTTGGCTGGCCTCCTGTTCTAAAGCCTCAGGGGAATAACAGGCTTCCAACCCCTGCACCTGGACTCTGCCACCTGTGAGTCTACCCTGCCAAGTGGTGTCACCAAAATCCTGGACTCTTAGAAGTGAGCCTAAGGTGCTTGCCAGCGGAACCAATGCATCTTCTATACTGAGCGATGCATCCCCAAGCAGAACCGATGCACCTCCTCAGCTGAGCGGCGCATCCCCAAGCAGAACCCACACATCGCTGCTGCTGTGTGGACAGGACCCGTCACAAAAGACTTGCATCGCAGTCGCCTTCTGCATCTTGGATCGAAGTATCACGTTCAGAACCACCAATGCGTGACGCTTTTCCCGGCGCAAGCTCCTCGCATCTCTCGTTGATAGCGGCCTCGAAGACAACAACGAAACTCAGCATCACAGCTTCACCGATCATTGAAATCAATGCATTGCCTCTGCTGTGCCTTGCATCCTCGACACCTGACTTCGCATCGCAAGCCCCGTAGATAGGACTCTTGACGTCAACGCAACAGTATCTTGCACTGCAGCCTCACCGCATCTCTGAACTGACGCATCGCCCCTGCTGCATGACACATCTTCAATAGTGATCCACACAATGATCCGCAACTAGGATTTAAGGTACTTTGTTCAGTGGGCCTAACTGGGTCCCTATAGCCTGACCGCACTCCATTGCGGTTGGTCTAAACTTGTGGCTTTGTCCTTGTACGGCGTGACCAGATATCCCCCAATAGCATTTTGTACTTTTTGGTGACACATTTCACTATAAACTTTAAAATTCAATATCTCCATTTTTACTAATGTAGATTTTTGTCGTTTTGGTCTTGTTTTATTTATTAAAGATATTTCTATTTTTCTAAAAACTGGTGTAGGATCTTTTTGTGTGGTGCTTTCACTGTTTTACTGTTTGGAGTGTTGCATAAATGCTTTACAGATTGCCTGCTTACACAAGTTAAGCATGACTGCTCTGTGCCAAGCTATCAGAGGGTAAGCACAGGTTAAGGTAGGGTTTGCCTGCCCATTACCCTGACTAGGATTGTGGTTGCTGCTTGATCAGGGCTCATTCTTCGGTCAACTAATAACCCAATCTCTACCAGCGAGGTTGTGCTTGTTTCATTCCAATGTCTCTTTCTCACTGGTGACAGCCCCCCTCCTGTGTGCTGCTCCCCATGGTGTGTGCTATTTTTTACTGTGTTCATTTGCCATTTCACAGTAACTGTAATTTCCTTGCCATCTAATTCTGCAGTTTCTACCCCTAACAGACTTCTGCCTCAGTCAGTAGGACTTTAGTACCGTAGAAATTGACACAGTAACTCAAGAAGATTAAAATAACAGGTTTAGAATAATATTCCACTAATAAGGTTCTATATTTATAAGCCATCGATGACAAAACATGAAACTTCCAAAACTAGTGCATGTAGGTGCAGGCACCAGTGAACTTTTAAAACATGCCTTGAAATCCTGAAAAAAGTAAATGGCAAACTAACTGACAAACAGTATGTGCCACACTCTGTCAAAGACAACATCAACCCGTCATTGACACATAAAAGGAAATTACCATTTCACTTCTGGTCTCCTCTTAACAGTAACACAGTGCTCTGCAGAGACGTTTGCACACAAGTACAGGGAAAACTTTTGCATCGGCATGCATAATAAAACCTGTACCCTGACGTACATGTCAACAGCCTCTGCTTTTTAGACCTTAATCCTATTGCTAGTGAAGTTCGTACTTAGAGGAAGGGGTTGCTCTTTAATACAGAAGCAAAGCATAAAATGACTCGTGCAAAAGTATAGACCTCGTTGCTCCCTGAAGTTCAAACACCAGGGCCCATTTTACAGATCGAGAGCACTTTCAACGTTTGCGCCACAACGCACCTTAAAGCAGGTGTGCCGGTGCTAACACGGAAAGTGTGCTCTATCAGGAACAATGCATGGCCCTCGTTGCAGCCGCGAAATTGCGCTGCTCCCAGGGCAGCGCTTTCAAGAAAAATACAGAGCAGCTGTTTTAAAGCTGCTTTGTGTTTCTCTGTGCCAGCGGCAACCCCCCTGCACTTTAAAAGGGATTAGAGATCCCCTTGCAGGGGGGTGTAGTGAGTCACTGCACCCGCCTGCAAGGGGATGTCTGGGTGGGTCCATAGGACCCCCTTTCAGCCCTTTAGAAGGCTGCATTTAGAAGGTGCACTGAAAGTGCACCACCTTTTTGTGGCACACTTTCAATGCACCTTCTGAAGGCATGTTTGCCTCTGCGCCCACCTCAGTAATACGGCGCGGGCGCATAGGCAAAAAGATTCCCTCATTTGTATGGGGCCACTCCCTCACACAAATGAGGGAACGCCCTCTAATGATAGCGCAGGCGCTGGATGTGGCCAGTGCTATCTGTATTATAGAAGGGGGAAGAAGTATTTGTAGCCCTTTCTGTAATACCAGAGTGCACTGTGGAAGCGCAAAGTGGGCGCCCGTTGTGTCCTCGGGGCACTTGTGTAATACGGCCCATATTACACAAGTGTCCCGGGGGTGCAATGGATGATTGAGTGACTGCACCCGCCTGCAAGGGGATGTACCGGGGGTCCATGGGACCCCCTTTCATCCCTTTTAGAGGGCTGCATTTGGAAGTTGAACTGAAAGTGCACCATCTTTTTTTGGTGCACTTTCAATGCACCTTCTAAAGGCATGTTTTCCTCTGCGCCCATGTCAGTAATTTGACACAGGCGCAAAGGCAAAAAAAAGATTCCCTCATTTGCATGGGGGCATGGCCCTATGCAAATGACAGAACACCCTCTAAAGATAGCGCTGGTGCTATATGTGTGCCAGCGCTATCTGTCTCACAGAAGGGGAGCATCAACATTTGCGTCCCTTTCTGTAATACCAAAGTGCCTGCTTTAAGGTGCGCCGTGGCGCAAACATGGAAAGTGCCCCCTTATCTGTAATACGAGCCCTGGATGTTCACAATAGGTTAGTGGGATCCGCTAATAGTTCTAAGTAGTTTGTAGAAATGCATAACATATATAATAGATTAATTTAAAGCTGGGAACATCTTCAGTTTGTCAACCATTCAGGATGTTACATTTTAGCCCTAAAATACTCTGGTTTACCTCTCACTCTTGATTAAACATCACCCCCTGCTGGCAGACTAGCTCTAAACAGGTTGTTATCTTAACCAAGTCCCTAATTCTTCAATCGCTTCAACAATTGTTGGTTTCATTGCCTACTCTAGACGATTATCAGTTCTTAAATAGTCGCTACAATCAAAGAACCTAAATAAATTCATGTAACTGTTCTATAGGTTTTAGTGAACTCTTGAACGGTCACTCATGTATGAGCCCTTCTGTAATGTCCCACCATGTAACAGTCTCTCTCAAGCAACAACTTTTTGCCACTAGTTACAGCCAAGCCATGTTAGAATGGGCTATCTCATAACAGCATGTTCTCAGAGTAAGAAGGAAGACAATACTTGTTACCCCAATCATAACTTATACACAAAATAATTCATAACATACACAGTCAGAATGTAAATACTCTTCGTGTCATAGAACAGAATTCTGAAGTTCAGCCTATTTTTAGGCACCCCCAAGTTTTGTCTGATTACCCTACAACCAGTAACAAAGCAAGAATATCACGGACCCTGATGCAAGCAAGGAAAACGGCCCCTTTGACTGCTGTTGCGGTAGTAAAATACACCATTGTCTGGATTCAGTGGGCCCCGGTGTCACTGCGCCTGCTGCACCAATGGTAGCTACGCCTCTACCTACACTCTGCCCTCCTACCCCTCAACATCAAGCACACCCCTCCATGGGCTAGAAGCTGTGACTGTGCATTTTAATGCCCTTCAACATCCTCTGCCCTGAAACACACATTTGTAAGCTAAGTTACAAGTGTTATCCCTAGCGCACAATTACCTCAAATGAAGTGTGAGATCAGTCTCTCGAACAATTCCCCTAGCAGCAGCTCTGTATGACTTGAAATATGGAACGAAAAGTGCCATTTTCCAAAAGAGCGAAAGACACAACATTCGATTTTGCAGAGATGGAACCTTTCGTAGGCAATTTCATAATTTTCATTGCTAGCTTTAATACCGCAAACAACCTCTTTCATGCATACAATTTAATTACCTTTCTTTTTATTGACGAGCAATGAAATGACATTTTACAGCATGAAAAAGGGAACATGGGCAGAAATATTAACTTTTGTTTAATGCGGTAATTTTAGTTGCATTTTAAACGTGCAAAGGGGAAAACAGGTTTGGTAAGGAGACTCAACATATACCTCACCTGTTATGTGTTACGTTCAGCTTGAAAACAATTATCTTCAAAAGAAGACTACGATTCTTATTGTGAACACCTTTTCCTGAAAATGGACAAGCTCTTTTAAAAATGAAGAGGATGCCCTGTCTATAAAGTGTTCTGCAGCATGATTGAATGCATTTTGGCAAACACTGGGATGGGGGCTTGCGTTTATCCACTTGTGTCTTCCAGATTGTGTAAAGGTTAGGAGCGGGGATCCGAGAGATAAGGATCATTTTGGACAATGATATCTTCACCTTTTGTCTCTCTTTAATCCAGTTTTTCAGAGCCCCACATAATTATATAATAAGGGCTTTGTTTGTTCACATTTCTCTCTGTGGGTCTCATTTCGAGGTGGGTGGCAATGGGAACACAAAAACATTGATGATGTCCGACCTGAACACCTTGCCGTTCCCCACTTCATTTAGGGCATGTGGAGTGAAAAGCGGTGTACCCTATGGGACAACCAGCGCCATCTTTGTCATTAGGGGCACCCTCTCCAGGGTCCTGACGTTGAATGCAATCATGTCATAAATTCAGCAAAATAATCGTATTCCCACTGCCAAAACTTTTGTCATGGACCATCATTGAGACCATGGCATTACATGTCCCCACACATCGAGAAACCACTTAAGTCCTGGATACGGACACTACTATTTGGGAGTTTACTTACCGGATTGACATTAGTGACAGATCTTCTGCCACTCTGCTATGTCATTTAAACACTTGTCATTAATTTTTAACCCCAAAGTTGCTCTCAGAATGTATGAGCAAACTCTTTTCGAGAAAAATATGTGGCTGCATGGCAGGCATCTCTAGATTTCGCATTCCGGGGTCACTGGTGTGTTAGAAGAGCTAGAATCACTGTCTCCGCCACAACAGCAGGTTGGTGACTTGGCTGTCCCTCTGCCAAATCTTAAATTCACCAATGTGGTTTGAAGTGCCTCTCAAAGATCATCCTACTACTACCCCAATGTTATGCCCTGACATACAAAATATCCTCCACCGGATGTGTCTATCTTTCTGTGATTAGTGCTGTGGTTCATTGTGATAACATAGAACATGCCAGTAGTGCATTTGCAGCTCACAGATTCTGGATAACATGACAACCAATTTAGGAGTGTTGTTCTAGTCATACACGGTGGAACCTCCATCCGCGGCTATTCTTTACCAGCGAAGGGGCCCCATCCCCCCACCTTCTTGCAAACATAAATAGTGTCTTTCAGGCTGAGCAAGGTCAGCTTGTAGACACTCTTCATGTTCAGGTCACGCAGCCAGGCACAGTACATATGCTAAATGCACAAGCGCCTGGCTGCCTGAGCTGAACTTTGCCGGGCTGGAGATTTCGCAGCCATGAGGGCGTGGCCTCATCAGCCCAACAAAGCACTTGGATGTCCTCCCCTCATGACAAAAGGGGGGCATCACTGATAGACTTAGACCTAGTTGCTTCAGTTTTAAGCCCTGAAGTGCCCAGGCCGGATTTCCAACTGTGATGCTTGTGAGTAGGTTGGGGTCAGCAGTCTCACTGACCCCATCTCGCTCTGTGACCAGTAAGAAACTGCCACCTCCTCTCGTTGGCTGACCCATAAGGTCAGTCAACGAGAAGAAGTGGCAGTCCCAATCCTCCAGGAACCACTGAGGTTTCCTTCCAAGAACCCGAGGTCACCACTGCGTGTGTATGTATGAATGCATGTGTATTAGTGCGTGGTGTGAATGGGTGCATGTGTGTATGTGCTTGTGAATGGTGGGTGTGAGTGCTTGTGAATGTATGGGTGTGAGTGTGCATGTAGATGGGTGAGTGTGAGTATTTATGTGTGTGCGTGTGCGGCCTGCTCACCCCCTTGCCTGCTCAAATTACAGCCTGCCACTGGTAAACTTAGTAAATATCTGAGTTTTCATGCTGCATGAAACAGAGTCTGGAAACACTGCTTGGGTAGGCAAAGTATTTGAAATGTGTTGGTTTAATAGTAGTAATCCTAAAAGTCAATATTATGGAAATGCAATTAAAATTACATTGTTTACGATATTTAACATAATTATTCCGAGTTGCATTTTATAAGGCCAGATGTAAGAAAACTGGATTCACAAAAAGAAGTTACTAATTGAACACTGACTTTTTGCAAATACAATGAGATTTTGCAAACCGACATATTCACTAATAGGTCGGTTCAGATAATCACCATTTGCAGTAGGTTGCAATCTGGCTTACCTCATTACAATTCATGAGTTACATTGCAAATTGCATCTATCTCCGATTAGTGACCAGCACAGGGAGTGTAGTCTGCTGGGGTCAGCAGACAACCACATCTGTGATCGCCTTTTCAATAATTTCTTGGTTTTTAAATGCTGCCCATTTTCCTTAAACAAAACAGGGTAGTGTTATAAAAGCAACTTTATTTAAAAAAACGTTTGTTTAAACCCTGGCCCCTCAACATTTTTTTACATTCACAAAGGAGCAGGGATCTCAAGACGACCCCTTCACCTTTGCGAATGGGTTACCACCCTCTGTGAGGAGTTGGAAACCTATTAATGATTTGTGACCAAAATTGCAGTTGCATACTATTGATATATAGTAATTCCGAATTGCAATTTGGAAAGGGCACCCTAAACACGCATCTTCTAAATTGTGATTCGTTATTCATTTTAAAATCCATTTTGTGATTCATTAAGCACTTACTGCATCGCAAAATGGATTTAGTATATAGTATAAAGCCATTTACTCATAGCAAACCTTGTGATTTAGTGAATCCCAAGGTTTACGACATCTAAATTGCTACTTACACCTGGCCCTAACTACATCGATGTTAAAACAAATGATTTTATTGTGGTCAAATATATATACTTGGTGAGTTAACAAAATGCCATCCGAAAACAAAATAATTTCAACAAGATGTTTATTTTATCAACCAAGATGGAAATATAGCAATTTGTCCCTCCCTCGTATACAAAGGGAAATAGCCTACATGTAAATAGATATTCAAAATTGTGTTCAGAATTGTTTAGAGGTTAGTGGTCTGACTGCCGCATTATGATGCGGTCAGTCAGAGTGCAGTGGTCAAAGGGACCAACCAACGCCTCCGATAGGCGCAAGGAGCCCGTCGGAGCGTCGGTCTGACCGAAATCTCTACAATGGGGGCGGTGTCTGCGGAGGCACAGCTGTAGGGATTACAATGTCCCTTTACACGGAGGACGGAAGGGGACTTTGGGGCCCCTGCCCCCGTGGACCTCCGCTATGGGGACAGGGGGGCAAATGTGCTGCCCCCGCAAACATCCATGCACCGTGTGCCTTGTGCAGGCACAACATGGTGCCTGGCACACGGGTGCATGGATGTTTGCAATATACCTTTTTCCATTGCGGCTTGTGCTGCAGTCCTTTTCCGGGCGGCAGCACAAGCCGCAATGCAAAAAGGCATTTTCTGACATCCTACACGGCGGTTGCATCATAATTAGGTGGGTGGAGCTGATGACTACATGTTTCTTTCTTGCTGTGATGGCAGTCGAATGCTCGTCCGACCACCATCGTAATCAGGCCCTTAATGTCAAACATAAATATTATTTTACATATATCTCTAAGGAAGAATAGAATATAGTTTATTTATATCAGTGTTTTAAAACTGAATAAAGATGGTAATACATGTATACATCAGAATATAGATCGAATAATCTAACAGTTCAGTAGTCATTTGTGACTAGTAACATTTTATCTCGGAGGTTAATTTTGCTGGGTCTAAACAATGGAGTATATGGATTAAGAGCCTGATTACGAGTTTGGCAGTGTGGGAGCAGCTCGCCATGCCTGTGCCCCTCTCCCACACTGCCACACTCAACCTCCGCCCGCCTGCCAGATTACGAGTTTCCTCATGGTCTGGTGGACGGTGCTTTGGCGGTCTCGCGGCAGTGCAGTTCTAAGGCTCATAAGTGAGCCTTTGCACTGCAGTGCTGAGGGAGCACCAAAGCAAGTTACTGCACAGGAACTGGGGTGCATGCACACAGGGGGGCACACCATGTGCCCCCCTTATGTACCCCATGCACAGGGGAACCAGATGGCCCTGAAGGGCTCCCTTACTTTCCAGACGCCACACTTTTCATGGCAGGATCACCGCCATGAAAAGTGTGGTGGTCAGGAAAGCCGTAATATGCTTGGCGGTGCCGCAGCAGCAAAAACCAGCATATTGCTGCCCCAGACCGCCACGCCACCACTGAGGGATCGAGGATCCCCGGCGGTTGCGCGGTCCCATGGCAGTCCGACAGCAGAAGTTGTAATATGGCGGTCGGACCGCCGGTGCATAGGTAACCACCACGCAACCACAGGTTTGGCTGTCCTATGGACCGCCAAACTCATAATTAGGCCACAAATCTGGCAAGTCAATAAATAAGTGTTAAGCTGGTGGTAGTATTGACTATTTTGGAGTTGATTAATTTTATATAGCAACTGAAGGGTCACCAGTTAACCTTTGCTAAGCGCCTTCCACTGCACCGCACTGCACCTTGCATGGCTCTTCTTTTTATTAACGTTTGACCAATTTTAGCTACAGTGTTTTTGGTTGAACTCTGCAGCTTATGTAGCAGAGAGTGGATTATGTGACAAGTATTAGAAATGCATGTTCATCAGTGGTGTAACAAACCTTGAGGGGGTCCCCCTGCCAAGTACATGGACGGGGCTCCTCCATGCTCCAGATCCAGTCAGGAGCTCTCAGGGCAGGGGCCTGCTGCCCGTGCACATTGCTGGAGTGGGACACTGGAGCAAGTGCCCCCTGCCGCTTTGTGGGGGCTATTGTTATGCCACTGATATTCATGCAGAAAACACCAAGGTCATGGAATTAAAGGGGGCTATAAGGATATAAGTACAAGATTTATATTATTTATGATTAAAAGATCCTTTTTGAGTATGTATTTTGGAAATTTAATACTTGAGTATTAAATCATGATTATTAATACATCATTTGTTTAGTAAAATAATTTTAAATGTTTTAGGTGCGGGATGCAAGGGTTAAAGGGGATAAGGGTGGGGGTGTATTACTTTTTAGGCTTAATTTAATAAGCATATATAGACAATTTAATACTCAAGTATTAATTTGAAGCAAGAATGTGGATATGAGTGGAAGCATAGCATTATGAGGGTAAGAGTGGGGAGTGTACTATTATTGGGGATATTTGTTTAAAAATATAATATTTATTGCAGTATTAAGTCTTAACGCCTGATTACGACCTTATTGTCCCACCGCCAGCCCGCAGCAGTCAGGAGAACGCCGACAAGCTGGCAGCATCCCGACTGCTGCTTTTCAAAACTACCACGTGCTGGCAGTGGGACTACATCGGTTCCACGGCGCCGGCATGCCTCGGCTCATAGAGAAAGCCTGAAGCAAATGCCACCGCATTGCAGTGCCACTTGCACATCAGGTGCACTGTGTACCATGCACCATGACGTGCATGGCACACAGTGCATGCATGACATTGTAAACAGAGGGGTGCACAGTCCCCGATGGACGAAATCACCCTTGGGCCCTGCTCGGGGCCCCTTCCCTGCCTTTCTGCCATCCTTTTCATGGCGGGGTCCCTGCCATGAAAAGGTCGGCAGAAAGGCAGGTTGTGATCAGCAAGGCAAGTCCGGCATCGGCACCGCCTCAATGGCCCGCCGCTTTCCCCACCGCCGCCGCTGCGGGTTCCAAGATCCTGGTGGTGGTGCAGTCTCATTGCGGTCTAACTGCCATGCTCGTAATCAGGCTGTCGAACCGCAGAGGAGTCGGTGGTTGGACAGCCACCGACGGTACGGCAGTCGTCTTGGAACCACCGTACTAATAATCAGCCCCTGAGTATTAATAGTATATTTTTTAGTAAAACGATTTCAATAAAAACAATTTGTAGCATTTAGAAATGAAATGTAAGGGTTACAGGGGTTATGGGTAGGTAATGTATTATTTTTTGGGTGTATTTTTTAAAAGTAATTAGGTAACTTATTACTTCAATCTTTATTTAATATACAAGTTTGTATTAAAATATTTTAAAAATCATTCTTCTAAATTAACCATTTTTCAAAAAAAATTAAAAGTGGGATATTAGCATTATAGGGAATGGGGGAAGTATTATATTTGGGATAGTTATCACAAATAGTTGAATATTTTACTACCCAAGCATTATTTCTTAGTATTAATCAAATATTTATTAATACTTTTTTTAAAAATCACTAAAAAATATTTAGAAACTGAATGTAAAACTTATAGGTGTTATGGATTGGGAGTTTATCATTTTTTAAACACTAAAAAAGTGTTTTTAATTTAATACTGTAGTATTACTTAAAAAACTCTGGAAAGAATTAACATGACGCTATATTCAGGGGGGTTCGGTGCTCCGGATCTGAAACTGTATTACTTATGCGCTCAGGCACACTACGCGCACTATTGGCTGCGCCCTCATAATTACCTTCCACATATTGCGGTTGAAAATTATATTTCGCATCCCGTACCCCCGGTCACTCTTCTTTCACAGGTAACTCCTAGAGTGTTGTGCAAGGGGACCAACCCGGTCCTGTGCACCACGGCGGCTTGGCGGGCACTGGGGAGGCGAGCCCAAAAGCTCCTGATTTACGCTCCAGCCCTCCCCCTATTGCAACATCCAAGCATATCAGTAACACATGAGCAGGGGGCAAGGGCAATATTGGCTGAGAATAGCTGGCACACCATGGGTGACTTGTTCAGTGATGAACTCTTTATTGACTCCCCAGTCGCTGTCCGAGACACTAGACTGCTCCTCTGACTGTTTTCACTTATCTGCGATTGTGGCTGGCGATAAAGCAGATATACCCGTCATTTCCCCGAGAGCCACCAACACTCCAGACGTTGCAGGTACTACTGTAGGCGCCTACGCGCGCCCGCCTTATCACGAGGCTTTATGTAGCAGCACAACAAGAGCAACATAGACAGGCTGAAAAGGCGATGGATAGGTGGAGTGCCATGTTGGGCACGCTGTTGTCAGTTGCAGAGTGGACACTCTGCTGCTCCTTAACCGAAATGCTCACTCCCAACTGTAATTTGCGCATTATTCACTTCAAATTTCTGCAGCAAACATACTACACTCCATTGCAATTGCACAGATATGGCCTCCGTGAACGTGACATGGGCATGGGTTGTGCAGCTGCGCAGGCAGATTTTTTACATGTAGCTTGGGCATGTCCTACTATAAAAGAATACTGGAATGAGGTTTTGAAGGTCTTACGTGACATGACATTGGAGTCACTAGCCAACACACCACAACTCTGTCTACTAGGACTGATAAAGGTTAAGTCAGTGATAAATCGCAGACTGATATCCATTGCTGTTTTGCTGGCTAAACGATGGGTTGCAATACAGTGGGGTAGCAGGAAAGTTCCCACTGTCAAAGACTGGATAACAGACTTGGGGGTCGATTCCGATTCGGGCCGGAAAAAGCACCGGCCGACTCGGAGCCGGAATTAATTCCAACCGACACGTACCTGTGGCGCCCGACACGCCAAGTACGATGCAAAGCGTGCAAAATCCGACCGACACGTACTGAACCCAAGCCAAACGACCGAGCCGCACGGAAAACAGCAATCCGGCCAGAAAAACACGCGAATCGAACCGACCGACACGCACCCGGAACAAATCCGACCGAAACGTACCCGCGAACTCCAAACCGCAAAGTACGATGCAAGGCGCGAAAACCACGACCGAGTCGTACGGAGGACAAGCCGTACGACCGACACGCATACAAAACTGCGAGCCGAAGTAACACAAAACACCGCGACCGACGCGTACGCAGCATAGAAAACTGCACAAACACAGCGTGAACGAAACGGAGAAGACCGTACGAGACAACTGCAGGGTCCGACTCGGTCACAAGAACGTTTCCAACATGCACAGAAAGTACTAAGGAAAAATACACAAAAAAGGCCAAACAAGCAATTACAAAGCCAATAAATACTGGGGGGGTGGGGACAGAGAACAAAGACACACCCACAACTCCACACATATAAAGGACACAAATCCCAACCATGATCCTTTGCAAATGCTATTCACCTGCCAGCACTCAACAGACAGCAACCACACACCCACAGCTCATCCCTCACACAAGCCACACACCATCAGCACACCAACAAATAGCTACCTCACATACACCCAGCAAAACACACACTCACACACCTTCACCTGCACACCAACACACACATTACTCACCATCACCACCCATCACCATACCCCCAAAGAAGAATCACAAGTTCCTAGATTGTGAATTGGAAGTCCTGGTAGACGAGATCCTCAGGGTAGAGCCACAGCTGTTTGGAGCACTGGTCCAACAGACACCCATCTCCCAGAAAACAAAGATGTGGGAGAGGATCATCAACAGGGTGAACGCACAATCACCATGTCTGCGCACAAAGACTGACATCCAGAACAGGTGGTATGACGTGCGCAGGAGGGTACAGGAGCTGCTGAAGAAGGACTATCTCCTGAGCCAATACACCGGCAGTGGCCCTCCTGCCAAGCCAGTATACCTCAGGCCCTGGGAGGAGAAGGTGCGGGCCATCCTTCCGCCAGTGAGCGTCTATGGACTACAAAACATCCCAGAGCCTGGTGAGTACACAACAAATGTACACAATATTCTGCCACAATACACACACACATCACTGTCAAGGGGAGAGTCAAACCATGCACTCTTAGCAATTTACATCAACCAGAACAGAATCATCCCAAAATGTGTATGTCAGTCAGATAAACACAACACATGCCATCTCAAAGTTACATTTAACCGTGTCATCACATGTACAAACACAACTACAACTACAGCTAGGCAGTGGCACAAATATAACTAACAAACACATCCAGACATGTAGCCACCACTACAACACCAACACACAGTGAAGATCACTGAAAGAAAGGAATTCTGTGTATGCTGGGCAAGTCAGTGTAGCCAATAGCATCATGGGAGTCGTATTCACAGATATTGCTCACCCCCACAACTGTCCCATCAACACCACCATGAACCATGCGCACATCACAGGGAGTGGAAAAGGACTCACAAGATGGCTGACACTGGCTACTGCTGTGGGGAGCACAAGGCCCTGCTGGCAACTGTGCAACAACCAACAGCAGGACACCACTGACTGACATCCTGAAAGACAACTTCCACTCCCTGCAATGCAAGCACGTTCCATGGTGGGATATCTGGCTGGGTGGGAAGGAGGACTTGCAGCACTGACCATAGTCACAAGCACCTCCCCTCACACACACCCTCAACACAAACTCCACATAACCCAACTGGGAGAATGCAATGCCCCACATCCTAACTCAAGATCCCACAAAGAACCACCACCCTGGGTTATGTTGTGTGAAGCACAGGGACACTCTTGGGACTTTTAGCCAAACAACTGCCAGGACAACACTCCCAGCCATCCTGTCAGCACAGGCAGCCCACCCCACAGGGAAGCAGAGTCAAAAGGAAGGAAGCATGGGCATGCTGGGAAGGGGGTGGAGGCAATAGCATGATGGGAGTCGTAGTCACAGCTCAACATCCCCCACCACATGGCCCAGCAAGCTCACACTCACGCATGCACATCCCACAGAGAGTGGAAAGGCCTATCAAAGATGTCTGACACTGGTGCTGTGTCGTGGGGAGCACAAGGGCATGCTGGGAACTGCACACCAACCAACAGCAGGACACCACTGTCAGCCATCTTGCCATTGCTCTCACACCCACACACACTGAACTCCCCACAAAAGCAAGTAAGTATGGGAATGCTGGGAAGTGGGGTGGAGGCAATAGCATGATGGGAGTCATAGTCACAGACATAGCTCACCCCCACAACTGTCCCATCAACACCACCCTGAACCATGCTCACATCACAGGGAGTGGAAAACAACTGACAAGATGGCTGACACTGGCAACTGCTGTGGGGAGCACAAGGCCCCGCTGGCAACTGTGCAACAACCAACAGCAGGACACCACTGACTGACATCCTGAAAGACAACTTCCACTCCCTGCAATGCAAGCACGTTCCATGGTGGGATATCTGGCTGGGTGGGAAGGAGGACTTGAAGCACTGACCATAGTCACAAGCACCTCCCCTCACCCACCCCCTCAACACAAACTCCACATAACCCACCTGGGAGAATGCAATGCCTCACATCCTAACTCAAGAGCCCACAAAGAACCACCACCCTGGGTTATGTTGTGTGAAGCACAGGGACACTCTTGGGACTTTCAGCCAAACAACTGCCAGAACAACACTCCCAGCCATCCTGTCAGCACAGGCAGCCCACCCCACAGGGAAGCAGAGTCAAAAGGAAGGAAGCATAGGCATGCTGGGAAGGAGGGTGGAGGCAATAGCATGATGGGAGTAGTAGGCACAGATATTGCTCAGCCTCACAACTGTCCCATCAACACCACCCTGAACCATGCTCACATCACAGGGAGTGGAAAAGGACTCACAAGATGGCTGACACTGGCTACTGCTGTGGGGAGCACAAGGCCCTGCTGGCAACTGTGCAACAACCAACAGCAGGACACCACTGACTGACATCCTGAAAGACAACTTCCACTCCCTGCAATGCAAGCACGTTCCATGGTGGGATATCTGGCTGGGTGGGAAGGAGGACTTGCAGCACTGACCATAGTCACAAGCACCTCCCTCACACACACCCTCAACACAAACTCCACATAACCCACCTGGGAGAATGCAATGCCTCACATCCTAACTCAAGAGCCCACAAAGAACCACCACCCTGGGTTATGTTGTGTGAAGCACAGGGACACTCTTGGGACTTTCAGCCAAACAACTGCCAGGACAACACTCCCAGCCATCCTGTCAGCACAGGCAGCCCACCCCACAGGGAAGCAGAGTCAAAAGGAAGGAAGCATGGGCATGCTGGGAAGGGGGGTGGAGGCAATAGCATGATGGGAGTAGTAGGCACAGATATTGCTCAGCCTCACAACTGGCCCATCAACACCACCCACAACCATGCTCACATCACAGGGAGTGGAAAAGGACTCACAAGATGGCTGACACTGGCTACTGCTGTGGGGAGCACAAGGCCCTGCTGGCAACTGTGCAACAACCAACAGCAGGACACCACTGACTGACATCCTGAAAGACAACTTTCACTCCCTGCAATGCAAGCACGTTCCATGGTGGGATATCTGGCTGGGTGGGAAGGAGGACTTGCAGCACTGACCATATTCACAAGCACCTCCCCTCACACACCCCCTCAACACAAACTCCACATAACCCACCTGGGAGAATGCAATGCCCCACATCCTAATTCAAGATCCCACAAAGAACCACCACCCTGGGTTATGTTGTGTGAAGCACAGGGACACTCTTGGGACTTTTAGCCAAACAACTGCCAGGACAACACTCCCAGCCATCCTGTCAGCACAGGCAGCCCACCCCACAGGGAAGCAGAGTCAAAAGGAAGGAAGCATGGGCATGCTGGGAAGGGGGGTCGAGGCAATAGCATGATGGGAGTCGTAGTCACAGCTCAACATCCCCCACCACATGGCCCAGCAAGCTCACACTCACGCATGCACATCCCACAGAGAGTGGAAAGGCCCATCAAAGATGTCTGACACTGGTGCTGTGTCGTGGGGAGCACAAGGGCATGCTGGGAACTGCACACCAACCAACAGCAGGACACCACTGTCAGCCATCTTGCCATTGCTCTCACACCCACACACACTGAACTCCCCACAAAAGCAAGTAAGTATGGGAATGCTGGGAAGTGGGGTGGAGGCAATAGCATGATGGGAGTCATAGTCACAGACATAGCTCACCCCCACAACTGTCCCATCAACACCACCCTGAACCATGCTCACATCACAGGGAGTGGAAAAGGACTCACAAGATGGCTGACACTGGCTACTGCTGTGGGGAGCACAAGGCCCTGCTGGCAACTGTGCAACAACCAACAGCAGGACACCACTGACTGACATCCTGAAAGACAACTTTCACTCCCTGCAATGCAAGCACAGTCCATGGTGGGATAACTGACTGGCTGGGTGGGAAGGAGGGCCGGCTGTCAACCAAATACAACCAATGCAGACCATGTTCACACCCCAACAAATACATAGAAATGCCCAAATAATGCAGGACAATGTGCTACACCAATATCAACCCCTGACTGTGACAACTTAGGACAATGCAATGTACAGGCCCGCACCCAGAGGCACAGTCACAACTGTCAGGTGTGTCAACCATTGATGCCTGCAGAAACATAACATACATTGTGTGTGTCTCCCAAAAACAGGTGATGATGGGGACACAGCAGCAGACGCTGAGGAGTCCCAGTCCCAGGCTCAAGAGGATACGGAGCTCACTGGTGTCGAACAGCCTCTGCCCTCCTCGGATGAAGAAGACCAACCTGGCACCTCCGGTGCAAGTCAACATGCAGCACCAGCAGGACCACCAGCTGCAGCACCAGCAGGACCACCAGCTGCACCCCCTGCACCCACCCCTCCAACGACTGTCACCACAAATACCATCCCTGCCGACATGGACAGAACAAGGAGCACCACCAGCACAGGGACCCTGGACCAACGTGGGGCCATGGACACCACCACCACCACCAACCCCCAAGGGGGACCAGGGTCATCTGTGCGTGCCACTGCACGCACTGCACATGTCGGCAGGGGTGGTGGGAGGGGTGGGAGACAGAGGTCGCTGCTTGCAGAGGTGTCTGGTGTGCATGATGACCCACAACTGGCACGCATAGCCGATGCGTACCAGTCCAGCACCGGAGATCTCAGCCAGGTAGTGGGGCTCCTCAGGGACATGAAACAGCAGCAGGCTGCCCATCATGCCCGCTTGGACTCACACATGTCCTGCGTGGAGTCCAAGTGGGACACACTGCAAGAGATGACGGCGGTGCATAGGGACATATTACAATGCCTCCGCCAGATGAACAGCAACCACTCTACACCTCCCTGTGTGCCAACAACATCTGGTGCTGAACAAACTGCAACTGCCACAGGGCGGGAGGATGACTCTGGCGGAGAGTCCCCTGCACCGCAGCAGCCTGTACTTGAGGGGCCCCCCCCAAAGAAGAGGGGTCGTCCGAGGAGGGGCAAGTGAGAGGCCGATGGCCAAGTGCAACCCCCAGGAAGCCTGAACCTGTTCTGGATGTTCACCTTTGTGCACAAACTGTTCACCCTGTTGACGGCAACACAACTCCCACACATGACATGGGGAGTACAAGTTGGACCAATGTCTCAGACAACTGTGGCCCCGATACTGGGGATTTTGTCTACCAGGACTTTCAATTCACCTAGGAACTTCTGATTGCAATATAAATGTACAGCACTAACCATCCTATGCACTATTCACACAAATGTATCACAATAAACACACTAATACACCATACTTGCCTCTGTTGTGATTCCAACGTGGGTGCTGTCATGGGGATGATGAACTGCAAAATTACACTGTGTATGCGAACTGCAACAGCAAGTACAACACAGGCATGTGAGTAATGGCAACGTGACACATATGAGGGAGACACACCACCAGGGCTACACAACACATACACACCTAGGCCATCTGACTCATTGCCTACACTGATGTTGCTAGGAAAGACGGTGCAATGCACAGACACCACACCTATTCCCAGTTGTAGTCAAGTAGCCCACAGGTGCAGTAAGCAAATGGCAGTCAAATGTGTGACCACAGACAACGCACATCACAAAGTGAAGCACAGGTTTATTACACAGTTGCAACATGTCGTAACCACTACAGATGCAAGGTAATCCCACCTGGCAGCGGGCACACAGTCAACAACTGTAGAAGGAAGGAAGTCCATGGGTGTGGCGCACATCACCTGTAGGGACACAACAGCTACCACCCTGGAAGTACAATGACGTCGTCGGTGGACACAGTTGACCAAACGAATCTGAAAGTACCCTGTGAAGGACAGAAATGACACACAGTCAAAAGCAATGGAGAACAGGACAGAACAGCAAAACTCATGCACAATACATGTTACAAGATACCCACCCAGAACCAAGTTAGCATGTCAACACTGTTGAGGAGTACAGACTACCTGTAAGCACACATCGCTACACACATCCAGTCAAGTAGCCCATGGACACACTCTAACAGCACCAGAGCACCACCTACACATATCATGCCAACTCACATCATTGACATGACACCTCAGGATACTCACATTCAGCTAAAGAAGTTGGTGATGAGCTGTGTGCGGACATCACCATCATCATCATCACCACTGGCATCGTGGTCCAGGCCAGGATCCTCCACAGGTGGCGGATGTTGGTCATTGTCATCCTGGATGAGAGGCAACTCCTTCCGCACTGCCAGGTTGTGGAGCATGCAGCAGACGATGATAATTTTGCACACCTTCGCTGGGGCATATGGGAGGGACCCTCCTGTCTTGTCGAGGCAGCGGAAGCGGCTCTTCAGGAGACCAAATGTCCGCTCAATCACTCTCCTGGTCCGACCATGTGCCTCATTGTAGCGCATCTGGGCTGGTGTCACAGGGTTCCTGAGGGGTGTCAGCAACCACGGCATGTTGGGGTATCCCGAGTCACCTACGGACAGACAAGTGCACATTAGCTGACTTGGAAAAGTGGGCGGAATACTACAGATCAGATCACACACAATGGCACAAAGTCAGTACACACCGACAAGCCAGGCACGCTGGTTCTGCATCTGTGCCATCATCCTGGGGATGCGACTACTCCTCATCACAAAGGCATCGTGTGCTGAACCAGGGAAACGGGCACACACGTGTGAGATGGTCATATCTGCAAGACACACCACCAGTGCATTGACCGAGTGGTAGTGCTTGCGGTTACGGTAGGCCTGCTCCTGGGCCTGTGGTGGTACCAAAGCCACATGTGTCCCATCAATGGAGCCAATGACATGCAGCATCCTCCCCAGGGCATAGAAGTCACTCTTCACGTCAGTGAGTCGTTGCAGTCTAGGGAAATAGATGTACCGGTTCAGGTATAGCAACATTGCCTCCAAAACATCGCGGAGCACACGGCTGAACATGGTCTGTGACATCCCACCAGCAGTCGCCACAGTATGTTGAAAGGTACCGGTGGCAAAGAAGTGTAGGGCTGCCATCACCTTCACCTTGGGGGTCAGCGCTGTAGGATACGGCCGGCCAGGCTGCAAATGTGGGGCCAACTGCACTGCCAAATCCTCAATCAGCTGCCTGGTGAAGTGGTACCGTCGGATGCTGTCCCGTTCCACCATCGTTGCCAGGTCTGGGAATGGTCTATGGACAGCAGGAGCCCTGCAGTGCAGAGGAGAAGAAAGCAAGATTGTCAGTCACCCCACATATGCGGCATTGAACACACTCAATATCACATCATACATCATTATGAGGCACAACTACATGATGTGTGCAGTTCCGTAAGGACATGTATGGTACATACATGGCCAACATCTGTCATCACGGTTCAACAAGTGGCATCAATAAGTCCCAGGTTGGCCCATTGGATATCATGAGGCCGTGTCACAGTTCCCATCTCCTGCTGCCATGTCACAATCACCCCCCACAGTGACATGTGAGGACAGATGTGCCCCAGGCATCACAGCTCAATGACAAGTACATTCCCAGGGACCCTGTATTGCCACATGGACACTGGCATTACATGGAGTATCATGTATACACCACAGCAAAACAACCATGACCCCCACAGGTAGTGGTTCAACTTGCCTCTGCAGGACAGACATGGGCGTCTGTGACACACACACGCACAACATCAAAGTCCATGCACACACAACGTGGATGTGGAGACTGTCTCCCATTGTGCACATGAAATCAGAGACATTGTAAACACTACATGCACACAGACTGTGGAGGACCATCACTATTGTGCCACTGGGTCACCCTGGCTCAAACATATCGTCCCACATGGGACTCACGGGGTATGTGACATGACATACAAATACACCACTGTGAAATGTGACCATGGCACATGCACAGATATGAACAGTTGCACATCACAGTGGTCATGTACACGTAACACCCAGGATCCTGTCCCCATGAACACGTGCACAGCCTGGGGGTGGCTGCCCCCAGGTGACACCCACAGGACAACATGTACACCAACATACACACAATAGGAAATGCAGCCTTACATTCCTTATGATACAGTTTGGACAGGCTGTGGTGTTGTAGGTGTGCCCCTCACTCCCTGGGAGCTATCTGTGGCTGGCATATGTTCATCTGAGACAGGCATGGTGACATATGCCAGTCACTTGTACAGGGATGCGTTGAACAGCAATGGACCGATCGGTGCGCCCGGCCGGCCCATTGCATTCAATGTGTGCGGGTACGCGTTGTACCCCTGTACGCGTTGTACCGCAATGGACCGATCGGTGTGCCCGGCCGGCCCATTGCATTCAATGTGTGCGGGTACGCGTTGTACCCCTGTACGCGTTGTAACCGCAATGGACCGATCGGTGCGCCCGGCCGGCCCATTGCATCCAATGTGTGCGGGTACGCGTTGTACCCCTGTACGCGTTGTACCGCAATGGACCGATCGGTGCACCCGGCCGGCCCATTGAATTCAATGTGTGGGGGTACGCGTTGTACCCCTGTATGCGTTGTACCGCAATGGACCGATCGGTGCGCCCGGCCGGCCCATTGCATTCAATGTGTGCGGGTACGCGTTGTACCCCTGTACGCGTTGAACAGCAATGGACCGATCGGTGCGCACCCATTGTCAATGGCCTAGCCTGGCAACGGACGCGTTTTCGAAATTCGAACGAGTCAGTTGCTGGAAATTCAGTTGGTCACCCACAACAATGTTGCAAAATCATGTATGTCATGAAGTTGAAGATTTGAAGGATGCTGTGGGCGTGTATTGGTGCTGCTATTCCATGCATTGGCCAGATTCAGAAGATGCAAACGACTTGGACCTATCACTTTGGACACATGGGACAGTATCTGCCTCTGCAGCACATATATATTGCTGGCTGTTCCCCTGAGATCTCACTTGCCTGCACTACATGCGCCAGGACGACATCTGCCACTGCACTGCTGCTGTCTCTGCCCCCTCTGGACCCTGCAATGGCACGTACTGTGGAGAGAGCCCCAGCCTTCAGCCTTGAGGAGAACCAGGCCCTGCTGGACAGCCTACTTCCACAGTACAGCAAGCTGTATGGGACACCAGGGGAGCAGGTGAGTGTTCTGTGCACTGCCTTTCTGAATGTGCATTTTGTCTGACTAGCAAGGCTGAAAGTCTGCACGCCACTGGCTAGCAGGCTCACTGAGTAGTTGTCACCCCCCATAGTGTGTAGTGACATGCACTGGACAGGTATGGTGCAGTGACAGTGCATTTGAACAAGGTTTTACTTCCCATGCAATGATACCATGTAGTGACTTCTGGCAAACTGTCCATGGGCAGCGTTGCACTGCCTGTGTACATCATGTGCCCCTGTGATTGAGACATGTATATACAACTGTGTCATGCACGGATATGTTGCATGTGTAGTAATGGCCTTTTCACTTTGTCATCCTGACAGGTTAATGCCCATCGGAAGCAGGAGATCTGGAAGGACATCGTCCGGGCTGTCCGGTCCGTGGGGGTCTACAAGCGCCGGATCCGCAACTGCCAGAAGAGGTGGCAGGACCTTCGGGGCTGGACCCGGAGGATTGCACGGGTCCAGCTGAAGCTGTCGCCTCCTCGCAGGAGGGGCGGAACACGGACCCTGACCCCCACATGCTCCAGATCCTGGCGGTGGTGTTTCCAGACCTGGATGGGCAGCTGAAGGCCAGACAGCAGCAAGGAGGGGGTGAGTCAAAGACTGCACTGTGAACTCTGTATTACATGCTATGTGCCCTCCTCTGGCCTGGTTAAACTGCCACAGTACAGCAGTCATGTTGTCCAGGAGCCATGTCCCTCTATTGTGCAATGCCCATTCCGCATCTGATACCCAGGTGTGGCCCTTACATTCAGGGAATTGTGTCACTTGGGACTGTGTCCTTGCAATTTGCTTCAATCAAGGTGGGGGACAGCATCTGTTTCCCTAACTCTGTTGTGGGCATCATGGGTGGGTCCATTGTTCACACAATGCCTGTGTTCGGACATGTAATCTGCGTGTTGCTTTGATATGCGGTCCACTTGCTGAGCTGAGCCACCACATGTGCCTGGGGTATCTGGCACACACCCATGCAGCGGGTGGGAACAATGTTTGGGCCCCAGGAGTGTGCAGATTACGTGTGTCACACATACATAGCCAGCTATCCACTGTCCAGGGCTCATCCCTCATTCATGTGGGGCAGGACAGTCATGCCTACTCCAGCCCATCCAATACACCTGTACTCCCACTCCCGTGTATCAGCTGACACGTTGTGCGCAGTGATTTGACCCCTCAGGTGTCTGCCTCTGTGTCAGTGTGCTGTGGATTTGTTGCCAGGACTGCTGGGGTGTTTCTCGGTAGGGGCTCAGCATGCCACTGGAGATGTGACCATAGGAGACGATACTTGTGTGTCACATAGGTGTTTGATCAGCTGCCCGTGCAGACTGGGGTATGCGAATGTGAAGTTCAGGCAGCTGTTTCCAATTCACAGCAGATTTTGAGGGGCTCAGGTTCAGAGGGTAGTGTCACAGGTCTCCCATATGTCCAATCGGTATGACCTGGACAGATGAGGGTTAAGATGATGTGTTGTGTGGGGGATGTACATGTGCACTTGTGCAGCTCCAGGACTTGCATTCCCCATGACCTACTATTGTGACACAGTGCAGAGTGTTGTTGTCTGGCTGCCAAGTCATACATCACTGAGACAGTGATGTATGACTTAGCAGTCATGCCTCCGCCATGGCATGTGTCTACTTATTGGTGATCCTGCAGGGGAGTGACATGTGCTACATGCACACCATTGTGGCGATGGCTATCAGGACATGGGTGCATCATGGTGTCTGTTGCTGGTATGCATCACATGCATTTCCTATTTGACTCTGGGCATCCCTTTCATCCGGAAACCTGTACTGACTCAGTGGCAAGAGTTGTGATGTGTGCATGTCCACATGCTACACCGTGTCCTCTGCACTGTCCAACTACTGTGTAGGTGGTGCATGTGTCCACACTGGGGTGTTGCTATCCAACAGACACCAGACAGATGTGTGCAAGGCCATGTGGGATGTGAGTGCCATGGTTGGCATCAGACTGACAATTGGCTTCTCCTGTTCAGTTAGGGCACTTTTAGCAATGTTCAACTAATGATGCCAGGGCTTGCTCTGTAATGTGCTGTGCTCACAGTGGTGTGTGCGTTTGGTGCAGGTGACTGATGTCTGTCTGTTTCCCCATTGTTTGCAGATACATCCACGGCCACGGAAGGGGACAGCTCCACGGACCAGGAGGAGCCGGAGAGCCAGACTGGGTCAGCAGCCGAGGAGTGGTCGGAGGGACCCAGTGGCACGGAGGGCGAGGGGAGCCACACCGAGGAGTCCTCAGCAGCATCCACCTCAGCTGAGGACCACAGCGGCTCGGAGGATGACTCCCTTATGGAGGCGGGTGTCAGCAGCCACCACACCCCAGCTAGTGTTGCTGTCCCCGCCACCACCAGCACCACCACCGCCCTCCCATCGGCTCCCATTCCCCAGGTCCGTGGAGGCTCCCATGTTTGGGAGCGTGTCTCCTTTGGGCCAGGCACCGCACCCCCTGCCCCTGTGTCCCCTGCTACCCTGAGTGAGGAGTCTGTGTACCTCCTTCGCCAGCTCCATGTAGGGCAGACAGCCATGCTGAGTGTCCTCCATGCGCACACCGCTCTGTTGACTCAGCTGGTGTCGTTCATGGAGGGCATCTCATCAGGCATGTCTGACCTACAGAGGGGCAATAGGTCCATGGACTCCTCCCTGACGGCAGCAGTGTCCCTCCTCAGACAGTCCCTCACCCCTCCTGCCTCTGCTCCATCCACACTCCCCAGCACATTACCCGTCCCAAGCACACACACACCGGCACAGGCACACACCAGCACACACACGTCCAGCACACAGACACACACGCCACAAACAAAACGCACACGCACGCACAGTCAGGGGACTGAAACCAGACTCACAGGGGATGGGGCCCTGGAACACACACACGCATCCACAAGCACTGCGCAGTCCTCAGTTGCCTCTCCCTCCAAAGCACCCTCCCTTGCCTCACCTGCAACCCCAAAGACACAGCGGCTCTTCCTCAGTGACCTCGGCCTCTTCCCCTCCGATCCAGCTGATACAGCATTCAGGGGAAGAGGAAGCCCACCCACACGGAGCAGAGTGCCCCTTGCCCCCGGACACCCTCCCCAGGCGCAGACATACTGAGGCCCCCACCCGCAAGTCCCCCCGGAGTCGTAAGAGCAAGACCCCGCCGCCGCCCTGCAGCTCAGGCACCAGGTCTCCTTCCTCCATCTCTCAGGCCCCCACTCCACAGGTGCCCCCACCACACCCTGCCCCAGGTTCCCCCACCCACAGATATACCATCCCCAAGAGGATCCGGCCTTCTCCCCCTGCCACTTGCTCTCCCGGCACCACACCCCCGCTGTGCTTGTCTGTGCCACTGATGTGGTGAGGGTGTCCTCCCCCTCTGTCCAGCCCACCTTGCCTGTTCCCCATTCTCCTCCCCTGGAGGTAGGCACTGCAGTGGAGTCCACTACCACCCTGTCTGACTTGGGCACTGCAGTGGCGGACCTGTCCACTCCATCTGCTGGGTCCACTGCAGTCGTGCCGGCACCCACAACATCTGAGTCATGCCCCCAGTTGTGCCGGCACACACCATGTCAGACACCTCCACTGCAGTTGTCAGTGGCTCTCCAGCACCCACCACCCCTTCCCTGCCTCCTCCTGGTGAGCCCTGATCCTGTCCCTGCGGTGCCTGGCCTGCCCCCCGGTTGCCCCTCCTAGTGGATTGTCCCTGGTTTTGTGCAGTGCAGGCATGCGTAGGGTGACATCTGCCACTGTCACCCTGTATTGACTTACTTGATGGACTGGCCATTGGCCTTTGTTGGAGCATTACTGTTCTCTGAGTTTTTGGACACACATATGCTGAATAAAGCAACTTTCTGTTCTCTAGTGCTTATGCTTCTGATGTACATGTTGTTGATGATGCTAACCATGCCCTTGCTGCAGTGATGGTGATATTTGGTCTCATGATAATGAAGTGTTACTGTGCAGGAACACATGTGGTCCAGGGGGAATGTGTCCTATCCTGTGGTGTATCCATGTCATCCTTAGCAGCATCTGAGGGTGTCATGTGTTCAGTATTTGGCAATGGGATTTCCTACTTACATTAGCAATTTCACATCTGTGGCTTCCACCCCTGCACATCTGTTGTGCCTGCCATTGTTCAATTCGTCTACTTCCCTGACCGTGTGGCCATCTCCACTGGACATGCAGGTTTGGGCATCAATGGGGAAGGACTCATCTGTGTTGTCAGTGCAACATTGCTATACAAGTGTGTTGGATCTGTGCTGATGATTTCGTTGGCACTCCCATGACCAGGCTGATGTGACGGGAGCCTTCATTTGGTGCTAATTGTTGATTGTGTGACCAAGTGCTCAGCTGACATGATGGGGCCCTACTGAGGCAACATATGGCACAGCTTTCCTCACACAGGAGTGGAGTCCCCTCATGGCAGTGTGTACTCCTGTGACATTGCCTGCGGCCAAGGTGTGTGTTGTATGAGCATGTCTGTGTGTTCACTTCCGTTTTGCTGTGCATGCTGGGATCCCTAGTGTTGTACCTGTTTGTGATGCTTGCTGAGTTGACCTATGTTCCCCCAAAGTCTTCTCCCTGGGTTCTCTGTGATGTGGGTGCATGGCACATTACTGGTCATCAGGGTGTCACCCATAGGTGTGTTTGCTGTCAGGGCTGAGTTTGTGTGCAGACGCAGATGGGTCACAGTCAGGTTTCCCCTTGGCACTTGTTGTTTACACCTCTCATGTGATTTCCAGTTTGTGTTATCTTTCAGTGATTGTGACACGTTGTGTGTGTGACTGCTGGCACTCCTCAGGGTCCGGGCTGCAATGTTGGTTGTTGTCTATGTGTGTTCTTTGTGGGTGACCTTGGCTTCTTCATTGGTGTGTGACTGTGGCTGGGATCCCATTGGTTGGTGTGGTATTGCTGTCATGTCCATGTATAGCGTAGTGTGCAGTGTGTCAGACATTCAGGAGTCTTGTTGAGTGGCCATGTGTGATGTGTTTCTGCACCTTGGTTCCCACCCACCACCCTGGGATTGTCATGGGTGCATGTGCAATGTCACCAGTGCATGTGTGCTTCACTGCTGCACATTGTTGGAGGTCGAGGTGTGTGGTGTTGAGTGTGTGCAGATGAGAGTTGTTGCCCGGCTAGACCCCTGCCTCCATGTTGGCCTTGGCTTACTGGCCGTGCTGATTGATTTGTGCTTGTGTAGGTGTGATGGTAGTTTGTTGCTCAGGACACATGACTGTGGTTCACAGTGTGAACGACATTTAGCTTTGTCATCACAGTGGGATTGTAATGCAGGACAGGGTCACCACATTGTGGGGGCCCTGGGGGTAGTGCTGTGGTGTGTCTGTGTCTTGCTGTGTCAGTTGCTGTTCCTACTTGCTTGTGTGACATGTGTGATTTGTGCTCCCTCTCATCTGACAATGCCTGATTGCCCACATAGGGGATTTGGATCCATGAGTTACCTTTGTGTGGCACTGTATGCACATCTGTGTAATTGGTATTCAGGCCTCCTCAAGTGTTGTGTGGTTGCCTGGGGACACTGGCACCCCCCCTCACCTGTTGTGTTTGATGTGCAGTGTGGGTCTGCCTGTTTGTGTTTGTGCATCTGCACCACTGCATTGGCATATCTTAGGTGTGCCATTGGCTGTATGTTGTTTGGTGGGTTTCCCCTGCTGTCCCTGGGACTCCTAGGTCATCGGTCAGCACAATGATCATGGTTTGTGTGTCCCATTGCTGCCATGGTATGGTATCTGTTCACCTCACATCTACAGTCTCCACAGGGTATCTGCATTTGTGTGCCCATTGGTGCAAATATGTGGGTCTGCATTCTGATGGTCACTTCTGTCATTGTGTCATTGATGAATGTTGACTGTGTCAGCCCCCATGGGTGTTGTTTGTCTGCACATGGCCATAGGTATGTCTTATTTGCACTGCAGTATTTGCCTCCCCCAATCTATGTTGCAATGGGACACATGCACTACTTTGCCACTGATGTGTTTTATGTTCTGTGACCAGGAATCATCCATGCAGTTTGGCAGTTGCAGCTTTTTCTTTGTCAACACTTACATTTTGGTCACTGTGATGATGGGGGTTTGGACCCCATTGCCACAATGTTCAAAATGTGCTTCAGCTATGGACCCCACACTTACCTTTTGGTCACTGTGATGATGGGGGTTTGGACCCCATTGCCACAATGTTCAAAATGTGCTTCAGCTATGGACCCCACACTTACCTTTTGGTCACTGTGATGATGGGGGTTTGGACCCCATTGCCACAATGTTCAAAATGTGCTTCAGCTATGGACCCCACACTTACCTTTTGGTCACTGTGATGATGGGGGTTTGGACCCCATTGCCACAATGGTCATGGCCTGCTTGCATTGTGGGGGCCACACACATATATGTGTGGCACATGTGATAGGGGGTCACATTGTATGTTCAAAGTCATGTTCAGTGTTGTAGGCATTTGACACAGTCTACACACGCTTGTCATGGTGTTGGGGGGGTGTCTTTTTCTTGCATTCCCGTTGTGGTGTGCTGGTTGTGTCATGCATTGTCCATCCTATGAGTGGGGGTGGTGTTGGTGGTAGGCATCCAGCCCCCCATGGGTAGAGGTGGTAGTAGTGGTAGGCATCTGGCACCCCCTGGGTAAGGGTGGTAGTAGTGGTAGGCATCTGGCACCCCATGGCTAAGGGTGGTAGTAGTGGTAGGCATCCAGGCCCCCTGGGTAAGGGTGGTAGTTGTGGTAGGGCATCCAGCCCCCTGGGTAAGGGTGGTAGTAGTGGTTGGCATCCAGCCCCCTGGGTAAGGGTGGTAGTAGTGGTAGGCATCCAGCCCCCCTGGGTAAGGGTGGTAGTTGTGGTAGGCATCCAGCCCCCTGGGTAAGGGGTGGTAGTAGTGGTAGGCATCCAGCCCCCTGGCTAAGGGTGGTAGTAGTGGTAGGCATCCAGCTCCCCTGGGTAAGGGTGGTAGTAGTGGTTGGCATCCAGCCCCCTGGGTAAGGGTGGTAGTAGTGGTAGGCATCCAGCCCCCTGGCTAAGGGTGGTAGTAGTGGTAGGCATCCAGCCCCCCTGGGTAAGGGTGGTAGTAGTGGTGGGCATCCAGCCCCCTGGGTAAGGGTGGTAGTAGTGGTAGGCATCCAGCCCCCCTGGCTAAGGGTGGTAGTAGTGGTAGGCATCCAGCCCCCTGGGTAAGGGTGGTAGTAGTGGTTGGCATCCAGCCCCCTGGGTAAGGGTGGTAGTAGTGGTAGGCATCCAGCCCCCCTGGCTAAGGGTGGTAGTAGTGGTAGGCATCCAGCCCCCTGGGTAAGGGTGGTAGTAGTGGTGGGCATCCAGCCCCCTGGGTAAGGGTGGTAGTAGTGGTAGGCATCCAGCCCCCCTGGCTAAGGGTGGTAGTAGTGGTAGGCATCCAGCCCCCTGGATAAGGGTGGAAGTAGTGGTTGGCATCCAGCCCCCTGGGTAAGGGTGGTAGTAGTGGTAGGCATCCAGCCCCCCTGGCTAAGGGTGGTAGTAGTGGTAGGCATCCAGCCCCCTGGGTAAGGGTGGTAGTAGTGGTGGGCATCTGGCACCCCCATGGCTAAGGGTGGTAGTAGTGGTTGGCATCCAGCCCCCTGGCTAAGGGTGGTAGTAGTGGTAGGCATCTGGCACCCCCATGGCTAAGGGTGGTAGTAGTGGTAGGCATCCATCCCCCTGGGTAAGGGTGGTAGTTGTGGTAGGCATCCAGCCCCCTGGGTAAGGGTGGTAGTAGTGGTAGGCATCCAGCCCCCTGGCTAAGGGTGGTAGTAGTGGTAGGCATCCAGCCCCCCTGGGTAAGGGTGGTAGTAGTGGTGGGCATCTGGCATCCCCATGGCTAAGGGTGGTAGTAGTGGTTGGCATCCAGCCCCCCCTGGGTAGGGGTGGTAGTGGTGGTGCGCATCCAGGCCCCTGTGTGCATATGTGGCATTGGTGATGGGCATCCCGCCCCTATGGTGCTGCTGTTGCTGGTGTAAGTAAATTCTGCATCCCTCTGTGTGTGTGTGTGATGTGTCGTGTACGTGTTGTATGTTTTTGTGGTTGGTGTCTGACTTACCTTCTGCGCCGTACGCGTCCGTGCCTGTTCCGGTAGTAAATGTAGAATATTGGTAGGATCGGAACGAAGGGATTCATGGTTGGTTCGTCTCGCTCGTCTTTCTCGTTGCTTCGCGTCGTCCTCGTCGCTGGCGTGTACGCCTCGTAGCCGTGGATCGTGTTGTGGCGCGAATCGGAGCTTATGTGCGCCTCTCCCGGAAGCTTTGACGTGCCGGACGTAGCGACGGGTTCGGGCGCGTACGGAAAGCGCATCGTACTTGTTCGGCCGGACGGGGCTGCATTTTCCCTTCCGTGCGACTCGATTCTGCGTTTCCGGATTCGCCTCGGTCGGAGAACAGGACCTGGATTGGGTGAGTACGACTCGGCCGGATTCTATGCTGTTATGCGCATCGTACTTACTCGTTCGGACTGATGTACGGATCGGTCGGGAAACAGGCATTCGCATGGCTTTTTTCCCGACCGAATGGTATTGGGTGCGCCTCCGACCGAGATCGGAATCGGCCCCCTGGTCTATTGCAGAGAACAATTAAGGATCTATGCGGAAGAACTGTCAGCCTCCAGACCAAAAGACATTTGGGGACCTCTGGGTCAATACTTGCGGCACAAGGGTCGAATTTGGGTGGATTGGGCCTGATTGCATACCGTTCATGGACAAAATATGTATTGTGCATGTGACTCGGTTAAATATGGAAATTGCTGCCAACAGTTCCTGGTTATATTATATTGTACTGTGCATGTGACGATGGTGCAAAGATATGCATAATTCGAACAGTGTTAATTATTTGAAAATTATAAATAAACTATCAAAAAAATGTATTACTTAAAAAAATGTTTGTTTTCTAAAACAATTAAATAAATTAATGATAATTTAAATAAAATGTTTACAGAATAGGGAATTAATGGTTAAAAGTGATAGGGGCGAGTAATGTAGGAAAAAATTTGTTAAGTATATAGTAATATATTTTTAAATAAACAATTGGCAAATAATATTTAAATGTATATTAATTAGAATATTTAAAAACGACATATATTTTAATAATATTAATTGAATATTAAATTTCAGCGATAAATTAATTAAACTCTGAAACATTTTTGTTTTTAAATTCATTTTTCTAAAATATATATTTATTAAAATAAATATTTAAAACAAGTACACATATTATTCAAATCCTTTAGTAATGCAATAATATTTTTCAAAAATGTTAAACTTTCTTTACACTTTTTAACAAATTTTATTTTTTACATTCTGTCTACACTTTCCCTTTTTTGTCATTGTACTCTATGGAGAGATTGGGATTCTTTTATTTTCTAAATGTGTTAATTTTTTCTTACATACTGCTTGTTTCAGCGTCATTTTTGTTAGTTGATGGACGTACAAGGTGAACTACGGAAGCATGCTGTCGCATGGCAGGGGTAAGTACATGTTTTGTTTTATTATAATAGTTAATTAATGGTTAATTTATTCTAAAGACAGATCATGGAAGAATATCTAGTGCAAATTAATGACAGCAATGCTATATTTGTATGTTTTTGCATTGCTTACATTCCTGTATAGGTTGCAAAAGATGACGCACAACAACCGAAATCTTTGAAGGGGAGTTAATTTTTCATGTTTTTGGTATGTGTGTGTTTTTGTTAATCAGGTTGCCTTCTTTGTATTACATTTAGATTACTTCTAAGGGGTCGATTACGATGTCGTTCGGAAAGCATTCCAATCGAATTGGTTTAGGAATGGTTTCCGACCGAATCGGATTCTGTGAGTCCGACCGACCGATTATGATGGTTCCATACACCGTTCGGTCAGACTCTCATTGACTTCAATGGGAGCCTGTGTTCTGACTGACTACACAGGCTCCAATTGAAGAAAGGGGTGGTTGGGCAAAATCGTGCACCATGTGGCGGGCATCCCAAGGTGCCTGCCACACTGTGCATGGTTGGAGAGGGGGTACCCCCACTTGCCTGATTTGGAGGCCCCTGGGTGAAGGGGGGCCTGATATGGGCCCCCAAAGTCAGATTCTGACAGCCGATCCGTGTCAGAACAACTGATTCGGAAAGGCTGTCCGAATCCGACATCCTAATCGCTCGTTCGATAACTCGGTCCGTAGACCTGTACGAGTCGGCTCCGAACGACTCGGTTACTCGGAATGCCATTCGGACACAAGCCGGAACCGAGTCGGACAGTCCGAACGGTTTCCGAACATCATAATCGGTCATTCAGAAATGTTTCCGAGTCGGTCGGAAACAAGGCTTCCGAATCGGGTTCGGACAAACCGAATGCCGTTTGGAGCCTTTCCGAACAACATCGTAATCGACATCCCCAAGTAGAGAGGTGCAGGGTATATTGCTCTACTTAAATGTGCATCCTATATATTTCTTTTCTAGTTTGTTAACCTTTGTGCTATATTTTTCCTGAGATGTTGCTTATGTAAAATGTACATCGGTTTCCAGATAAACACTTGTTTTAACTACCAACATCTATGTACAGTTTTCTTTCCGACCTTTTTATAATTTCACATGGATAAATTGAGAATTACAATTAATTTGGGTATATATTGTAGATTAACCATGAGAATTGGCAAGATTATTTTAAAACTTTCCAACACTCGAAAAAATAAGACTGCCTCAGGTAGGACAGAAATACTTTATTCTTATTTTTGTTATTGAATGTTATTTTAATGTGTAGGTTACTATAATGTGTAGTAGGAAGGAAATTAACTTAATGTTTTTGAAAATATATAGAAATGTTTAGTATGTTTTTATATAAAAAAGGATGTTGTGAAGGCAGGACAGTAAAAAGTATATTGATTTAAAAAAAAATCCTTTTACATGGTTAGTTATGTCAAATGTATACAATGTTTTCCAATTAGCATATCCCACCAAACATCCCAAATTGTTGCATTTTAAAAAGGAGTTGTTCATTCATCTCTTTAGTTCTTTTAGTTACTCTTGTTTATAGACTATTTGCAAAATATTGTGCTTGTCCAATTTCTTGGAAACGTTGCTTCTTTTTCAAAAGTTCCATGAAAGGGTAGAATGTGGGGTGAGCTTTTCCACTGACACTAGAGAGAGAATTTTGCTATCGCTTTATAAGGATCCTCTCAACAGGTAGGGTAACAGTTACACCATTCAATTCTATATCGTGGAAGTTTAATGCTGTTTGACTTGTTTAGAAGGCAAATTCATGTCTGTTCAAAATAATTAAATAAAGGTGCTAATTTCTCTTAATTTCAGAAACAATATGGTTATTGTATAATTGTTGTATAGAAATCATCTACATGTTCAACGGGTACAAAGGCTATTGCTGGTAATTTTTTAAGCTTGAATTGGAGTTTACTGTCAGACATGCATATTTACAGCTAAGGATGATTTTTGTAATTTATCCTTCATGGTCTGTGAAAAATAGAAAAAAAAATTGTTGAATTTCTATGCTAGGGCTTAATTTGTTTATAGTTGTTATCATTGCTATTTCAGGGTCAATTAATTTTTGGGCGGACTCTTATTCATTTTTTTAATTTGATAATTAATAGAAAAGCATAATGTGTAGACGATTCTTTGTATGCCAGTAATGCATAATCAAGAGGTAAGGTGCTAATTTTGGCTTGCATAGTATAAATTTGAGTGAATGGATGGGGTGGTGTTTTAAACGTCCCATCGAAGTTTCAATATTTTCTAGTGTTACAAAGTTGTGGAGCCTAGCAAATAATAGCATTTTTGGGCCATTATTGTCATATTAAAGAAAGGGCTCATAGTAAAAGGTTTCTGTTAGTAGAAGTGATGTTAGGATGTCACCAATGCTTAATTTGTAAAAATGTATGTGCCAGGGCTCTTCTCGGGAGGCCGCTGCAGCCCACACCACCTATTGCACCTGCTAGTGCTGCCAGTAACAGTACCAACATAAAAAGTAACCATCTCACTTCTACATTTGTGACAATTCTGACTATTCCAGGCCACTCAAAGCTATAAGACTGTCATTGGTGGAAGGCATTATTCATTTTTATTGTCTATTTAATTATTAAACACTGTTTGTCTGATCATCTCAAAATTTGATAGACACTGCCACATTAAGCACTGGATGTCACTGGATGACTGAGGTGTTGGTGTTTGGTGCCCAGCCCTCTTTCTGGACCTCAGACTGGTGGCCTTCTGAGTTTGGCTCTTTGACTTCTCAAGTTAGATGTGTTAAGAACCTGGGAGTTCTTATAAACAACAAATCTTCGTACATGTACCACGCCAATGTTGTATCCTCGACTGCTTTCTTTGTTTTAAAAATGATTAAGAAAATTCTTCCGTTTATACCAGGTCCTTTGCAAAAAACAGTTGTCGCCTCTCTTATCCTTGCAAAGATTGATTATTGTAATGGGCTTTTCCTTAATGCCCATAAGCAGGTCCTTAATAAATTGCTATCTGTTCAAAATGTTGCAGCTCAGGTGCTGTGTAAAATTCCAAGACATCAGTCTGTTTACAAACACATGTCTAGAGTCCATTGGCTCCCGGTTAAGCAACGGATTACATTTAAGGCTCTGTGCACCGTGTTTAAGGCACTGCACAGGACAGTCCCTGACTTCCTGAGGAGGAGTTTCATTGGTTACTCTCCCAGTCGGTCCTCGCACTCTGCTTTAGTCAATTTGCTTGTAATTACCAGATTCCAGTATGCAAATTGGGGAGGCCGTAGCTTTGTGCTCGGTCCATCTAGGGCATGGAATGCTCTTCCATTACACAATAAAACCCTGTCCAATCTGTTGGCCTTCAGGAAGGTGTTACAAACATTGCTCTTCTCTTCCTGTTAAACTTTCTTTTTTGTTTGTTTTGTCTTCTCTACTGCTTCCGTTTACTCACCTAGCGCAAAGACATCCTTTTTGGTTATACGAGTGCTTTACAAGATTTTCTAGGATAACATAACATAACTGAAAGTTTTTGGCTCGATAGGTACTGCCTTACTGTCTTTTTCTACTGTTTATTCATTTTAAATTTGGGATGGTGGGTAGGTCTCCAGCAACATGCATAGGAATGTTGCTAGAAACCCTCTATAACAATGATCCAGACGGCTTACTAGAGGTGCCAGCTAAAGATTTACTCTGCTGCAGTATCCCTTACTTGCAACTCGGTTGCAAAGTGTGCCAAATCAGTGGCAGAGGGGTTATGCTCAGTTGTTTTCTCAATACGGTCTCCAACATTAACCGCCCTGCTTCTGCAAGCAGTTGTGAAGACTAATTCACTCACCTCCAGTGAGTCCTGGGCTCAGTGTTCCTGTCCTTGCAATAGATGTAACCTTGGTATTTTATTAATCTGTTCCTCTCTTTGGACTGAACAAAGTTGGATAGAGGAACGCTTTCCATTGTAAAAAGTTACAATGTTAATAATACTGTGTTTTAATTAAATACTTTGACATTGATTTATTTTACAATCCACAGCTTACCAAGTCAAATGTTCTTATCTAGGAAAAAAAGAAATATAAAAAATAGAATAGTGACCAATGTTTATAGTTTTCCAGAAAAACAATGTTTTTATTATATTTTGTTTTTTACACATGTGAAAGCCATTTACAGATCCATTGACTTTAAACATACAGCTGCTATCAGGAGGAATATAATTAGACTTTGTTTATGTTAGTATAATGATGTTGATATTTACCTTTTACTTAAGGTTATTGCTGTTCTCATGAATCATGATATGAAGTGCTTCAGGGTGGTTCCACAAAGATATTCCCTGTCAAAGTTTTCATGAGGTAAAAGAAAAAAAAGAAAAATTGTAAAATGTACATTATATTTTATGATAGCTGAAAAACATGAATCATTTTATTATATACTAAATATTGGTGGACAATGTTTGTTAATCTTTATTCTCTTTTTTCAAAGTAAATGTAAATTATGTAAGTACACCTTTTTCTTTGTTAAAGGATTTAGCCTTCTGGATAAAGTATGTTTTTATTATGTACATTTCTTCACAAAAAGAGTGTACATCATCGATAATATGCAAATTTATTTATAAATAATGTTATTGTTCTATAAATACCTGCTTTAAGTAAATAACTTTTTTCAATACTTGGGTACCTATCTTGTACAGAATATAATGGTGTTGTTACCTTTTTTACTGGTAGATGACAGTATGCTGCGAGCTATCGTGTTGTAGTGTATTAAGTGTTTCATCACTAAATGTGTTTTTTTACACAATTATAATACTATGTATTAATTTTTTCAGGTAGTATATTTCATATGGCATCTTGGGGAGGTCATTATTTTAATTTATTAGTTATTGTTTCATGCACAAGCCCTTTACAAATATTTTTTATTATTAATAACTTAATTTTTAGCACAAAAGTCATTTTAAAATGAAAGTGCGGAGTGAAAAAACACATTTGCATTGTAAAGGCTTGCATGGTGAAGTACTGTTACATAGAAATAAATGTATTTGTGTGGTAAAGAATTGCGTGCTAAAAAACATTTTTTAAAGGCATACGGAGTGAGGACATGCGGAGTAAAGCCAGATTATTTGTGCCTAAAGGTTTCACCTTGCATTTTTACAAAATTTGTATTATAACTAACCCTGGGCAAAGCACTACGCTACGCTCGCGTAGTTTGCGAAGTTTGCGCTACTTCGCACAACGCAAATTGCACGTAGCACAGTGCAAACACGCGTAGCGTAGTGCAGCGGTCATTTTTTGCTTGCTCGCGGTCCTCAACGTCAAGTTGGCGACCGCGAGCAAGCAAAATGACATCTCGGCGAGACTTTTTCCTCGTTCGCGATCAGCAACATCAAGTTGCCGATCGCGAGCGTGGAAAATAAACCTCCCGGCGAGATTCTCAACGCGGGAGGTCAGGTTTCTCATTGCGAGTGGTCGCGTATGCTCGCGACCGCTCGCGATGAGAAACTACCAGTCCGCGTTGAAAGCTGCCGCTCGAGTAAAAATCTACTCGAGCGGCAGTAAAAGACAGCTCGCACTGTGCAAGATGCCGTTTTCAATTATTGCACAGTGCGGACAAGCATCCGGCACTGTGCAATCATTGCGAACAGCGCACTACGCAGTTCGCGTAGTGCTACGCGTAGCTCGCGTAGTGCGAACTGCACTTTGCGTAGCTTCGCGTAGCGCTACTTCGCGAACTACGCCCACCCTTAATTACACAGTAGCAATATATTTCACAGCACTCAGAGGAAAATGAAGAAAGGAATAGTCTTTATTCGCCACAACCTTTCAGCTTTACAGAAGTCAACTGAAGTGGAATTCCAGGTAGAGTCTAAATATGACATTCTAAATGGAACACCTGCTATGCAATGTAAAATAAAAAGCATACATACTACAATCCCCAGTTATAAAAGCGTAAAAGTGCTTTAAATGTTTATCCTGGATGTATATTTTTCTTATACTCCTCTTTAAAATGAGGTGGTAATAGCCAGAAAACCTCCCTAATGCAGTTTTTGGTCCTTCCTGATCTGAACAGACCATGATGCCCACAGCATCTTTTTTGGGTGGGACACTCTGAATAGACCTCTTTTATGGTGCTAGTAGAAACTTTTCAGAAATTTGAGACATGCATGGTAACCTGATAACCACCCATTTGTCCTTTTTGCTCCGATTTAAAGAAATGTGATAAGATTACAAAAATGCCATAAATAGATAGGCCTGGCGAAATTCTTGTAATTTCTGCAAACAAAATTACGCAAATTTCGCTCAGGCCTAAAATAATAGGCAAATGGACAAAGATTACCCAATCTTACATGTTATTTCATGAAATGTACTCGTTGGCTTTTTGCACTATTGTTTAGTGTGAAATGCCTATTTGCATACATTTTTTGTGCAAAGATGCATTTTGTGCTACAATATAGCATGCAACACGACCAACATCCACTTCTTCCCATGGTCGTTTCCATGATAGGGTCTTTACCCTATTTAAGTCTCAATTATGCGATGCATTCTAATGGTGTAATCATTTTGGATAAAAATCGTAACGTGAAATGCCACAAATTACGTCGGTGCAAATTAAATTTCACCCGTACAAAACCCTGGTGCTACCGAAATGCAAATAAATTCAGAAAACACGTGGTGACTCAGCAATTTATCATTTATTTCTGCGAATTGCAAAATTTTGGTGGCAATACTGAGTGACCATTTTAGTATCGCTACAGTGTATTACCTCCAGACTTTGCACAGCACTCTAATTGAATGGGTCTGTATCTCTTAATATCAAGTTATGGTGGCACAAGTGTGTTCAGAATTCTTAACTATGTAGCAAAACGAAGAAGAATCATCTTGATATTTGGATAGGACACATTAGACAGTTTTCTGGTATGAAAGAATCTTTTCGCTCTAGTACAACAGGGAAGAATTCTAAAGGGGCCAGGTAAATTTATTAATGAAATATACCAAATACTATAGCAGGACACTGGTGCGCGAAAAGGCAAATTAAGCTTTGAAATGTCAGGTCCTAAATTACAGATCTAGGATTAGTGGATTTTTGGAAGTGCAAACAAACCTATGCAGGTTGATAACTGACCAGCAAAACTGAGTCGAAGGACCTAATTTCGAGTTCGGGGGGCCATGGCACCGCCAAACCACCCTTGGTGGAGGTGGAGGTCCCTGGACCACCAGACTTGCAGGCCACCCGCTGTAATATGACTACGGCGGTGGGACCACCACAGGACTGCTGCTGTTGCCGGGATCCTTGATCCTGTGGCGGTGGCACAGCGATCAGAGGCGTTAATATGCTGGTGGTGCAGCTGCTGCACCGTCAACCATATTATGAGTTTCCTCACTGCCCTCCTTTTCATGGCGGTGAGCCACCATGAAGAGGGTGGCGGTAAGGAATCTAAGGGGGCCCTAGAGGGCCCTGGTGCCTCTGTGCATGCAGGGGGGCACATGGTGTCCCCCCGTCTGTATGCACCCACATGTTCCTGCACGGAACGAAATGCACAACATTGTGCATTTCGGTCTGTGCAGGAACGTGCTTTGGCGTTCCCATTGCAGTGCCTTTTTTAAGGCTCACCTCCTGGGACCGCCAAAACACGGCCCGCCAGACAAGGAGAAAACTCGTAATCTGGTAGGCGGACGGCTTTGGGAGTGTGGCTGCGAGGCGCTGGCGCGCCTCGCCACACCACCAAAGTCGTAATCAGGCCCTAAACTTGCAAATGGAGGTGTTAGGATGGGGAGTGGCCCTGCAAAACGAGTAATCACCTGAAAACCCCTCTCTGGGCATTCACAAACGTGTCCCATTGTGGAAGCAACCTTAAAACTACTCCTGTTAAAAATCAGTAGTAAATTCCTTTCTATGGTTGGAAGGAGAAGAAAACAGGAAAGAACCTGGTTGGCAATTGGTTTCTCAATGGAGAACAAAAAAAACCTGTCAAATTCGCAAATGCACATTAATTTGACTCCAACAGTTTATCCATCAAGTTTATTAATCTGCTTGTGTACATTTTGCCTAGAATAAGTATTCCTGTAATTTTGCCACTGTTGTAAATTTCGAGGAATCCTCCCGGGATTATTTGTGAGTCTTCAAACCTACTTCAAATGCGCGAGGAAACACCTGGGAGTTGGTCGCTGACGTTTGCCAGCACTAAGAGTGACACATGCATTACACGAATGCTAAATATATTTTATAAAAATATGATAAAAAGTCTGCAATTCTGAAGCTATCACACAGTAAACAGTTACCCTCACAGAGCACATTCTTGGATGCACCCGACTGCGCAGCATGCTGTCTTGGCGTCAGAGCCCTGAAGATAAACGTGACGTGGACGCCATCTTGGATAACTGTAAAGCTGTTAAATGTTTGTCAAAGCAACGCAGTAAGGTTTAATTTTTAGTCTAGGAAAACATTTGCCGGCATTTTCGGTGACAAGTGTTGAAGAAAATGCCTCGGAGCACTCGCAGCGTCAGGTTTCTCTCCAGCAACATCACTGATGTATATTTTAATCCACGTGTCAAACCAGCCTTCAAGTACGAGACACAGCGCCTTGATGAAGGAGGCTTAAGGTCAATGCGTGGCAAGAGTTGTATTAGGAAGGAGACATCTTAAGAGTATTTTTTTATATTCGCATATTAAATTGTTAAAGATGCTGCTGTAAAAACCATGCTTTGTAAACCGTTGTTTTTTTCTGTTCAGAGGGCGCAGAGCATTTCAAATTTTATGTTAACCTGGTAAAATACTTAAGTCCTCATTGCGAGTGCCCCTGTAGGATTAATAATTATAACACCTGTTGATATATAGTACTCCACTAATTAGAATATAACAGGTGCAATACATATAGCCTTTTATGAGTTCCGCCCTGCAAAATGAGGATTAATATGCAGATTTCGGGGCCAGATGTACGAAATCGCGTGATTGCGATTTCCTAATAGCGAATTTTAGCGATCCACTATTAGGAAATCGCAAACTGCGATGTACAACAGCGTGTTTGACACTGTTAGCAATTCGCAGAGGCTCGCAAATGGACCTGCCTCAGCAATATTCATGAGGCAGGTCGTAATTTGCAACCCATTGTGAATGGCTATAATCACAGGGATGGTGGCCTGCTGGTGTCAGCAGACCACCATGTCTGTGATTGCTTTTTGAGTAACGCAATATTTTTTTTGTAATGCAGCCCGTTTTCCTCAAAGGAAAACGGGATGCATTTAAAAAATAACAAGCATTTGTGAGAGTTTGAGCTGTTGACATTGTAAATGACAATGCCTGTTATTTATATGTTTTCATAATTAACACATAAATAAAAGGCATTGTCATTTACAATGCCAATAGCTCAAACTCTTGTAAATGCGAGACCTATTTAATTTCAAAGAAGCGGCCGCCATTGTCCCGGGATGCTTGGAAAGTGAAAGCGCGCCTGGCGTGCTGAATGTTGCATGAAAGCAAGTCGTTCCTGCAGTAGAAGAAACTCATTAAAGAAAATAGTGCTAACAGACTAAATAAGACATACCATGTAACAACAGAAGTAAAAGAGCCAGTCCTCATGGGAGGGTACAAATGAAGACAAGGCGGTACTAAGAAGGGACTAACAAGCCTATTAACGAATCAGAAGCCAGCATTTACAAAGGACAATGACACAAGCCAATGAAAAATATGGGGCGGAGAGTGGGTGGAGGTTCAAGTCCATACTCTAATACAGCATGCCTCGCAGAGCAGCGCATGCACTGCCCAGGCTCGACCTAAAAAGGAAAAGCTATTATTTAATTTTTTAAGAGCAGGCAGGGGACTGTGGGACCACTTTCTCCTCTTAAAAAATGTTGGTGCCCACATTCCCAAAAGGGAAGGGGTGCTTTGGAGACCCCTACCCGTTTGCGAATAGGTTACCACTAACTTGAAGTTGGTGGTAACTGTGAATGTTTTGCACCCGCATTCCCAGAAGTAAAACATTTATACATACCAGTGGCATCCGGTAGTAGGACGGAATGCCCTAAATATGCCCCTTCCTAATGCCGAATTGACAAAAGCAAAATGTGATTCAGTAGCAGGTTACTGAGTCGCATTTTGCCTTCTGTTCATGGCAAAATGCATTTACCCAGCCACAAACGGCCCGATGGGCCATTTGCGACCGGTTAAAATGCTCTTGCATCCGCCCCTTGATGTTTATAGCAGCCAAAATTTACCTTGTCCGGTAATTACTGGACCATTCTCCCCTGTTAGGTTCAAGCAGGTCTGACATGCCAAAATTAATGGGCGCGGTGGACTTTATAACACCCGGTAATTGACTGATGTGATCACATAGCTTACATTTCTGACACCTGCACAACAGGGTATGTTCAGGGGTTGTAATACTTTGAGATACTCATAACATGGCCTTCATCTAGCTTGCTGTCAAATAAAGCATAGGACACACTTAGCTCCCCTGTAAAGTGTACAGTAATGGTGACATTTAGACTGATGTGCTAGTGTAAAAATGGTTGCAAACATAATATCTTGCCCAGTAGTAAGAAACTGGATTATTAGTTGGAGTGTCTGGGAGTCCACCACAAGTAATAATGTCACAAACGTGTTAGGTGCAGTTAAAGATTTCCGTAATTTAAACCTGAGCTCAAACCCTGGTAGCTATGGCACAGAGCAGACAGGTTTAAATTAGAGAAAATGTGCAAAGTATTTAGAAGTACTAAAACAGTTAAAATGTCAAAGACACAACAAAATAAAAATCTCAATCCAATTTATAAAAATAGAGAAACATTTCATGAGCAAAATGACACCAAATGACAAAAATCCAATGAGCGGAACTCGAGATAAGGATTTTTAAAGCTTTAAGGTGAAAAAGCACCAAGAGAAATAAAGGTCCCAATGTAAGTCAATGGTCGTTGTTGATCAGGACCAAGATACAATTTCAGGTCAACCGTGATGGAGCTCGGGTTAGCAATACCAAGTGGATTCTTTCAGTTGAAATACTAGAAGTCAAAACGCCGAAAAACTTCCCACTGTGGAACTTAACTTTGTCACTTTTTTGGGGGAAAAGCGTTTACATTTCTTATAAGTCCAAATGCAAAAAGAGACTTTTTCACTTTTTGAGAAGACAAATTCTCCTGGAGCGGGTCAAAGTAGAAACTGTAGCCGCTGCAAGGGAACTGAAGGCTGGATACCTGAAACAGGTTAGAGCTTTACTGACCTGGAGCTTTGGAGATTTCTCACTGAACATTTTCCAAGTTCCAATGCAGAATGGGACTTAGACATTTTTTCAAAGGTGTGGGGGGACCTTTGAGAGGATCAAATCTTAAATGTAATTGCCAATTGAATACTTTTTCTGGAAAAGTGTTCAAACGTTCTTCTGGTGCACAAACAACCAAAGGAGTATGCTTCAAAATCCCACAGGCCATCAGGGGAGGCATTTAAAGACTCACATATTTTCAGGCAGAGGCCAACAGCAGGGTCCAGTCCAGGTCCAGTTGCTACTGATCAGCTGGGCACTTCAGGGAAAAGGCCTCTTGTAACTTGTGTTTTTGTAGCCACAGCGTAGGTCAGATAACTGACCTTGGGAGTCCACTTCGTTGTCCTGGATACAAGTGGTAGCAGGCCAAGCTCTTCAGGTAGCTTCGAAGGTTTCAAACGGCAGGTGGAGTCCTTCTTCTGTTCTTCCACAGGTCCAGAAAGTGTTCCAAGGAGGATGACTTTGGGGTGCCACCTTTATGGTTGACACTGGCTAGTGGGTGGGGGTGATTCATACCTCCTCCTTAACTAATTGGGTAAAAGTTCCCTGGAGTGACCCTACCCACTTTTTCACCAGTTCATGTTTGTCCTACTGCAAGCAATCAAACACTGCCCCCTCACTCCCAAAATCTAAAATGTGGAAACCCTTCTCCCCTTGTGCAGAGCCAGTGTGCTCACCCAGAGATGTGGCCGTGGCAATGAGCAGTCCCCACCTCTGTGGTCACTCAAAACCAGTTATAAGGGTAGCTGTCCATCCACTTAGTTTGATGTCAGGCTGGCAGTCTGACTATGGGGACAAAGGCTTGGCCTTTCCTGGTGTCACCATTTACTTGTAATATGGTGGGTCTCTTTGAAGTTAGTTAAGTTCCGGGACCCACCCCAACTGGTCTTCCTACCTGTGTAAGAAAACACCTCCCGCTCCCAGGCATTTGTCCCTGCTCTGGGAGCAGTTTTCATACCTCTTTCACACCACATTCAGGCCAAGTACAAGCTGGGCAGTTCCTGGAGAGCTAATGCAAATTAGCTTCCAGCAGCTTCAGGCAGGGTAAAGGTAACTTTCTAAAAGTTAAATTTCCCATATATTTAATAAAATCTGACTTCACAATTAGATTTGATTTTTATTATATTTAAAAATAAGTCTTTGAATGTTGCCTGTAGCTGGTACAGGTCAAAAGTGTATAATCAATGCTTTTACTTTTTTATGTGCCAGTACCAGCCTGAACAGTGATAACGTTGTTTTGGGCCTAGTCACTGGGGGAACATGCAGTGTCTAATGTCACACATGTTCCACTCTTACATATAACCATAATAACTTGTGGGCATTAAGGTGTGCTTAGGGCTGACTTATTTAATATTTTAAATCACTTTTTTCTACCTATCAAAAAGGGGATTTGGACAGGTCCAAGCAGAAGGGTTCAGATCGCTGCTGTCAGGCTCTACAGGCTAGGCCTAAAGCCATGTTTTCTTTTGTCACACTAACGGATGACACAATAAGTGCTGCACTCCACAGGTGACATTTAACTTTCCATGCTTTGAGTGTAGTTTCTACACCCTATACTATGGCTTTATAGTAGATTTAAATATGCCAATCAGGAATTAACCAATTTCCACATCTATTTGGGGTCAAAGCACATACACCAGGTGCTAGACAGCAGCGCACCAGTGTGCAGAGTCTAAAAACCAGCAACACAATTCAGCAAAAAAGAGGGGTGACCACGCAAGTAGGGGCATTTTCTCACACCGGTTTTATACTGGGACCCATTAGCTGGTAACCGCCTGTAACAAAAATTACTGTGGTGCTGTGCTATTTGTGCTAATTATTTGCCCCATCTATAAATAAGCCGGTCTACAATTTTTTAAAAAAGTGATTGAAATTACAGGGAAGCCTAAAGACCCACCTTTCGGATAGCGTACATCTTGGATGCACCCAATGAAGCTTTGTTTAAAGGATGGGCCCTGGACACATCCTGGTACATTCACTGCCAACACATATGTGCTGCTGATCATGGGGCTTTTCACTTGCCTATCTTGTCAGACAATGGAACCTCTAGGAGCTGTCCCTACATAAGACTTGTTCACAGCGATTGCATTGGCAACAAGATTCCACTTTGTCTGAAAAATGGCTGTCTCATCATATTCAATTCTGATGGACACTTATCTTGTATGTCTCTCTCTGAGGCCTTTAGGTATCTGAAACACAGCATGCTGTGCTGCACAAAAAAATGCAGAGATATGGAACAATACTTGAATTAATCTAGGTTATTGGTGATCGGTGGCCACATTTCAGTCCATCTTTTTCACCTACTGTTCTATTCCAGACAGAGGCCAGCCATGTGAAAATAAGTATTGATCCTGCACCATTAGGAGCAGCCCAGTCCAAAGTGCTTGTACCTTCCAGACAGGAACACAATCAACTCCAGACCAGTAACACTAAGCTGCCAGAGGTTGTCCTCCTCAACCCACTGACCTCCAGCCAGCCAAAGAACAAACAGTTGGTTAAGATCCCTATATTTTTAATGATTTACTTGACATGATTCTTGTAAATATGACAACAGCTAATTTGACTGTACGAAAAATAACAACTGAGATTAGATGTAGTTATATATTTAACAAATAAAACATTAAGACAATTTGAGGCAAGAGTGATACTTCAGCAACCTGTGATGCCTTAAATAAATTATGCTTGCACTTGCATTCTACCTAAATTACAAATAAAAAACAATCATTTGCAATGCAATAGGTCTCGCATTTACGCGAGTTTGAGCTATTGGCATTGTAATTGACAATACCTTTTATTTATGTTTTGGTTTTTAAAACATAAATAAAAGGCATTGTCATTTACAATGCTAATAGCTTAAACTCTCACAAAGCGAGACCTATTGCATTTGTTCCCTATTTGCTGCATGCCCTCTTTTGTCTGCACCCAAAAGAAGCAGAGATCTTGTAGCCTGTCCAATAATTACACTGGCACCAGAAACAGGAACCTCAATAAGCGCACCAGAAACGTGTCTGGTTATAAAAAAAAGTCAAACGACTCCGCATTAACAACCTCTCCCCAGCCATGCATGGGCTTAGGCTGAGTTTAATTAAGAATGTGTGTAAACAACAAGAAATATGAATTGAACTCAAATACTAAGAAAATGCATGGTGTCCTTGCACAGCCTCGTCCCTGCCACTCTCTTGTGTGTGATTTGGAAGTGTGGGCTGATGTTTTCACCGCATAACAAATATTTTAAATGTGACAAGAGTGTTGTATGCAAGAAGCATTTATTGCTAAGAAATATGAAATTAACCCACACGCGAAGAAAATGCATGCGCTGCCTAGGCGAGACCTAAAAAGTAACCATCACCCCAGCTTGCCTAGGCTGCGTCTATTGGCTTTATCAACTCCTGTTAATACATTGTTTACTTCTGCACTGTATCTGTTTCTGACAATTGGCAGTTTCCGCAGATCAAGATGCTGATGCAAAAGATCACACAACATGTCAAATCTGGAAACCAAAAGTCATTTCTCCTGGTGCCACATCTCGTCTCAGGTTGATCAGCAAGTTAAGACACCCATCGGATATGGACAGCTCTATTTTTCCATCTCACAGGACACAGATTTTCACTTTCGTTACACAAAACAATTCTCAAAGTTGGTGTCTTGCTCTGACACACTACAGTACCGTGCACGCTTAACTTGGCATTTTTGTGTAGGTTTACTATGCTTGCTCGCCCAAATACAAGATAAATATTCTCAGAGTAAATATTGGAGAGAGCTTGTCATATTTTGGCGGAGGCTCCAAAGAAGCCGAGCAGAAGTGGTTTACAAGTGGCTACTTACTCCACCCACTCACTCCTTGCTGCAGGCGCCAATATCTGGGCTGCTCATAGGAGGCACTATCTCCTCTAAACACAGTGGGCGTATGGGGCAGGCCCCTGCAAGAATGTTAATGGGTTTATCTCTGATGTGGGGGGCTTTCAGGGATATTTCTTGACTCGGAACCCTGGCAGGGCCAGATGGATAAAGTGCTATAAATAAGGCACCTCTCTGCCAAGGTGGGACGGGAGGGAGTGGGGGAGGGGGAGTTGGGAAGGTTAGGAGAGTCAACTCTCAGGGTGGGACATTAGGCAAGGCGACTGGAAACGTGGCCCAGCACGGAAGTGCGATACTGTATGGCACTTCCCGGAGCATGATGGGTGCAGGTAGGACGGCGGGGGTCCTTTTCCCACTAATAAGTGGTCAATATGGTTTTAATTTTTGATAATCTGTTAAAGTACACGCTCCCGATGGCTCAGGTTTATCTGCGGCAGAAGAAACACACGAAACCAGACCCTTCTTTCAGCGGCAGATAAGGCGCAAACTCCATGGAGCTGACGGGCTTCAGACACAGCTCATAAACACTGCCCGTCGGCCGCCCCGGCAGCGGCGCTACACACTAGTAAAGTGGTATCTAATCAGCGTGTTTGTTTAATGCCCAATCTATGCAGTCATCAGTCAGTAAAGCTGACTGGGCGGCTCGTTGTAGGTTCTCCGGAGGAGTCTATTGGAAGCCTCTGAACGTGGGCCCGGGCAGATGGACGATTTGTTAAAATGTCTGGGACAGCTGTCAGGAGTGTTTGTTTCTGCCTATAATGGTCGCTTGTAGTACATATGTAGTATGCAAACCGAGATTGCCGTAACTTCATTTTACTGACAGCTAGTCTATATGTGTATGTGTGAGTGCACGTGGGTGGGTGTGCCTGTCTCCCTCTGTCTGTATCTTCTTTACGTGCGTGAGTGCATTTCTCCCCCGCAGCCTCTGAGGTGTATGAAGTACAGCAGCCTACAGCCTAACCGTGAGCCCGCTTAAGCCTTCCATGAAACACGAGGCTGGCTCGCGAGCATCTCGGGGTGAGGAGAGACAAAGCGTCCGTGCACATTAAACGTATGCGTCCAGTGAACCATGCGCGATAGCAAAAAACAACGAAGTAGTCCATACATTAAAAGATACAGCCCTGCAGCGGAACTTAACTGTAGTTAGGCGGTGCTGCTTACGGAATAAACGGAAGTACGTATCAAATCAACAGCCAATAAAAAGGCAGCTAAGAAGAGCAATGCCACAGTTAAACTAATGGCAAGCGGCAGGACAATTTTGCTGGCAATGGGCGGAGTTTCACCCAACATACAGATTACTTGATGTCTCGGAGAGACAGCACATGCGCTGCCTAGGCGAGACCTAATGACTCAGACTAGAAGACACTGATAACTCCTGTGAATTAAAGGGTAAACTACATTTCCAACAATGCAAAACATTTAACAAGTATTATGTCCTTTTTAAAATAAAAAGCTAGCAATTACTGCATTGTTGTAACTCAAGTTATAGGCTGCCTTATCAAAATTATATTATAATTTCATTAATAGAAGATACGCCTGATAAAAAAAAACCTTAGACAGTAAATCTCTGCATCCAAACGAAGAGTATGTGAGCTTGTGTGAGATTCATCTCCAACCCACAGTGGTTTCACCTAGATAGTGGAGCCCATTCACTGCCCCAACTCACCCAACAGAGTTGGTGGCCCTGTCATGGGGACCCACAGTTCATGAAGCATTTACTGCTTAACCAGAAGTCATAATGTACAGTTTCCTCTGACTTCTCTTTGTCTTCTTGCTTTGACCTCAATGAAAGTGGGCTTGTGAGTCATGGATGGGCCTGTGGAATTGGCCAACTGCCCTTGGATCCCTTATTGTCCCATTACCCCTTGATGACGATCATGTGAGTACTGGGTCCTCCCACAGGCAGAACCTCTCTCACCTACCCCATATCCGAGCAGTAGGGCTAAAGCCCAAGCAGGACTGCCTTGTGGGATACTATCCAGCAAGCTACTGACTTCACCTCTTGAAGCTTACAGCACATTCATTTGGTAATGTGACTCTGCAAAGTGTCAGAAAATCCTTGGGGTACCCTTGAATGTAACATTTATGCAGATAAACCTGTCTAACCTTGTAGGCAGTGGACAATGACAAAAACATTACTTTATAGGAACCATAAGGGGTAGATTTAATACAAATTCATGAGCCATGGTATTTAGGGTGCCAAAAAATATCTGAACTATAAATAAATAGAAGGCATTAAATGGGAAGCCAACCGTGATTCCCTGTCCAGCATCACTTGTGATAATCTAGTGTCCTGTGAACTGATATAATGAGCTGGTCTGGGTTCCCTTTGCAGTACATTTCAGACAGGAAATATCTCGGAAGGAGCAGGAAAGATGGCAGTTCCTGCTAGTGAATCTTTCCATAAATGTATCCTTGAACATAAGAATAAAAAATGATTTTTCCATGGACAGGCCTGATCACCTTTGTTACACTGCTGACAAGGACATAACACGTCCGTCACCTGCCCTAGGGTGAAGAGGAACCTGCTATCCCCAGACATGCAGAGGCCAGCAAGAAGAAAATTGAATCTGATTTCAGCAGGAGGTGTCAGACTTGGGAGAAAGGGGGCCTCCTCAGGTGCGGAAGAGCTTGTCAGGTCAAGAAGAGAAGTGTGACCATGGTCATTGTTTAGTAGGTTGGTGGATTTTACAGGGAAGGTAGTCCTGGTAAGAGGTTTTATTTATTTGGAAGGTTTTGGGCATTTGCGACCCATGCATCTCCTATGGCACCACTGCACCATTCACGTGCTTCTTTCTTGTTCCTCGTGTGTTTTTCCAAGTCCTAAGGATGTCAAGGAAAAGGCAAACATAACATGGTGAAAAGTATTTGGAGAAGGGACGTAACACTGGGGAAAGGGGGTGGTTAAAGACATCTGAGCTAGTGGTTGGTCCTAAACTCTTTTGCCAAAGAGTTGATTGAAATTTGTTAGTCTTTGGCTGTTGAACTTTTTGCAAGGAAAAATCATCACATTAGTTTTTAATTCGCACTTTCTGTCATGGTTGTATTTGATGTAGCGTGCAGGAGGACAGCGGATGGAGTTCTTAGTGTGTTTTGTGTAAGTTTCCCCGCATGGTATAGAGGACCAGAGTGGGAAGTAGGATAGACTGTGCATCATAGGAGTTTTATCACTTTAGGAGGTAGTCAAGGTCAGTACAGGATTGTTGGGAAGGCATCTTTATGCGCTACTAAGAAGGTGAGTTGCCCTTTATGGTATTGAGAGACACAGCAGATGTGACAGTGGACTCTGTAGTGTTACCCGTGTCGTAGTGAGGGTGTAATAGTAAATGTGTCTCTGCAGCAGTTGTTTTTCTTTTCAACATAGGAGGTGTGTTACCCTTTGTGATAGTTAGGACCCCAACAGGAAGCAAGGTGGACAGTGGTAAGTGCCTTACATGAGATGATTTATCCCAGGTGGAAGCGAGGCTAGGAAACTTTAGTGTCTCAAAAGAGGTTTTTTTCTGTGAGGCATTCAGAGCCACAATTGTAAGTGATGTGTATTATGTTCAGCGTCTCAAAGGAAATATGTTGCCACCTGTAATGAAGTGTGCTATAATAGGAAGGGAATGTGGTTCTTGTGTCGCCACTAATTGATTGCCTGAAGAGAGTGGCCCTAGCAGTCTCAGACCAGAAATGGGGAGACCCCATTTGTCTGCACCAGGTGTCTGCCTTAATGTGCACCTCAATGGGGTGTGATCCTCATATGGCTGAGTACAACAGAACCCAATGTGGGTGTGGCCTCTGTGCCTGCCTCAGTTCTGTGTTTTTGTCTGCATCCTGCGTATGTGGTAACTTGTTGGGAAGGTGCTGCTCTTTGTGACATACATCTGCCGTTGAACCCTTGTTATAAGAGCAGTCCGACTTGTTAGCACATGCACTTTTGAATATTTAGTGAATTGCTATGAAGAACATTTGAATGCATTCCAGAAATATTTGGAAATTCATTGTAGATGTTTGATAGTTTGTATTGATAATTGCTTAACAAGTAGATGTTCCTAAATATTTTTTTCAGGACTCAAATAGTCGCACAAACTCTCAAAAGTTGCATCCCTCACAGGATCTGGTAGAGACCATTTACAAATGGCCTAACGGAATTTCCAACAGGAAAAACTATTTCCTGCGAGGTAGTGAGGCAAGGTCAATGATTTCCACAAACCTTAGCAACTTATTTATTTTGTAATGATTCTATGTGGTGCGACTGAACCATAGTGACATTAATGCATTTTACAGAGAAGAAGAACTTGAACTGCATAGGAAAATATGGGATGATTTAGAGTTTGGCAGATTTAGAGGCTAGAGGAGGATCACTGTGCCATCAATGCAACCACCATGGTGACAGCTCCACTGAAGGCACTGAAGCATTGCCAGCCAAGTGGGATGTTTGATGTACCCATTCAGCAGAGGTTTTTATTTTTCAATGATGAACTCCAAAAATACCTTCTTTTAAAAAAGAAAAGAATGGTCCATACATACCGAAAGTTTTCTCCTTGTGCATGGGGATCAGTTCTTTTGTTTCTTGTTCAGGACCGCCAGGATTGGGAAAAGTGACGTCAGCACAATTGCCCTAAATAGGGTGGATGTTCTGACACACACGGAGTAAGGGCTCTTTGTTAGACAGGTTGTCAGTCAAAGGTTTCAGCGAAGGGGGAGAGAGAGTTAGGCGGAGCAGGATTTACGGCTCTGTTCCTGCTCCTCAAAACTCTAAACGAGGCCCATAGTGTACATCATGGCACCATAATGTTACAGAGAGAATAGAGAGACATAGGGCCTGATTATGACTTTGGCGGTGCAGCGCCGAGTCCGCCCCGCTGCCGCACCACCTAAGCTGTGGTCGGGCTACCTGCCAGAGTAGGAGTTTCCCCCTGTCTAGCGGCCTTTTTTTTTTGGAGTTCCCACTGTCGTGCCTCTAAAAATTGGCATCGCAATGGGAACACCAAAATCAGTTCCTGCACGGCATGGACTCAAAAGTCCATGCCGTGCAGGAACTGGGGTGTATGCACACAGGGGGGCACATGTTGTTCCCCCCTTCATCCATCCCTATGCGGAGGAGGCACAGGGGGCCCTGCAGGGCCTCTTTGTTTCCTCTGCACCACGGTGTTCATAGAGTAGGAACCTCCATGATACCGCCGGCGGACAGGAAACTTGTAATATGCTTGGCAGGACCACAGCGGTCCCACCAAGCATATTGCGGCATCCTCACCACCGCACCCTCCAGGGAACGGTGGTTCCCTGGCTGCTGTGATGGGGCAATGGCGGTCCGTCAGCCCTAACCATAATAGGGCAGTCGGTAGACTGCAGCCGCTGCGCCCCCAGGAGTCTGGCAGTCCGTGGACCGCCAGACTTGTAATTGAGCCCATAGTATAGTGTTGAACATTGTTAAATACATTATTTCATGTTGAGTTGAATAAAGAGATCAATTCAGCAATAATTTGCAAAGATGAGTTTTCAAACATTGCCTCCAGGCAAGGAGAGAGGGCAGGGGTCTCAAGTCATGTAAGGGTGGGAGCTCCAGAAGGACAAGGCTGCCTCTGTGAAAGTCCGGTTTTGTGCTTGGGAAAATTTGACCTTTGGGATTTCCAGATACATTCCTTTTTATCCTCCACAGAAGTTGAGCATTTTGTTTCTGTGACTGAGCACAATGACAAGGAACTAGATTTTCTGTGGATTTAGCATCAGAAATAAGTCTGACATCCAAATTCGAAGCTTGGTCAAGCAGGAGCAAAACATTGGTTTGTCATTGCATAAGGATGTTTTTTAGGTATATTTGCATATGATCTGCATATTGGTGATTTGAGACAATGTCCCCTTGAATAAACTACTGATTGGTTTCTTGTACAGGTTGAGTGTGAGTGTAGATGTTAGAATTAAGCCCCATGGAACCAGGCATGACTACAGGGCTGTGTCAGAGGCATATCTACTGATCTTGACTAGAGATGACTGTTAGAATTGAAGGGTTGAAAGCAGCTCAGAAATCGTCCTTAATACCAGGTGCTTTTAAACTGAGATTAGGCTTTGCTACCTAGATGTGTGAAAGGCTGCAGCGAGGTCGAGGATGACAACGAGTCAAGATCTTCTTTATCCAATATCTGGTGAATGTTGGGGGCGGAGCTTGCCTGAGCCCAAGATGGCGGTGTAAGCCGAGAGCTCCGTCCATTCATTAATCGTTCCTGCATTTATCAGGCATTAATCCTGGCAACTCAGCGCTAAATCGTGGGCTCCCTGGCTGCTGAGACCTCCGTGTTCGCTTTGTGCCGTTCTTTGAGGCTGCACGGTGCCCCGTGACGACGAATAGAGGAGGAGGAAAGTCAGGCCGGACGTCGCGGTCCTGAGGCCGGGCTGGTGACGTTGCCCCTGGAGGCTCTCTGCACGAGTCCACAACGGCTCACTCGCGCCCACGAGACGGGTGCTGTGGGGCAGAAGTGACGATCTGGGAAACAGCAGGGTAGCGGCTCATCGTGCGACCCTCGGAGTACCGCGGGGGAGTGATCTGCGGCGCATCGGAGCTGCGGTGCTGAGTCCGGCGGAAACGTCTTGGCGTCGCTCATTGAGACTGGGAGAGCGGGGAAACCTTGGAAGCAGAGGTGAGCACGGGATCCCCAGACGTGCCCCATATACTGACGGGCGCAGATAGCCACGAACCTGGGCTCATTGTCGGTGCTGGACGCCCACACATACTTCCCTGTATCTACACCAGAGTGAGTGTGGAGCGCGACGAAGAGACGGTGACTGCCGGCGCCGGGCCTGACTGCGCCATCTTGTAGTAGGCCGCACGGAGACAAGCTAAGTGCGCATCGCATGGCCTACACGATCTGGGTTGCTAGTGGGTGCCAGGTGGGAGCGCGATAACACTCCCAGAATCAGCGGCGGTTGCCGGGGGCCTAGGGGTTATACAGTGGCCCCCTATTTCTATTTCATGCCCGTTTTGGTCGCACGGCCTGGCCTGACCTGCTGAAGGGTTTCCGGTGCTGCTGGGACACTACCCTTCATCTTCTGTTTGTGTGTGGCGCCTGGTGTGGCTTTTTGGCGCTTGGAGATGGACGGCCCCAGCGCATAATCGTACTAAGCCTCATTGCCTGCTCCAGGAGGGTCATCTATAGCGCTATTCCTCTGGGGCGAACTTCCCTGCGTGCCGGCCCTGGCTAACGAATCATTCCGCTCCCACTAGACCTGCTGTGTGCTCCCTTGATTTGCTGCTTGTACGGTGGGGCGCAGTTTGCATTTCTCAAGCACAGTTGGACAAAGGAGTGCGCTATCAGGCTGGAATCATGGGGAAGGTAGACAAAAATCAACCCAAGCTCCACTTCGAGCAAAGAAAATCCAGGTTTCGCGATCAGACACCAGAAGAGGGCCTGAACACACAGTCTGAAGTGCTTGATCCTGTTGAGGGCGATATCCGTGTTATTTTGGCTGCAATGCAAAAAAGCTTAACATCTATTGATAGCAAGATCGGCTCTCTATCCTACCGAATGGACCGTATGACAGAGCGTATGGACAAGCAAGTGGAGAGGATGGACATGACGGAGCGCAGGGTCACAGAGGTCGAGGAAGCACAGACGGAACTGGACTCAGAAAACAAACAGATGGGCAAACTCTTGCTCACACTACAGGAGATGGCGGAGGACCTTGAAGCTAGGTCCCGCAGAAGTAACATTTGAATTACCGGTCTGCCGGAATCTACAAGTGTTGGAAATATGGAGCTATTTGTGGAGCAGCTTCTTACGACGATGCTGAGCCGAGACACGTTCTCCTCCATGTTTGTGGTGGAGAGAACACATCGCTCGTTGGGCCCCAAACCCCGCCTGGTGCTGCGCATAGGCCTATCATCGCCAAACTGTTAAATTACAGGGTTAGAGATGCAGCGCTGAAGGCGGCCCGGGCGAAACAAGCATTGCACTATGAGGGGTCGAATATTTCTCTCTACCCGAACTTCACAGTTCAAGTGCAGGAGGCACGCAGACAATTTGCTCCCTTGAAGAAACAACTGCGGGAACAAAATCTTGATTACGCCATGTTGTACCCGGCATGACTCCGGGTGAACCGCCAGGGCAGATCCTGCATCTTTACAGATCCAAAGACTCTGCAGAAGCTCTGAAGGAATGGTCTAAAGAAACGGCACCTGGCATGGTGTCGCCCACCCTTGAAGGTGCGACGGGCGGTAGCCTTGACGACCAGGACTGATACCTAAGAATCCCTATACTGCAGATAAGAATTGTTGTTTGCATGGGACACTGCAGTTTACTGTGGCCTTAGAATTATAGCTATTGTTGACGGGGCGGGGGAGAGTTTGTGTTAGTTGCAGTATCACAGACGCTATGCAGAAGTACCGCTCTGGTTCGATGTAAACGGGGACAATTTCATAACAATTTGCATGCTAATGCTGAATTCTGATGTTATATGACTTAACTGATTTGTCTGATTGATGCACACCATATGCTAGAAGACGGACGGAGGGGAGGGTTTGCTAGTTGAGGAAATATAAGTAGCGGGCTTGGGCAACATCTGCCCACGCGTGAGTCCCACAACCTGGAATCTTTTCGATTTTGTTTGTTGTTTGGTATTGTAATGGTTTTTCTTTTTTTTCTCTCTTTTGATTATTACGGGGATGACAGGGTTAACTCGCCATTGGAAAGTTGGGGCATGTATGGCGTGGGGGGGGGGGGAGTACAGAGACCTAACTGGGGCTTTAATATGATTGAGGTGCTAATTGATTTCTTGGTTTGCTGCGTCCATGAGAAACGATGTACACAGGGTTGTATACATGCACCGACATTGACTGCCGCTCGACAACTTACTAACTACCATGGCACAAACACATTCATTGCTTTTCTTATGTATTATCTCTGCAACCATTATGAGACACGCTTTTGCTCTGTAGCACATTCACGGTTAGCACGATGACTCCTATCGACATATATGGCACAGGCGCGCTCTAGTAGGATTAAGTTCTTAACCTGGAATGTGCGCTGCCTCAACGACTACAGGAAATTGAGGAAAGTTATGGCCTATTTGTCGAGACACGATATAACTATTGCACTGTTGCAGGAATCTCACTTACCCCTGACTAGCAAAATGCTTCGTAGTAGAGGACTACTGGGAAAAACGCATGCAGCGGGGTTTACCTCGCACGCCCGCGGGGTGATCACTTGGGTGAATCCGAAGTCTGACTTCAAACTGGAACCACTCGACACTGACCCTGAGGGTAGATACACTATTTCAAGATGCAGTGGGAAGGGTTTGAACATGACTATAGTCAATGTTTATGGCCCTAACTTTGATAATCCTAAATTATTCACATTGTTGCTGGATAAAATGCGAAATGCTGGAGGGAGTTATCAGCTATGGGGAGGCGACTTTAATTGTGTGCTGGACCCTAGCAGGGACAGGTCAGGAGGCCCGGAACGGCGCACCTCCGCAGCAGCGCGCACTGTGGGAGATATTATGACTCAATTGGAACTTTGTGACGTTTGGCGCCGTCGCGCCCCTGAGAAGGGTGGGTACACACACTACTCCGCTTACCATGATCTACACACTAGGATTGACTATTGACTAGCTTCAGGGTCTATGTATGATCAGGTCCCCGACTGAGTGGTGCTCCCTCGCACGCTTTCGGACCACTCCCCGGTTCTGTTGGTGATAGATAGCATGCAGAAACACATTCCACCTTTCACCTGGCGTTTTCCCCGATACTCCTTACTGGACACTGTTTTTAAATCAGAAATAGCCGAGGCCATAGATACCTTCTTTGAATACAACATAGAGTCGGTGGACTCCTTTGCGATAGTGTGGGAGGCATTCAAGGTTCTCATCCGTAGGATAGCCATGGCTAAACACTCGGGAGTGCTTCGGGCTCTCCGTAAGCGTCTCTCAGACTTGGAGAACTCCCTAAAGTCTCTGGAACACCGGCGCCTAACAGGTTCAGATGCCAGTGTTGGTGAGGAATTCCAAACTTTGCTGCAGAATACCACGAAGTTGCAAATTCAGAAATTAAGCATCTAGGGAAGTATGCGACAGCCCGCACGTATGGGGAAGGCGAGCGACCAGGCGCGGTCTTGGCATCACTTCTGAAGAAGCGTAGGGAGACAACGGGAGTCACCGAGATAAGCAGTGCTGAGGGGGAGACTTTAACTGAGGAGACGGCAATTGCCGACAGATTTCGGCAATATTACTCGAACCTATACGGCTCACAGAGCACAGCCACTGACGAAGAAGTCCTTGACTATTTGACGTACATCAAGCTACCCTGGCTGACAAATGAACACCACGAATACCTCATGCGCCCATTGGAGACAGAGGAAATATCCTCAGCCCTGGCGGGGATGAAATCAGGTAGTGCGCCAGGCGTTGATGGACTCACAGTCACATTTTATAAGGAATTCAAAGATCTACTTATCCCACATTTAGCCATGTTGTTTGAGGAGATGTGTGGCAATGGCATCATGCCTCCCTCGATGAGAGAGGCGCTAATGGTCGCTATTTTGAAGCCAGACAAGCCCCCACTTGAGTGCTCATCGTATCGACCGCTGTCGCTACTAAATGTAGACACTAAGATATACGCCAAGATCTTAGCGACCCGTCTGGCTCAGCTGATCCCATATTTAGTGGCACCAGAGCAAGCTGGTTTTGTCCCTAGTAGAAACTTGACATACAATCTGAGGACGGTGTTTGGGGGCGATCCAACATACAAGGCAGGACGTCCAGGCAGTGGCTGTGTTTCTGGACATGGAAAAGGCGTTCGATTCCGTAGAATGGACGTTCATGAGGCATGTCCTGACGAGAATGGGGCTGGGTGGTGTCTTCCTACAGATGATTGGTGTTTTATATAACTCCCCCACTGCCAGGATCAAAATCGGCAACTTAGTTACGGCCCCAATCCATATTACTAGGGGTACGCGTCAGGGGTGCCCATTATCCCCCATGCTCTATGCCCTGGTGGCGGAGCCATTGGCCTGCGCTCTTCGCGAATATCATAGACACAGAGGCATACGCTTCCCGAGGTACGAATTGATCATTTACACATATGCATATGACACGCTGCTTTATGTAAGGGACCCTGACCACAACTTATCACCAACGAGGAGAGAAGTTGTTAAATTTGGCACGATGTCAGGTTTGAGGGTTAATTGGACAAAATCAATAATTTTCCCTCTTACACCTGCTACGTTGCCCTTCACACCTGACTATCCACTGAAGTGGACAACGGAGCCAGTGCGCTATTTAGGGGTTAAGATTCACACTGACTCGGAGGTGGTGTTTCGAGAAAATTATGGGGTTGCAATTAGCAAGTTGGAAGACGAGGTAGACCGGTGGATTCGGCTGCCACTATCGTTAGTAGGCAGAGTTTCAATCATGAAGATGGTAATACTTCCCCGCTTTTTATTTTTATTTACCAATATCCCTATGGTCCTTCCTAGCTCTTTCTTTCGATTGCTCACTTCACTACTACTCAAACTAGCCTGGGCTGGAAAGCATGCGAGGGCCAGTTGGGACATTCTCACGCTTCCTTACTGAATGGGCGGCTTGGACGCCCCGGACCTTGATTTATACTACAGGGCAGCACAAAGTGCTCACGCTCATTATTGGATACATGGCTCGATGGACACCCCTCATAGCCAGATAGAGGGTGTAGTAGCTGCACCGCTCCCCCTGCCGGCTATGTTGTTTAACACGCCTGATTGCAGAACTGGGATTATGGACTCTATTAATGCAACTACGCACGCCTGGCACCACCTTCTGAAATTGCAAGCTGGAGCTATTTTATACTCCCCGTGGACCCCATTGAAATGGTGTCTTTGGTTACCTCCGTGTAGAGATAAGGGAGTGAACCGGGCGCTCAGCTCCTTAAATATTTTAATGATAGGGGACATGTTCACAGGGGGTGGGGCTAAGAAAAGGGAAGATGTTGGAGCAGGCGACCGAAATGACACGATGCTGAACAGATTCCAATTTCACAGAGCTCGACACGCGTTGACGGAGATTTTGGGCAGTGACCTGGCCGAGCCCCCTGAACTGACTCCACTCACCTATATAATAAAATCTGACTCCCCATCCAGGGTCGTATCAACTATTTATAAACTGTCCCAGGGAAATCGTGCGAATCATTACACAAAGGCTAGACTAGCTTGGCAGGTTGATCTGGGTAGGGATCTAGACGATAATACCTGGAGATATTGCTGCGAGAGCACGAAACGTATTTCCCTTAATGGCAGGCACAGATTGATTCATTTTAAATTTTTAAGTAGGGTCTATTATACACCAGAGAGGCTCTGTAAATATGGGCTTAGGGATTCGGCGGCTTGTGAGCGCTGTGGTGAAGACATGGCAGATTTTATTCACCTGGCCTGGACATGCCCGGGTATTGCCAGTTTCTGGGTATTGATCTTCAACACGCGGGGAGATATTATAGATACGACACTCACACCTGATCCCACATTGGCCTTACCAGGTTATTCCAAACATTTACCAAAAGCAGTTAGGCGACTGGTGGATATGGGCCTGCTGCAAGCTAGGCGAAGGGTTGCGATCTGCTGGTCCCGGGGCTCGACACCTACTATTGCTAGCTGGTCAAGGGACGTGATGTACTGTAGTACACAAACAGAAAACTACAGCAAGCTTCTTCCCCCACGTAACCGGCCCAAAAATTTTTGGGCACTGTATCAGACATACTTGAGAACTAAAGATAGTGAGAAAGATGGCGAACACACCCCTGCGCATGAAACAAAGGGCAAGGAGTAATTGAGAAATTATGTACGTAGGGTACTATTAGGAAGTACATTGAGGTCAGACACCCCACACGTAGGTCTGGGTTGCGGCTGCGCACAGAGGTGGTGAAATGGGAGTTTATACGGAGCAAAGCATGATAAAGTATGGACTAATCAAACAGATAATACGGTTGTGAATGTACTGATGTAGCGCTGCAGGGCAAACACCACAGGGTATCAGACTATATGATATAATGTGATGATCTATTTGATGCCATTCTTGCCACACTGTAATACCAATGTACTGAAGGTCTCTGTGTCTCTTTGTTCTCAAAAAATTGTTAATAAAGGTTTTAAAAAAAATATATATATATATCTGGTGAATGTTGTCCAGAGCACCTGTCTTAGGGCTGCAGCTGGCACAGAAGCCAGAGAGAACAGTAAGGGGAAATGGCAATGAACACTGGACAATTCACGTCATTACGTTTTAGGCGTGATAACAATAAAGTGGGAGTGGAGTTTCAAGAAATGAATGTGGTTAAGCATTAAAAAGAGCAAGAGCATAAAATGAGATACCAGGTCCGGTGCTAGGACACTGTGCAGGTTATTGGGGAACTCTGGAATCCCTATACCCTGGTCTTTTGAGATGCCATCTGAGATCCTAATTAGCCCTAGTGGAAATACTGGCTGATCAGTTACAAGTGCCAGAATCTGTTTATTAAGTACATTTAGTGAATGAAGCTCCAGGAATTTGGATATCAACTAAGCTGGCATGAAGGAAATTCCATTTGGTTAGATGTTCATTTTGGAACTGGTTACTGAGTCTAATGGTGCCCGCTGGCATCACTGAACTGTTTTTTAACCAGTAGAGTTCCCCTTGTTAAGTCTACTGGAGGTATATAGTCCAGTGTCCAAAAAGTGTCAGGCTACAATTAGATCCAGTAGAAACTATTTACAACTGTCTGTGTCAAACTTTTTCCACGTTGGCTATTATGTATTGAAAAACTGATACTAAATGGAATTAGAGCATTGGAATGTTGAATGCTCCATTGAGGACAAGGAAGTGGCTCAGGCTAATAATAACTGGCACAAGCGTTCTCCTCCAGCATTCCAATGTTTGTCTTTCTGTTTCTCCCTTTTTTATTTGGAACCTTCTACCCTCAGTGGGTGAAACTTTTAATAGCTTTATAGCCCTTTTACCTTGGGCAACACAGCATTTTTAAGGCCCTCTCCCTCATTATAGGCCCTCTTCTGCCAAATGGACCTATAACTCTGGTTTAGGCCCTTTAACAACTGGTATAACCCTCAGCAGTGGGTTATAAGGCAATAGTATAGTACAAGAATGGCTTCTTACAGATTACTTGAGTGTACATTATTACCAATCTTGCCAGTAACATTTGAAGAAATATGAACAGTTAACGGATTCTACTCAATGTCAACATCCTTGTCTCCACTTGCTGTTCTTATCTCTTACATTTAAAGGTCTCACAAAGCAGTATAGCGCATTCCATTTAAAAACTCATTAATGCTATGATGTTCTTCTGGAAAAGTACATAACACTACAGCAGTCTTCAGCAGGTATTACTTTCATCGAAATAATCACATCACTGTTATCGTATGATAGAAATATTTAGATCACTGCTATCGCAAGATTCGCATGGTGGTAATAAGCATCATGTTCTTAATGGGAGACCATCAATGTGAAGGAGAAGATTCACTTGACAGAGACCACTGTCTCAGCTTTGAATTATAAAAACAGTGGGGGTGGTCAGTGGAAAAAGGTAACTCATTAAGATCATTCAAGAGGAGGTTCCAAAAATTAGAAAAACACAATGACCCACAAACCACAACTATAACCATTGTATATTGATAACAGGGTTTTAAATAGGAACGGTGAGAATTCAAATGGTTTCATACCTTTTGATGGTCTATTTTAAAGACAGTTGTGATAAGGGTCTTCTGCATGTGTCCACCTGGGCACACTTTTCAACAGCCTCCTGAATGAATTATTCATAAGTAGCTCAAATAACTGTTTTACCAATCAGAGGCATTTTGCAACCAGTTGTAACCATTGATGCAGTATATAGAAATGATATTTTGCCCCTAAAGCATCTAAACACTCATCTTGAATATTGGGTCAGAAGAAATTACCCCTTTAGGAGTAATGCTTAAAAATACCATAAGGCATACAAGTGCTAGAAAAATGGTAACAAAATGTTGTGCTTGGAGGAGAAAATATCCTCCTTTGGAATACTGTACTATGCAACAATGCCCCTTGGAACACCATTTCTTTACCTTTGACTTCTGAGAACCCCCCCATTGAATCACTACTATAATTGAAAACCCCGACATAAGCAATTTCTTCTAAATGAATCTAAAAAATACACCAAACTACTGAAACAAGTATACATCAAACACATTCTAAAAATGATGAAATATTTGAATTAATTCACAAACAAAAATATACAAAAATTACATTTTTATTTTAATGAGGAGGTTGGAGCATTGAATTCCTAAAAGACAATGCAATATGCTAAACTCTAGCATATTGCTTTATCATTTTTGGTGCTAATGCATGTTCTCTAAATGTCGGTGCACAATGGTACTTCAATTAAAGGCACCAATCGTTCATACTAGATTCTGTGCCTGATTTAGAGTTTGGCAGACAGGTGACTTTGTCATGAACATGAGGGTCTCAGTTTTGGCTTTTCTTATGCAGTCAGTCAGCTACCAAAACATAGGCAATGTTTTGTTTTCACGGCCATAGCGGTAGCCAGATCTTTAGTATTGCAAAATTGGAAGTCTCAGAAGGTCCCTACATTGGGTCAGTGGCTGCTTAAGTTGGACCGAGCCTATAAATTTGAAGAGGCCTACGCGAAAAGGATAGGGGCGCTTCGGAGATTTAGGCTGACTTGGGAGGGCTATGCTTTGACCACGTGTGTAAACGATAATATGTAACTCAGGTGATCTCTTGCATAATGTAAAGTTAGTGGTTGTTATTTCATAATCTGCATGTTTCTTAACTTTTTAAAATGTGGTTAGTTTGCAGTAAAAAAATATGAATTTGCGCTTTTTATTGCTTTTTTAAATATGAGATTGGATATTATGTAAGTTTCATCTTTTTCATGTACCTTATCATGTTTACCATGTAAAATAGAATATGAATTTGCCCTATTTATTGCTTATTTAAATATGAGATTGGATATTATGTAAGTTTGCCTGTTTCATGTACCTTGCTTATCATGTTTGCTATTCATGCTCAATAAATTTTTTTATAAAAAATGAACATGAGGGTCTCCCGTTCCATATCACAGGTGCATTATAGCCTATGGCATTTGTAATTTTGCAAACGAGATGTCCATCATGTTTGTGACCCATCTGTCAAACTCTAAACTTGGCCCTCGGTTTGCTGTGCTTTCGCTGCTCCAATGAATCAAGCTAAGTCAACCAACCTAATTTTTTACTTCCAATTTCAAATTCCTTCACATTTACGGAGTGTTTTAAAAATTTTAATTTTTAAATTTGCTTTTTATATGTATATACTTTAGTAATCTTCTAATATTATTGTTTTTCTAAACATTTGGGACCCCCTGAGTAGCCGTCGCTGATTTCCAGGGATCCGCAGACCCTAGTTAAGAACTGCTGCCTTAGACATATCACGTACCCTCAGATTACCGATTAACCTAATACAGCTTCAGAAAACTGTGTGGCCAAATCAAGTTTTCCTCAGAACTTCTGCTGTTTTTAGAACAGTGCTTCTCATAATCAAAAAACATTTATACTAATAGTGAGGAGAAGCATATTCTGTGAAGGTATTCTAGAAAGCGGGAAACAGGAAGCATTTACTTCTGTTGTCGTGTTTCAACTTTGTACATTGGGACACAATGTACATTGCTGACAGCCTTTAACAGAAACACAGAAATGGCCGCTGGCTGTGGCATGAATCCATTCCACAGAACAGAGAGCAGCTGGCTCAGCTGCACTGCTACACACTGGAGGCTGGGCTTCACGTGGACATATAACACCCGATGGCTGTTTCCTTAACTTCACATGACACGCGCTACTGTAGAATCGCATCTCATTGCTCGATTGCCAGCTTAGGTGCTGAACAGACAACTCAGTGAAGTAAATATCAAGAAATTCAGTAACAAAAGCAGCTCAGATAAATCGCGCACTGGTGTAAGTTGCACAGCAGTGACACTGATGTTACACAGATCACCTTTATTTAAAGTATTTACTCCAGCAATAGGTTTATTAGTCTGTTCAAACAAAAAATATCTCTCTGTCACATTATTAAACGTAAGAGTTAGCAATTAAATAGTACCGTAACATATGCAAATCCCAAGCACTTGGATTCTTACCTCATGATTACGTGTGGTCATCCTCAAACGTTTTGCTTACTCCTCCTGTTTACTGACCCCATTTCTGTTGGCTTTTAGGACTTTGTGCACTTTACCACTGCTAGCCAGAGCTAAAGTCCTTGTGCTCTTTCCTTTGAACATGGTAAAATTTGCTTACACCCAATTGACACATTTAATTTACTTGAAGGTCCCCAGTAAAGGGTTACTGCATGTACCCAAGACCTGTAAATGAAATGCTACTAGTGGACCTGCAGCACTGATTGCTACTTGAGTAGCCTTTTAACATGTCTCAGGTCTCAGGCCTGTCATTCCAGCCTGTGTGTGCAGTTGAAACTGCCATTTCAACCTGGCAAAATAAACCTTTTGCCAGGCATAAACCTTCCTTTTTAATATGTATATGTCACCCCTAGGTTAGGCCCTACACAGTCAAGAGGGCAGGGTGCAGTGTATTTAAAAAGTTGGACATGTACTTTTAATGTTTACATGTCCTGGTATTTAAAATTCGTTTTTCACTACTACAAGGCCTACCTTTCCCATAGGATAACATTGGGTTACTTTATTATATTTAATCATTTATGACGTTCAAAGGAGAGCAGGTCGGAATTTCGAGTTTGTTGTCTAAAGAACTGTAATTTAAAACCCTCTTTAATGGGAAAGTCAGATTTTAAGTCACAATTCTGAAAATACCACTTCTGGAAAGTTGCCATTTTCTTGTCCTAACCATTTGCTGCCTGCAGCCTGTATCCTTGGTCACTATGACTAGGTGCATCTGGCAGTTGGTCTTTGTGTATTGATTCCAGACAGTGAGAAAAAGGGGAATAGGTGATGGCAGGATGGTTCATCTCTGACTTGATAGGGAGGGGGGACCTGTCACCTAACACACTTGCACGTCACAAAACGCATGACTCAGCAAACTCACAAAGGGTTTGGCACTAGCCTTTTGTGACCCCAAATAAGTTGGGTTCAGGGAGGAGAGGCAGGAAATTTCAAACATCTCTGGGGGTAGAAACCTCCAGAACCCTCTCCTAGTTTAAAGCTGGCACCAAGTATAAATATTGGACCTTTAGACCCAACTCTTCAGTACATCTCTGGACCTGTGGATACTACAAAAGAAGGACTGCTGTGCTGCTCCGCTGCCAGAAGGACTGCTACGATGCTGCCCATTTACTCTGCTGCCTTAATGAGAAGTAAGACTGGACTTGCACCCTTCACCTAGGATGAAGTGACTCCAAGAATCAGCTGACCGACCTCCTGTTCTAAGTTACTGGGACATACCAAGCACCAGAGGCCTCCTTGCATCTGCCCAGCTGACCTGCAAGTGGGCCTGCCTGAGCCCTGCTGGCCTCTGCTGGAGTGAGTTCCTGAGCCCCAAGAGGAAGCCCTCAGGTCCTGGACCCTTGGAGTGGCAGGAGTTGAGTTGCCCCTTCAAGGAAAGGAGAAATCCTGGTGTTTTGGGCTCTTTGTGACCACAAACAGGTCTGTTTGTGCCAAGATCTTGATGCCTGTGCCGCCTGCCGATGCAAAGCTCTGGTGAATCCGACTCTTTGCACAACGACTACGAACGCAAGATCTGCACTTCAAATGACAGCATCAACAGCCTGCGGTGACTGCTAATTCGAATTTTCAGCAACAATTGTCCACGGCGCCGACAGGATCTTTGCACCATAGCAACGACTGTCTGCAATGCCCAGCCCGTTCTTCTCACTACAGCAATGACCACCAGTGACGCTTTCCTTGCTTCTTGCAGACCCCTCCACTGAAAACGGATCTCTTTGTGCTGGACTTTTGAAGGTAACTTTTTCAGCTCGACCAACCTGGTCCCTATATCAGGCCCCACTCCATCGCAGTCAGACTGAACTTGTGACTTTCACCTAGTATTGCACGGCCAGATAACAATGGGTGGGTGGGGCTTCATGCTTTGAGGCTCTATACATACCTTAAATCTTTAAAATTGCATACTGATTGTATTTTTGCCGTTTTGGTCTCAATGAATTTATTACGTTTTACTCTATTTTTCGAAATTGGTGTGGGATTTTTCTTGTGTTGTCGCATTATTTCTGTTTGAATTACTGCAGAAATACTTTAAAATTGCCTCTAAGTTAAGCCTGACTGCTTTTGTGCCAAGCTACGAGAGGGGTAAGCACAGGTTAATCTGAAGTTTGCTTGTGTTTCACCCTGACAATAATTGTGGTTGCTGCTAGTGTAGGGTTTCACCCCTCAACCAGTAATCCATTTTCCTACAAACAGACACAAAACAGACCACAACTCACAGCAACCATCTTGCTGGTCTCCTGTTAACTGTTTTTGTCTAACTGTGTCATGGGTAAATTGTCAATTAGGTGTGTGTATATACATATATATATGTGTGTATATAGATGTATATACATATGTGTATATATATATGTATATATATGTTTATATACATACATATATATATATATACACATATATGTTCATTGCTCCAGGAGCAGCTTGCTAAAGGGAGTAGGGCCTCCTTTCCTCCTGATAAACAGCTCTGTAACCCCGCAGCTTGGGTGACTTTGGCTGCATTCTTCGGGTTCCACCATCTCTTTGGCCCCTAAGGACCTCAGGGCACTCACTCCCCCAATGTTCATCCTGCCAGGAGGAGTGGATGCAGCAGCTTGCAGGAGGGTGCCTCCCTTCCTTCCATATACACCACTCTGCAATACCACAGTGCACTGTGAGACAGTGAAGAGGAGGGTGAGCGGCTATTCCAAGGTGAACAGGAACGGAGGACTTCGCTGTTTAAAGATCCAAAGAACTGGGAGCTTGTGTGTGCTACAATATTGCAACACCTAACAGCACGCCCGGAGCAGGCTGGAAAATGTAGTCTACCAGGACGCCAGCTTGTTGGGAGAAATGCATGGAGTGCTGCGCTCATTTTAACGGAAATGAACTGAACATTTAAATACTTACCGGCACGCTCTTCAAAATCCAGATTGATAAAGGCATTTAGTTGTTGAAACGCGTCTCTGGTGTAAAACAGCATTTCAACGTTCTTGGCTCCTCCCTCCCTTGAGTGACAGGACTCTCTTTGAAGGTAAAGGAGTTTTTTTGTATAAATTGGCGCGTTAGCGGTAGCGCCACCAAGTGCACCACCTGCGTTCAGGCGCTGAGAGGCAGACCGTGGTGGAGAAGGGAAAGCGGAGTAGCAACCTCTCAGCCCCCGTACCTTGCACAGCGGCATGCCTAGAGGGAGAGGCTGGAGGGGCTCGCCGCGAGATGTGCAGGCTCCTCATACTGAAGCCGGGTCCCTGGGTATGATGTACTGTGCGGAGGACTTCGGAGCAGGGCACTGTGAGACAGTGAAGAGGAGGGTGAGCGGCTATTCCAAGGTGAACAGGAACGTAGGACTTCGCTATTTAAAGATCCAAAGAACTGGGAGCTTGTGTGTGCTACAATATTGCAACACCTAACAGCACGCCCGGTGCAGGCTGGAAAATGTAGTCTACCAGGACGCCAGCTTGTTGGGAGAAATGCGTGGAGTGCTGCGCTCATTTTAACGGAAATGAACTGAACATTTAAATACTTACCGGCACGCTTTTCAAAATCCAGATTGATAAAGGCATTTAGTTGTTGAAACGCGTCTCTGGTGTAAAACAGCATTTCAATAAAACTAACGTTCTTGGCCCCTCCCTCCCTTGAGTGACAGGACTCTCTTTGAAGGTGAAGGAGTTTTTTTGTACATATATATATATGTGTGTATATAGATGTATATACATATGTGTATATATATATGTATATATATGTTTATATACATATATATATATACACATATATGTTCATTGCTCCAGGAGCAGCTTGCTAAAGGGAGTAGGGCCTCCTTTCCTCCTGATAAACAGCTCTGTAACCCCGCAGCTTGGGTGACTTTGGCTGCATTCTTCGGGTTCCACCATCTCTTTGGCCCCCAAGGACCTCAGGGCACTCACTCCCCCAACGTTCATCCTAACAGGAGGAGTGGGTGCAGCAGCTTACTGGAGGGTGCCTCCCTTCCTTCCATATACAGCACTCTGCAATACCACAGTGTGGGTGACTTTGGCTGCATTCTTGGGGGTCCACCATTTCTTTGGTGCCCAAAGACCTCAGCGGACTCACTCTCCCAATGTTCATTGCACCAGGAGGTGCAGCAGCAGCAGCTTGCTAGAGGGAGCAGGTCTAACTTCCTCCTGATATACAGCGCCCTGCAATTCCACAGCTGCGGTGTCTTTTGCTGCATTCTTGGGGGTTCACCATCTCTTTGGCCCCCAAGGACCTCAGAGGACTCACTCCCCAATGTTCATCGTGCCAGGAGGCGAAGGAGCATCAGCTTGCTAGCAGGGCGGGCCTCCCTTCCTCCCTTCCTCCCAATATACAGTGCTTTGCAATCCCAGATGCACTGGGGAAGCCGGGGCCAAGGGCTGGCTGTCCATTTTTAAATTAATCCCCACATACCCCCAGGACCTGGCCCACCCACGGGCTACATTGTAGAGAAGTGGGGGAGCCAGCGCTTCTTCTTTTTTTCAGTGGTAGCTGTGGATCCAATGCAGTGCCTGTTGAAATTAAACAAAAAAAAGCTTTTTTGGCTCTGTGGGGTCCCTGTGAGACCCCCCAAAAGGCCTAGGGAGTCAGGGTATTCCTACCCTTCCCTTTTTAAAAAAAAAAACCTTTTTGTGGGACTAGGCTCAAGCCGAGTCCCAAGACGGCTGCCAACACTTCCTGGTTTTGTGTTGGCAGCCAATCACAGCTCAGCACAAGATCAGGAGGGGTCGCGGATCCTCCGCGTCCCTATATATCCAATTGAAAATTTCTTTTAATAACTCCCCAACTACTGAACGCATTAACACCAAATCACAAAAAGGCACTTCCCTGGACCAACATCTACCTTTCTGCAAAATTTGGTGTAATTCCATTCAGCAGCCATGTCTAAAGTTCCTATGGGAATTAACATGGGAAATGCATGTTTTTTGACCTCCCCCCTATTTTCTCGGCCCCCACTTGACGGACCACCCCAAAACTTTCCATGTGCAACAAGAATCATTGGGGCACTTTAGGCCTGATTATGATGCCAGTCGGACCGGCTTCTGCGGTCCTATTGGAGGCAGCCGAACCCTCGACGGCCTCTTCGGAGGTCGTCCGGCCGCTGGATTAAGATGCATGCATTGTGTACTCCGACCGACCGCTGAAAGACCGTCAACTTCAGCATCTTTTCTCCGACCGCCGAGATGGCGGTCGGAGACAAACTGCATCCATAGAGCTGTTCAGGAATCTCCGACCGCCATCCGGATTACGATGTGGGTTTCCGATGACCACACCGTGGTGGTCCAACCGGCTGCCTTGACTCGTTGAAAATGAAAGATCTGGGGTGCATACTCATCCCACTGCTGCTTCTCTACAGGGGTCTCTGTCATGGATCCTTTCCTCCAGGTACCCCCTACATCTCGGCAGCTGAACCTGGCACTGTGTCTGAGCCGTACCTTCTGCACCCTCAACCAAGGATGTATTCTCCAACCCGTGAGGCCTTTTCCAAATGGTGCAGAACCTTGTTGTGGAATGTTTAATCGGCTGGCTCCGGTCGAGGAAGAGGCCCGCTGCGGAATAGGCGGATCGAAAGACCAAGATCTCTTGGTACTCGGCGACGAGTTGGTTTCCAGTTGAAGGCAATGGTATTGGCACTGGGACGGCATGGACAGTGTTGCCAAACCCACTTGGGATTTTATTGATTTACTCAGGGGAACAACGTGAAGCCCACTGGGGTAATACACACCTGCAGAACTACAGATAACATAATGCCTTGAGGCCATGTGGGCGGGGCTTAATTTGAATAAAATGGTGACTGCAGTTCACGTCTGCTTCCTTTTCATTTGCCGGTGAACAGGGGCGTGTAGCCCGAAACGCGTATGGCATGGTGAATCCTAGCACCGTGTCTGAGCCGTACCTACTGCACCCTCAACCAAGGATGTATTCTCCAACCCGTGAGGCCTTTTCCAAATGGTGGAGAACCTTGTTGTGGAATGTTTAATCGGCTGGCTCCGGTCGAGGAAGAGGCCCGCCGCGGAATAGGCGGATCGAGAGACCAAGATCTCTTGGTACTCGGCGACGAGTTGGTTTCCAGTTGAAGGCAATGGTATTGGCACTGGGACGGCATGGACAGTGTAGCCAAACCCACTTGGGGTTTTATTGATTTAATCAGGGGAACAACGTGAAGCCCACTGGGGTAATACACACCTGCAGAACTACAGATAACAGAATGCCTTGAGGCCATGTGGGCGGGGCTTAATTTTAATAAAATGGTGACTGCAGTTCACGTCGGCTTCCTTTTCATTTGCCGGTGAACAAGGGCGTGTAGCCCGAAACGAGTACGGCATGGTGAATCCTGGCACTGTGTCTGAGCCGTACCTACTGCACCCTCAACCAAGGATGTATTCTCCAACCCGTGAGGCCTTTTCCAAATGGTGCAGAACCTTGTTGTGGAATATATATATATATATATATATATATATATATATATATATATATATATATATATAAACAAATGTTAAAGTGACATTATAGTGAGGTTAAATTTCTACATTTTAAACTCTAAAAACTACTGAAATTCACCAGTAGTTATGGATAACTCAAAGAACTATAACTCCTGCCGGGCATGCACACAGTGTTGTCCTCAATTATGTCATTTTAGATGCCATCAGTGGTCTTATCAATCATGGGATGGAAAATGCAATGAATGATGTAATATGTGAAGTCATAAGCAGTGCATAACGAGGCCGTGAGTTATAGTTCTTTGAGTTAACTATAACTGGTGAATTTCAGAGGTTTTTCGAGTTTAAAATGTAGCGTTTTAACCAACATTTTCGCCTAACCATAATGTCACTTTAACGTTTGGTTTTCCAGTGAATTTCTAGTTTTTTTTAATGTAAAGTTGTATTTTATTACCATATCTATGCAGGCCTACCCTGTGGCCAGGCCTGAGCCCAACATATCTGTGGGTAATCAATCTTGTGCCACGCTCAGAACCCCCCACGGGTGGCTAACACCCATTCCCCATTGCTAACCAACCCCCCACAGTCACAAAACAACCCTTGGACACCCACCCAACTTTTTGGTGGTTTTGTTTTTGTAGACAAGGGTATGTGTCTGTCTCAATCAATCAATGAATCAATCAGGATTTGTAAAAGGTGGCTAATTACCCATGAGGGTATCCAGGCGCTAAGAATGCTGCTGCAGGGAGCCACAGTTGAATAGCCAGGTCTTGAGTCCGTTTCTGAATTTCAGTAGCAAGGATGAGGTCTGGCGGTGAAGTGGGAGGTTGTTCCAGGACTTTGTGGCGAGGTAGTAGAAGGAGCGTCGTCCACTGTTGCTGCAGCGGATGCGGGGTGTGGGTGAGACAGAGGCAGGCAGAGCTTAAGTGTCTGGAGGGAAGGTGGAAGTTAGGTGATGGTTGATGTATTCTGTTCCCTGGTTGTGAAGGGCTTTGAAGGAGATGGTCAATATCTTGAGCTGACATCTCTTCTGAATGGGGAGCCAGTGGAGCTTCTTGTGGTGGGGGTGATGTGGGTCCACTTGGGGAGGTCTAGGATGAGTCTGGTTGCTGAGTTCTGTATGGTTTGTAGTCTTTGGAGGAGGTTCAAGGGGATTCCTACATAGAGTGTGTTGCCATAGTCCAGTCGACAGGTGACCAGGGCTTGGGTGACAGTCCGTCTGGTGTCGATGGGGAGCCACTTGAAGACCTTGAGGAACATGCGAAGGGTAAGAAAGCAGGCAGTTGAGACTGTGTTGATCTGTCTTTTCATGGAGAGCTTACTGTCCAGGATGATGCCAAGGTAGCGGGTGTGGTCGGTCAGAGTGCATAAGGGTCCTAGTTCGAGAGGCCACCAGGCGTCATTCCATGGGGAGGTGTTGTTTCAGATGATCAGCACTTCTGTCTTGTATGTGTTGAGTTTGAGGCAGTTGTTTCTCATTAAGTTGGCGATGCTTGTCACGCACCTGTGGAAGCTGGTCAGCATTGCCGATGTGTCTTCTGATAGCGAAAGGATGAGATGGGTATCGTCAGTGTAGGAAATGATGTTCAGTCCATGGGATCTGGTTACGATGGCCAAGGGAGTCATGTAGGCATTGAACAAGGTGGAACTGAGGGACAAACTTTGCAGGATTCTGCAGATGGTGTTATTGGGCTCCGAGATGAAGGGAGGAAGGCAGATTCTCTGGGTTCTTCCAGTGAGGAAGGAGGTGATCCATTTGAGGGTGTCTCCCTGTATTCCAATGTGGTGAAGCCTTTTGATCAGTGTGTGGTGTGATACTATGTCAAACGCTGTTGAGTGGTCAAGGAGGATCAGAGCTGCCACTTGTCCTTGGTCAAGGAGGGATCTGATGTAATCAGTGGCTGCAATTAGGGCAGTTCCGGTGCGGTGGTTGGAGCGGAATCCGGAATGAGATGTGCTCAGAAGGTTGCTGTTCTACAGATGATCTGGGAGTTGGCGGTTGATGGCCTTCACGAGGACTTTGGCAGGAAAGGGCTGCAGCGAGATGGGGCAGTAGTTCTTGAGTTCGTTGGGGTCAGCAGATGATTTCTTGAGCAGGGGCTTGACTTCTGCATGTTTACATTCTTCGGGGAAGGTGGCTGTTGTGATAGATGTGTTGAAGATGGTGGTGAGCTTGTTGCTGATCTTCTTCCTTCCGAGGTTGAAGATGTGGTGGGGGCAGGGGTCCCTGGGTTCTCCTGAGTGGACAGAGTTCATGATGGCTGTGGTGCATTGCGTGGTGAGCAGGTGGATGTGTTTCTTGTTGGTGGGGGCGAGATGACTGAGGATGTTGGTGGGTTGGGGTTTGAAGTTTCTGTAGATGGTGGAGATCTTGTAATGAAAGAAGTCCATCAAGGAGCCGCAGAGTTCCTGGGAAGGGGTGGATTTTTTCGGTGGCTGAGCGATTGGAGAACTCTCTGACGATGTTGAAGAGTTCTTTGCTGTGGTTGGTGCTTGCTTCGATGCGGTCGGCCAGGGTGCTTCTTTATGTCTCTTTCAGGAGCTGGTGGTATCGGTTGAAGGATGTCATGAATGTGGCTCGGTCCGTGGGCTCCATGCTGGAGCGCCATTTCATTTCCAGTCATTTGAAGGTGCGTTTCAAGGTTCTAAGTTCCAATGTGTACCAGCTGGCATGCATGGAGGTCCTCTTGAGCTTGGTGGGTTTGCTGGGGGTGACTCTGTTGGCGCATTCAGTGATCCAGGCAGAGACAGCCTGTTCTAGATTGGTTGCGGTGTGTGTGCAGGAGGTGTTCAGTGCGTCGGTCCATTGGTTCTCTGAGACTTTGTTCCTGTGGCTATGTGACGTGCTGGGCGGCTTGGGGGTGGTGCAGGGATCCCGAAATGGTGAAGTGGACGATGGCGTGGTCAGTCCAGGTGAGTGCGGTTATATGGCTCTACTTGACACTGTCGCTGGCCGTGAAGATGTGGTCGAGTGTCTGTCCTATGATGTGTTGTTGGTAGGTGGCAAGTTGGGTGAGGCCGATGTTGCTCATGCTCTCGATGGGGTTGGCGGTGTTGGTATTGCTAGGGTCATTGAGGTAAAAGTTGATGTTACCCAGGAAGATATTGTTTTTGGAGTCTATGGCAAACAGAGTGATGAATTCAGGAATGGCGTTGAAGAAACAGGGGCGAAGTCTGTAGACGAGGGTGCCTCGGATCGTGGTTTTGCCGTTGGTACAGAGTTGAAAGTTGAGGTGCTCCATGATCGGGGTTACGTTGTCTGCAGTGGATGGTTTCCTTATGGATCATGGTGATTCCACCTCCGTGTTTGTTGATGCAGTCTCAGTGTGCTATCTTGTAGCCAACGGGCATATCTGAGGCGATAGCGGGCGCATATGTGGGGTTAAGCCAGGTCTCAGTGAGGAAGATATCGGGGCGAGGGTGGTGATGGTGTCCCAGATCTTTGTGGTGTGCTTGCGTTGAACAGGAGGCATTGGAGATGGTCTGGGGTGCTTGTGGTAGGTGTGGTAGTGGTTGTCGTGCATGGGGATGCTTCGGTGACACAGGAGAAGAGGCAGTGTTGGCAGATTAAAGGTCCTACCATAGAACGGGGAGAGGTGCTGCAGCAGTTGTTGTTGCGGAGTCCAGGGTTCAGGGCTCAGCAGCGGTGTAGCTTCAGATGGCGTGAGATCAAAAGCTTCCTGGCGCTGGGCACGGTCCGGGCACAGATGGGCTTGCCTTTTGTGCGCCTGCTGCATGCAGCCATGCTGCGGGATCCATAAGTAGGTCCTAGGCGGTGGGCAGGGCTCTGCTAGCGGTGGGAGGGAAAGAGCCGGTTACAAAAACAGCGGGAAGGTGAGCGGGCAAAGCAGCGGTAAAACAGAAAGAGAGAAAAAAAAACAACAGAAAGGCAGATACAGAGGAAAATAAGCAGTGAAAACCATAACAGTAACCAACAGTTATAAACAGCTCTAAGACAGTGTATACAACAGCATATGCAACAGAGCAAAACAAAGGCTGGAGTGAGGTCGCAGCAGCGAGGGGGAGCTGGCAGGGGACCTGCTCCCTGTGCCGTGTGTGTGTGTGTGTGTGTCCTTGTCCCTGCCAAAACTGAAAAATCCAGGAAGGCTATTGAATTTGTGTCTTGGGATGCAAAAATAATTTTGACGGAGGTGGCCGTAGGGATGTCTGTCAAAGTACAAAATTTAAATCACAGAAAATGTATTGCACTACATTTTACATATAGCAAAGCATCGAAAATGTAAAGCAACAAAAGTGTTTATGCTTATGGTTTAAGATTAGGTGTAACTTTAGGGTTAGAGTAGGTTTATGTTTCAGTGCTAAGGTTTGAGTTGGGTGTAAAGTTAGGAGTAAGATTATGGTACAGGCTTGGAATTAATGATTTAGATGCAATTATTTTTGATGCTTTATAATAAAGTGCTTTTCTGTGCTTTAAATTAGAAAGAATACTACCTAACTGGCATTCCTAAAGTATGAAAGCAGTTAAGGAAGGTTTGCTATACTAACTGGAAAAGTCCTACGTAGCAATATTGTTCCTGCACTTGCATATGTCAGTCTCAGTACACTGAACCAGATGCCATTGAAGTCAAAGTAGGGATTAACCTGGAGGGAGCGTGCACGCCTCAATTAATATTAAACTCCAACAAAATGTATGTTAAAGCTTCCACTGTGACCGATGGTAAACTCTAAGGCTGGTCAGTGGACATGTTTAATAATCATCCAGCACTGGTAATTAGCACAATAAAAATATCCAACATTCTTCAAAGCACTATATGGTGAAACGTACTCCAGGTTTTTTTAAACATGTATTTTACAGAAAAATGTTTCCCAATATGTTAGCTAGAAATCCATCGGTTTTATAGATAACTCAGCTGAGAAGCCCAGTAACTCAGAAAACGTTTTTCTCCACAATAGCAAATATTGGACTGAAATGTTAGGACATTTTATGCCACTCTCTCAGGGTTGCTTTTAGAGCCAACCTGACAAGGCTTACCCCTGTGACTCACCATGCCTCTTCATCCTGAACGATCCTTACAAATGTCTAAATATTACCTTGTAATGTGACAGTGTTTTCCTAGTTTCTTCCAAAGAGGTCTCAGAAACCCTTGAACTGTTTCCCAGAGCCCCCAAAAAGATAACCGGCTGTTGTATGCTTAGGCGACCTTACACAAGCTTTCTACTGGTGCAAAAATAAAGCAAATGCTTCTGTGCAGTTTGTTTGCTGCTAAGGGACTGGAGCAACACATGTTATACTATGCCATATTACATAAACACTGCCTTACCAGAGCAAAACTCAAAACCCAAGAGAACATGTCTGCAAATTGTTTTGCTTGTGTAGTACAGTTGTATTTCACAGTATAGGTTAGAAAAATATGGTCCTGCTAAAATATAGTAGTCAGAATATTAGCTACTACAATAGCACTGATTACAAGGTGGCAAGATGTATGTGCAGGGATAGGATGTGACATTTAATAATGTTTCCAGCCAGTATCCCTGCATGGAAATCTGGCTATTGCGAGAATGTGTCCCCAAAATAGCGCAATAACATGCAAGCCACTTACTGGGTCCAAATCTGCAGAAAGTGACCACATTCCGGGGACAAAACCACTTCCATTCACTAACTGCTCTGAGCAGGTTGTAAATGGAAGCTGGGGGTGGTGCAGGGCTGGGGCGCCAGGAGTGGGTGATGAGGGCTTCAGGAAATATTAGAAGCTGTGGGCTGGCAGCGGGAACTTTCTGTGATCTCCATGTGTCATAGGAGGGGGTCGGGCAGTGCTTAATTTGAGCTGGTGGCTTCCAGTGCTCAGCACCGGCACTTAATCATCAACACTGGTGCTTTTCATGGGCAGTTAAGGACACAATTATGGTAGGCACGGGGAAATTGAGTCATTTGCCCAGAATCACAGGATGTTGAGCCCACGCCGAGACTCGAACCTGGTTCCTCAGCTCCAAAGTTGGCAGCTCTGACCATTACTCCACATCCTCTCCCAACTTTCATGGTTAGTAGTTGGTTCTGTTTTAGGCGGTGCTATCAGAAGAAATGGGCTGGTGTAAGCTGTCTCCTGACGAGAGCCCCGGCACTTTTTTTTTTTTTACTAACTAAACACTGGGGTCGGGTCCATTAGCTTTGTTAAGAAAAATGAGCAACATGATTTTATTCTGCATACAGTAAACGAAACGGTTCAGACATTCTGCCCAAACTTTCAACTTTGTCTTAAAAGTGGGATAAAATGCTTGTCTTATTCCTTCATGCAAAAATAGTAAAAACGAAGCAAATGTTGTTGCTTAAATTTCGCCCTGATGTAGAACTCTTCATGCAGTATTGATTGGCTACATTTCCCCCTCTGCAAGAACAAAACACATATTGAAAAATAGCAGATTCCCATTTCAAAACTTCTGTACCTTTACAGTACTGTGCCAGACACATGCACCGAGCTCCAAATGTCACGTACACGTCAACTGCTGTCAGGAGACTGCTAATGTCCTTTACACTGTTAATGGCGCTTACATTTTTCTATTTTTAGATGTGCGAATGGCATCTCATAATTCTCTTTCTACCAACTGCATATTGCTTTGCCATAGCAACACTTGTTGAGGTTGACAGAGCGGATAGCTTACACGCGTTCTCACTGCGCAACTTTGCAAACAATTTATGTACATTTATCAGTTCAAAGAACAACCACTTACACCTTGGATTTTGAGAGACAGCAACTGGAGATATTTGCAAACTAAAGGATGATTGTTGTGACAAGTGAGCGCAGGAGAATGTCACTTTTAAGCAAGGACAGGGATTGCCTGTTGCAGACGAAAGAAGGAAAATGCATTACGAAACTGCTGTCTATAACAATAACATATTTAATTCACACTTCCATAAACACATTATATTTTCATATTTTAGTTTTAAATCTTTCCAGTCACAAAAACAGTAACAACAGTGGTAAGCAAGGACAGTGGAAGCACGGTCCATTTAAAACAAGGCACACCTTGTATAAGGCACAGTCATTAAGGGCTAGCCGGGTTGTCTCCCCAGGCGCACAATGAGATGAGGGGAGATGACAGCAACCTATACTATATGGTGCGCAACACAACTACAAACACTCAGTTGACAAAAAGATTTAAAAGCATGCATGGCTTTCCTTATTTTCTGCCTCCTTAAACCTGTGTGTGGAGAACTTTAGACACAATCCCTAGACTACGTCACCATTGGGAACTCCCACAATTGCAGGAGCGACCCTGCAGGTAAGAGCGGTGGGCACAGTGGTGGGGGGGAAGGGGTGGGGGGGAGTCGACAGACGATGACGAGGGAAAATTAATTATTTATTTAATTTACCCTCATCGTCGTCTGTTGACTCCCCCGCCACCCCGCCCCACCGCTATTATCTGCGCAGGACGCTCCTGCACAATATTCGGCTGGGGCAGCCTCTCCTCACACAGATTCCGCTGCCTGACCTATCCTCACAGAAAGGTACTCTCTGGCCGCCTTAAGATTTGTGAATATGAGAGTCTTTCACCAACCCAAAATCTCTGTTTTATGGCAAACCACCTGGAGGATCCCACCCTAGGGGACAAGAGCTCATTCCTTCCATACGACCTGCAATTCCTGCCTAGGCCTCAAGATTGCTAAACTTAAGGCGGGAACCACATTAACCTTGGACGCCCTAACAGAAACGCCAGATTTCTCGCTGGCAGCCTTAGTTATTAAGTCACATCACCCAATATTAGCAAACTCAGCCAGCACACTGCCCAAGTTCTCTCTCTCCCTAGCAGGGCTTTTACGGGTAATTGGCCAGTTTTCAATTCCACCACTGGGTGTTCTCTTTCACCTTCAAACCCATCAGTCATAGAAAGCACTGTAGCTCAATTTTCATGCCCTTACAGTGTGCTGCAATAGTAACTAAATACCAATTTAGTTGGATTTGGCCTCGTTCTTCAAGTGTTCCACTTTAGATTCCAAATTGGTGATTGAGGCAAAAACACACATCTTGTACTTTTGGGACCACTGTGTGATGTCACCCCGAGTATTTTGTATACCAACATCACACTCATTGATAATGACCCTGCCTTTACCTCCTCCATTGTTTGCACCATGGAGAACATTAAATTCTTGATATGGGACAGTGTCCTACACACACACTCTCTCTCTCTCTTTCTCTCTCTCCCTCCCTCCCTCCCTCTCTTTGCCTCCCTCCCTCCCTTCCAATCAGGTATAGCTACGTCCCTTACCACATAATCTAGATGTCTTAGAGTAACCACCTTAGTCCAGGTCATTATGGACACTGTCTCCAGTCTGGACTTTTCATCTACAAATCATTGTTTTCAAGTATGTTAGTTTACTTAATTCAACGCAAGTAAAGCAACACTACAAAACCCAGAATGCATTAGATGATTGCACGAAAGTTCTGGACTGCACTGTCTGCAATGACGTGGAAGGAGACGGTTACCTTAAACCTGTCTACTTTCTTACTCTTCCCCTCTGTAGCCATGACACCACTTGGCCAACTGTGGTTGTATCACATTATCCTCACACAAGTTTACATAACTTTCCTTCTTGAAATTAGTAAAACCTTTACCGCAAAACTGGAGACTTTCTTTGCCTTGTTTAAATCATATTAATAACAGCCATTGATTACAGGTATACAAAAACAGTACCTTGAAGGTACATTCGTCCCTAAACTGATCTGCAACCCTTAGTTTGCCCTCATAACTAGTATCAGTCTAGCGGTGCTTTAGATGACATTTTGCCCTTGTCTGCATTAGACTCAAAACAAGAAGATTCAGCTGCTGAACAGTTCACCAGACCCATCAAAAGGAATTGGGTCACTGAAGCCTGACATGAGGATATCTTCTCATGCCCCTTGTACATGCTTCTTATGCTTACAGAATTCTACCAGCACAAACTGGAGTTAGAAGAGATGGCCGAAAATTTCATGTTGATGTTTAAATTTACTAGTATGCATAGTGCACACTGCACAACTCACTAGGTGTTTCAGAGAGCTGGCAGCCAAGAGGTGGGATCAAGGCTATATTGGCTGGCCCTGGAGTCGTGAAGGTACAGTATGTAAAAATACAGCAAGAACATGTATGTTGTACAAAGGTAATCCAACTGGTGTGTTAATGGGTGAAACAATAAAGCAGTTATAGATACAGAAATAAATGGTATTGTTTTGCATACAGGAACACATGGCAAATGGTAGAAGTGTTTTTTGCTACAGGCCCTATCTGTGGTTTAAGACTTAGGTCAACATTCATAATGACTCCCAGGGTTCTTACTTTGGATTTTCTGGGCACAGATTGGCTTAAGAAAGTTGGTGGACATATATGGAATGTATTTCCTTGAGTGGGATTGAGAGACTTGAGTGGGAATTTGAATTTTAGACCTATTCAGCTTTACGCTGTTGTGCCCCATCCAAATCTCAATGGGCCACAGGCCATTAGCTGTAGCTGACAATGTTTCACTCTCCTGATTCCCTTAGGCGTATTTGAGGATCATCAGCATACAGGTTGAAGAAGGGGTGATGATGTGTAGGAGGTCCAGGAGGGTTTGATATAAATGTTGACTAGTAGGGAAGATGGGAGAACCCTGTAACCGGGACAGTCTGAATGGGGAGAAAAGGTCTCTCTGAACGGCATTAAACTGGAAGGAGGTAAACCCCATGAGTGTGTTTTGTAAGCTATTGACCACAGACTGAAGTTTATTTAAAAGTATTTTGTGACATTGAGTGTCAATTCTTGGAGATAGGTCAAGGAGGATGAGTATGCTCAGGACATTCTGTTCTACCATCTATAGAACGTGATGCCAAACTATCAGGAGGGTGGTCTTGGTACCATGTCTTGGAAGAAAAGCTTACTAGTGAGAGTCAAAGTACCTGTTGTTTTTCACATAGGATTTTAATTGAGCTCTATTAACATTTTCCTCAACTTTAGATATCATTGGGCTTCACCATGAAGATCTGTAGTGGTTGGGATCAGTTTGGAGTATAGTGGCTTGCTGACTATTTTGGGGGGGGGACATTCTTCCTTCCTGAAAAACACTGAATCCTATTTTCTCCATCAGAAAATCATGCAGTGATTATAGGAGCACTGGTCATCTCCTACGTTGAGTACAGCAATAAATTAAATGCTTGACTTTCCTCATACCAGATTAAAAGACTTCAGAAAGACCAATATGCAACTCGCTGTTTCATGTCTCTAAAACTAAAAAACCTGCTGAATTGGACTGGTTGCCTGTAACCATCCAAACTGTTCTTTGTCAGATTCGATAAGGACCAACACTGCTGATAATACAATATGATCTTCAAGAAGGGCAATAATACATGAAATAATATTAGTGATGATAGCTTAAAAATAGTACATGTGCAGTAAATAACAACATAATATTCTTGCTACTAAGTTAATGAGAGAAAAAAGGCCATATGCCCCAGTTCACCTGACAGCACCGGTAAAACCCATTCTAAACACTCTTTGTGGGATGGCAACAAGGGACAGAGGCTGGGGGTGACAGAAGATCTGCACAACTCCATCTGCACACCTTCCCCTTAACCATCGATCTTGGTGTTTGGCAGAACAAACTGTTTTGATTATGGTTAATACATGTATCATGGTTAATACAAAGATTACACAATTGAAAGTTTCTACACATGGTGCGGCTTATTTTGGTCTTTTGCCTGAATCTACACTCATTCACACTAACTGTACTGATTATCCCTTTGCTTCACAATGTATTCTGCACACTAATCCCTATGTAATGTTTACCTGCAATGTCTCCCCATGCAAAAAAATGAGAGTTCAAAATTCTTTGCCTCACATACAAGTAAAAGGAAGGATCAGCGCTAAAATACTTCTAAGAAAAGATAGAAAAACACCAACTATTGAAGAACCAAGCACTGATTAAAGTCCGTGCTACCATATCAGAAGCGAAAGTAGGTTTCTGGACAGATGTCAGGGAATAAGGTGTATCAATTTTACAGTTTGTGAATAATTGTATTGCTTTTTTAGAACTATAGGGGTCGTTACGATAGCGGAAGGCCCACCACCGACAGCCTGTCGGTGGCGGGCCCTCCACCATCGTGCAGCTGTTTTCTCCCCGCCAAATTATGATGGCGGGGGAATCGTTGGTTGAGCGCGGCGGTCGTAATGACCGCCCGCCACGGTTCCGACAGGCGGTCCTTTTCCGACCGCCTGTCGGAACCAAAACATTGCCCAACATTGCGGCGGGGCCTTGCAGGCACCGCCGTAGGGATAATGATATCCCTTTCCTCCGTTCGTTTTGCGGTGGACAATCCGTAGCAAAACGAATGGCGAAAACGGATTTGGGGGCCCGTAACAGGGCCCCCTTAATCCCTGAAAGGGCACTGTGGGGCACCTATGGTGCCCCCCTACATATCCCTGCACCATGTGGCAGGCACAGCATGGTGCCTGCCACGTAGTGCAGGGATATGCAAGTGCCTTTTTCTCGGCATTGCGGCAGGGGCTGCTGACTGCATCCCCGCCGCAATGTTAGGGACAGGGTCTGCGACCGCCGCGGTGGCTGTAGCATCGTAATGTGGTAGGTGGGTAGGCCGCCTCGTAGGCGGCCGGTCCCACTACCGCAACCCATCGTAATGACCCCCTATGTTTGGATTTCTTAAGAGTTGTAATAGAGTTTTGTATTTATTGAAAATGCGAGTTAAGCAGGTTATCTAACCTTCATCCTAATGAAAGATTTAGAGAATTCATCAAAAAGGTTAAGAATATGATGGTTTAGATACATTAAGAGCTCCTCTTTTGTGTTAAATCATTACGCTATGTACTTAACTTCCAGGCACCTTCCCTGGGAGGCAAACACTTATACACAGATTTGTAGTGATCCCAAATGTTTTTAATATTGGTGCAATAATATAAAAAATTGCAAAGTAGACTATTTATAATTATTTATTCATCCTTTGAATCATTTAACATCAAATCATAAGTTATATATGTGCAACCTTGATCTTCTTGTGGTCTTAAGAAAAGCCTGGACCAAACATGCCACTAAGAAGAGAATACAAGAAACAAATATTATGCTGATGGTCCAGAAATAAATATCCTCAGGTAGTAGTAATGACAGGAACCCAAATTTGAGCCTTAACCCCTTAGCACAATACAGGATTCTATTTACAATGTTTTGTTTGAATTCATTACCGTTACTAGGTAACCAGAAAGGCTCGAAATCATTGGATGAATTAACCATATTGCGAATACTTTCTGATGGGATGTACATAAAAGAAGACATGATCAATTTTCTCTTCTTTTGTTCTTGAATAGGACATTAATTAAGGATCTGTTAATCCTCGACTTGAAGAAATATATCAGACTCTGTATGATGGTGGTGTATTACCTGTAGATCACCATAAATGTACAAACATTAGGTAAAGTAGCTACATTCATATCAGCAAGAATAAAAAATATAGTTAATGGTCATTAAATATTCACAGGAAAGTGCACTAAAAACATATGAGTAACATTTATCAATATTTCAATAACTACAGAAATTCATGGTCTTGTGGTGTAAAATGTTGATGAATTGAAATATTATGAGGAAATTATGCAAAAAGAATATTTGATTGGATGATATTCTAAATCTCTAAACTGTGAATGTAACATGATCATTTGGGCCATAGTATTGGAGTACTGTTTGTACCGTTTGCACTTTGTATCTCATGTATTCTTGTTCTCTATGCGTATGCATCTTTAGTGCTGATTGTAAACTGTGAGTGCAATGTTTTATCTGTTTTTCTAATAAACAAACTAGAATGAATGCAATATTTCAGTGTATTTGCATTTTTGAATTTTTGTGGAGAACCTCATATTGTAGTTGCATTAATGTTAAATTCCCCCTTTGAGAAAATTGCGTAATTCTAGGCAAATTACTCCTTTAAAGTTATTCAAAGTGTAAACGTACAAATGCAAACCCCTTGAAATAGATTGTGGAGTCAGTAAAAATTTCAAATATGTCTGTAAAGTTACTACTAGTAGTGACTTTATGACCCTTTCTGATGTTCTGCATACATGGCAGAGACCTCCACAATCAAGACAGAGAGCTCCGTATGGTAAAGTATAAGGAAAGATTAAGCATAAATATTAATGTCAATTAATTTTATACAATTATGTTAAGTATAGGACAATTTAATAAAATGTTATGGTGTTAGTAACCTAATTTTAAATTAAAAATGTAATTATTTTAAATTTATTTAATCAAAATAAAACTATTTTTCTGAACTTTAGATTAAGATACAAAAATCCCACCTAAAGTAGAAAAATACTTTTTATGTATTGTAAATTATTAAAAGATATATATAGAATTAATGAAAAGTAATGTCCTTTTTTACATATAAATTAACGCTGAATTACTTTTAAAAATTAAAGAGGCTAATCAAATATTAAAAATAAAATAATACGTGTTTCATTTATAGATATCTTTTTAACATTACATTACATTTATTTATACTTTTAAATAGTTTAAATCGTTTCATTTGTTTTAACATTACTTGGGGTTTTATTTTAAGTCCCTACATCCATTATTTTATGTGCACACGCTCTAATATTCAAGCATTTTGAGATTTATTATACACTGGTGCCTTCGGACAAGCTGCATTGCACAGGACAAATTACCGGTCCTTCACATGAGGTAAGGGGCGAGGGGCCCATGAGGAGGACGAGCATTTTATTGATATATTTCTCGGGCTACAAGACGTATGAATTAATGGTAGCCATTATTTCTTTAGGTGTGAAACACAATCAGTTGATGGAAATTTTGAATTTATAAATTGGATAGAGGACTTATAGACCAGCCGAGTTGGAATTATAACCGGCGGAGAGGTGAGATACACCTTTGATCTAACTACTTAGTTTTGTGCAGTTCTGAGTATTTAGAAACATATATTGTTTGGAGTTTAACATTAAGTATACTTACACCCATATTTAGGTGACTGAATTTAGGACATAAAGAGCCAGACAGGTAGGATCCCTGCCCCTGAGTATTCTGTTTGAACTGAATGATCCACAGAGGTTGCATGATTTATTTGGTTCGAAGCCATATTGTATGGATTAGGACCCTTGGTATTTTGGGCTTAGATACGTAAGGAATCTTGAAAGATTTCAATTACTTATGAATTTACACCGTGCACCCCACGCTTCATTCACCATGACACAATGTTCAACGTAAGAGTCATTGTCACCCTTTGTTTATAAGCACATGGGCCATTGTCATGTTCAAATGGCTCTATTTATTTTTGTGTATGTACAGTCATAAACAATTATGTTTTGCAAGTTTGCTACGGGTTTCCACTATAAGGTGATATGTGTTCACCATTATTGTACTTGTGTTAAATAACATAAATGTTTATACAGACCTTTGTTATATCATTTCCAGCCCTGAAGAAGTCGAGGGGTAATCCCCATACGACGAAACACGTGTTGGCTGGACGTTCTTGAATTAAAGACAAAGAAAAGACATAAAAAGACATTACTCATTCTCGTTCTTTTACTCCTACTGTATGATGAACTTTCATTGAATATTGGAGCGTGTGCATAGGATAAGAATTAATGATTTGACGGGCCCTTGGGTCCAGCATTTGGAGGGTCTAGGGTGTTTTCCCTCACCTGTTGCACCGCATAGATAACAGAGAAGTGTATACTGACGCTAACTCGATAGGCGCCAATTTTCCTAGCCAATGACACCCCCATAGCACCAGTACCCTAGGTTACATTAGGAGAGGCAACCTTAGCGTGTGATTTATTTGATTGGTTCAAGCGTTATTACTAAGATGGATAGAGACAAGGTGGCGGAGTAACTTTGACAGTTTGGCCAAAGGCAATACCACTACCACATCCTCATCTAGTGGAAACTCACAACGTAAAGAGGGAATCAGGGAGAAGTTTATTAAATTGGAAAGACTTATAATATTAACTGTAACACCAGATTCATAATATATGTCATTGAATGTGAATGTAAGCGACAGTATGTGGGAAGCACCATTAGAGCCCTGAAGGAGAGAATTGGAGAACATGTGAGGGCACTAAAGCAACAAGATGAAAGATATCCGATGGCGGTTCATGCCATTGAATGCCCGGCTCAAGGCCCCACCAACGCTTTGCTTTCTATGGGATTGATGTAGTAGCCCAGAGCCCCTGATGAGGCAATAGAGAATTAAAACTCAGACGCACGGAAGCAATATGGATTATGCGTCTGAAAATGGTAGGACTAGGCTTGAACACTGATCAGGCAATGCAATATTTTTTGGGAGATTAACGAAGCAGACTCATAGATTGAACCAAGGTAAACACAACTTTAATTTTCCAAATGGGATTATTATATCTTGCCAGGTGGTTCATGTTCAAAAAAGTAATGTATATAGAAACAGCAGATGGAGGCCAAAATGTTTATAACTTATGTGTTTAACTGTTTATGCACTCTCATTTTGGATAGGAGGATTTGTTTTTATTTTGCCTTATGGTATACCAATATTAGGCTATGCTAAGGACAGTTACACCACAAAGGCCATGGCACATGGGCCCGATTATTATTTCTGACATAACTGTGTTGGCAAAACTGTTTAAGAATCATGAATATGTATTGATATTTTACTGTGATCCTCGCCTTATATGATTATGTATGAAAATATGCTCAGGACTTATGGGAATGGATATGTCGCAGTGATTCTTAATTCTTATAAGATGTGTGTCCCACACCTTTATTACCTTGGATGGTGTCACGATACAACAGAGTGACATTCTAACTAAGTTAGACGCACAGCATAATACATGTTTTGGGGTTTGTCCTTTAGCCGTCATAACAAAAGATAGATACACTAGATGGCTCACTAATACTCAGGTATGGCCCACTGACATAAAATAGTTCTCATTACATGAACACTGGTACAGTCCTTGGAGTTAGTCTCCGGGATTTTTAGCCCGTCGATTACTATTAATTTGGGAATATCGCATTTGTCACACTTTCAGCTGCATAGAGGAATACGCATGCCGTTATACATTGCAAGTATACTTGTTGACATTATTGAACGCATTATGGCTGACCCGGCTTATACTTAAATCGAGAGGGTTCTCGCTCTAGTGCTGAAGAACCCCTGTGACTTTATAATGACTTCCGGGTCGCACATGTGACCGCTTCCGGTACAGAACGCGTACTCGGCGCCAGGATTCGAACTACAGCGTACTTGCTACAGGTATGTGCCCAGATGAATTCACACGATCACAAACTAGAGTGACATTCCTGATCCTGAAATCGGGTTATATTCTTAGACGCTTTTGTTATGCCCACAGGGTTCGAGCATATTGAGATTTATTATACACTGGTGCCTTCAGACAAGCCGCATCGCACAGGACAAATTACCCGTCCTTCACATGAGGTGAGGGGCGTGGGGCCCATGAGGAGGACGAGCATTTTATTGATATATTTCTCGGGCTTCAAGAAGTAGGAATTTATGGTAGCCATTATTTCTTTAGGTGTGAAACACAATCAGTTGATGGAAATTTTGAATTTATAAATTGGATAGAGGACTTATAGACCAGCCGAGTCGGAATTATAACCGGCGGAGAGGTGAGATACAACTTTGATCTAACTACTTAGTTTTGTGCTGGTCTGAGTATTTAGAAACATAAATTGTTTGCAGTTTAACATTAAGTATACTTACATCCATATTTAGGTGACTGAATTTAGGACATAAAGAGCCAGACAGGTAGGATCCCTGCCCCAGAGTATTCTGTTTGAACTGAATGATCCACAGAGGTTGCATGATTTATTTGGTACGAAGCCATATTGTATGGATTAGGACCCTTGGTATTTTGGGCTTAGACATGTAATGAATCTTGAAAGATTTCAATTACTTATGAATTTACACTGTGCACCCCACGCTTCATTCACCATGACACAATGTTCAACGTAAGAGTCATTGTCACCCTTTGTTTATAAGCACATGGGCCATTATCATGTTCAAATGGCTCTATTTATTTTCGTGTTTGTACAGTCACAAACAATTATGTGTTGCAAGTTTGCTACGGGTTTCCACAATAAGGTGATATGTGTTCACCATTATTGTCTTGTGTTAAATAACATAAATGTTTATACAGACCTTTGTTATATCGTTTCCAGCCCTGAAGAAGTTGAGGGGCTTCCCATATGACGAAACACGTGTTGGCTGGACGTTGTTGAATTAAAGACAAAGAAAAGACATAAAAAGACATTACTCATTCTCGTTCTTTTGCTCCTACTGTATGATGAACTTTCATTGAATATTGGAGCGTGTGCATAGGATAAGAATTAATGATTTGACGGGCCCTCGGGTCCAGCATTTGGAGGGTCTAGGGTGTTTTCCCTCACCTGTTGCACCGCATAGATAACAGAGAAGTGTATACTGACGCTAACTCGATAGGCGCCACTTTTCCTAGCCAATGACACCCCCATAGCACCAGTACCCTAGGTTATATTAGGAGAGGCAGCCTTAGCGTGTGATTTATTTGATTGGTTCAAGCGTTATTACTAAGATGGATAGAGACAAGGTGGCGGAGGAACCTTTCGAGAGTTTGGCCAAAGGCAATACCACTACCACATCCTCATCTAGTGGAAACCCACAACGTAAAGAGGCACTCGGGGAGAAATTTATTAAATTGGAAAGACTTATAATATCAACTGTAACACCAGAATCGTAAGATATGTCATTGAATGTGAATGTAAGCAACAGTATGTGGGAAGCACCATTAGAGCCCTGAAGGAGAGAATTGGAGAACATGCGAGGGCACTAAAGCAACAAGATGAAAGATATCCGATGGCGGTTCATGCCATTGAATGCCCGGCTCAAGGGCTCCACAAAGGCTTTGCTTTCTATGGGATTGTTGTAGTAGCCCAGAGCCCCAGAGGAGGCAATAGAGAATTAAAACTCAGACGCACGGAAGCAACATGGATTATGCGTCTGAAAACGGTAGGACTAGGCTTGAACACTGATCAGGAAATGCAATATTTTTGGGGGGATTAACGAAGCAGACTCATAGATTGAACCAAGGTAAACACAACTTTAATTTTCCAAATGGGATTATTATGTCTTGCCAGGTGGTTCATGTTCAAAAAAGTAATGTATATAGAAACAGCAGATGGAGGCCAAGATGTTTATAACTTATGTGTTTAACTGTTTATGCACTCTCATTTTGGATAGGAGGATTTGTTTTTATTTTGCCTTATCGTATACCAATATTAGGCTATGCTAAGGACAGTTACACCACAAAGGCCGTGGCACATGGGCCCGATTATTATTTCTGAAGTAACTGTGTTGGCAAAACGGTTTAAGAATCATGAATATGTATTGATATTTTACTGAGATCCTCGCCTTATATGATTATGTGTGAAAATATGATCAGGACTTATGGGAATGGATATTTCGCAGTTATTCCTAATTCTTATAAGATGTGTGTCCCACACCTTTATTACCTTGGATGGTGTCACGTTACAACAGAGTGACATTCTAACTTAGTTAGACGCACAGCATAATACATGTTTTGGGGTTTGTCCTTTAGCCGTCATAACAAAAGATAGATACACTAGATGGCTCACTAATACTCAGGTACGGCTCACTGACATAAAATAGTTCACATTACATGAACACTGGTACAGTCCTTGGAGTTAGTCTCCGGGATTTTTAGCCCGTCGTTTACTATTAATTTGGGATTATCGCATTTGTCACACTTATAGCCGCATAGAGGAATACGCATGCCGTTATACATTGCAAGTATACCTGTTGAAATTTTTGAACGCATTATGGCATTTACACTTAAATCGAGAGGGTTCTCGCTCTAGTGCTGAAGAACCTCTGTGACTTTATAATGACTTCCGGGTCGCTCATCTGACCGCTTCCAGTGCAGAATAAGTACTCAGCGCCAGGATTCGAACAACAGTGTACTCGCTACATGTATGTGCCCAGACGAATTCACACGATCACAAACTAGAGTGACATTCCTGATCCTGAAATCGGGTTATATTCTTAGACGCTTTTGTTATGCCCACAGGGTTCGAGCATATTGAGATTTATTATACACTGGTGCCTTCGGGACAAGCCGCATCGCACAGGACAAATTACCCGTCCTTCACATGAGGTAAGGGGCGAGGGGCCCATGAGGAGGACGAGCATTTTATTGATATATTTCTTGGGCTTCAAGACGTATGAATTAATGGTAGCCATTATTTCTTTAGGTGTGAAACACAATCAGTTGTTGGAAATTTTGAATTTATAAATTGGATAGAGGACTTATAGACCAGCCGGGTTAAAATTATAACCGGCGGAGAGGTGAGATACACCTTTGATCTAACTACTTAGTTTTGTGCAGTTCTGAGTATTTAGAAACATAGATTGTTTGGAGTTTAACATTAAGTATACTTACACCCATATTTAGGTGACTGAATTTAGGACATAAAGAGCCAGACAGGTAGGATCCCTGCCCCAGAGTATTCTGTTTGAACTGAATGATCCACAGAGGTTGCATGATTTATTTGGTACGAAGCCATATTGTATGGATTAGGACCCTTGGTATTTTGGGCTTAGACACGTAATGAATCTTGAAAGATTTCAATTACTTATGAATTTACACCGTGCACCCCACGCTTCATTCACCATGACACAATGTTCAACGTAAGAGTCATTGTCACCCTTTGTTTATAAGCACATATTTATTTTCGTGTATGTACAGTCACAAACAATTATGTGTTGCAAGTTTGCTATGGGTTTCCACGATAAGGTGATATGTGTTCACCATTATTGTACTTGTGTTAAATAACATAAATGTTTATACAGAACTTTGTTATATCATTTCCAGCCCTGAAGAAGTTGAGGGGTAATCCCCATATGACAAAACACGTGTTGGCTGGACGTTGTTGAATTAAAGACAAAGAAAAGACAAAAAAAGACATTACTAATTCTCTTTCTTTTGCTCCTACTGCATGATGAACTTTCATTGAATATTAGAGCGTGTGCATAGGATAAGAATTAATGATTTGACGGGCCCTTGGGTCCAGCATTTGGAGGGTCTAGGGTGTTTTCCCTCACCTGTTGCACCGCATAGATAACAGAGAAGTGTATACTGACGCTAACTCGATAGGGGTCAATTTTACTAGCCAATGACACCCCCATAGCACCAGTACCCTTTATTTTATGTGGGAGGCTGTTGCTGTACTAGTAGTTGTCCATATGTGAGCTGGACTACATTTACGACTGGTTTGGGTCCTTTTTAACTGTCGTAACTAGAGAAAGGCTGTTTGTGAAGAACTTACTACTACTAAAATGTATATTTACTTGTCCGGAGAGCTCTACAGTCGAGGTGGAGATCTTCGCACATAAAACATTTGAGAGGCGTATGTGTAGACCTCCACACGTAGGAATGTGAATAGCATTTTATAGTAAGTTAGTAGTAATGTTGTAGTACTAATAAACATACTACAAAATGAAGTTTGTGAATAGACCCTCTATGTTTACTTTTGTTTTAGAATATGTATGTTCATACACCACCTTAGATATTGTATATGAAGGAAGTTGTGCTTAAATAACAAACATTCGTAGGTGCTAGATATTAAAATAAATCATATTAGTGTATTAATCAATAAAATACTTTTTTAATGTGTTTGCTTTATTTGTCTGACCCCATTTGCCTCAGCAATTTTAGACTAAAAAAGACTCAAGATATAACAAGCCAATAGAAAAAACTGAAAACAGCGAAGATTGAAATTCTCATTATTTAATTTTTCATAATATTTTCACACATTGGACTACCCTATACTTCACGATGATTTAGAAAATGAACGTCTTACAAGCAAAGGTGTTAATTTTGCAAGCAGGTTTTGAATAAGTGTTGCTTTTGGGAGATTGGGCCTAATTCCAAGTCGTGCAGAAATATGAACCAGGTTTTCTAAATTAATGCAAAAGTAACGTTAGCAAGAGTGTAGCTAGGAAACATGGACATGAGTTTATTTGCATATTTCAGTGGAAAACCAGCTTGAGGCACAATTGAAAATCCAAATTAGGTTAAAGAATCCGACAGTGCATGTATCTTTATTTAGCCTAAAAATGATCAAGGAATACAATATCCCTCAGATTGCATGTTGTACACTCGTATGAAATAGTGAAAATAATTGAGATGAATGAAAATAAATGGGCCAGGAATAGTCAATGGATAGATGGACAGCATTCATCCCTAGTCATTTTAAATTGAAAGGATAGCAGGTTTATCGATTTTCCCCAAAGCTAGAATTTTGGCATGGAGGAGTCACAGGCCGGAAACCAAACACTGACACCTAGGGCAGGATTACATAAAGTGAGAATGGGAAGTGCTAATTTAATCAATCAATCAGGGAATTTTAAGCGCGCTATTCAACCATGAGGGTCTCAAGGCGCTGGGGGAGGGGGGGAGTGCAGCTCCGGGTCAGCCAAAAAGCCAGGTCTTGAGGCTCTTCCTGAAGGTTTGCAGAGTAGGGGAGCATCTAATCTTGACTTGGAGTTCGTTCCAGCCCTTCGCTGCGACGTAGGAGAAGGCTCTTCCACCTGCTCTGGTTCTGAGGATGCGCGGGCTTTCTGCTAGGGCGAGGTCGGCGGAGCGGAGGTTTCTTTTGGGTACTTGGAAAGAGACTCTTTCGTTGAGGTATTTGGGTCTGATGTTGTGGAGGGATTTTTAGGCGTGGGTGATTAGCTTGAAGGTTACTCTCTTCTCGACGGGGAGCCAGTGGAGGTCTCGAAGGTGTTGGGTCATGTGCTCATGTCGAGGGGTGCCGAGGATGAGTCTGGCCATGGTGTTCTGGATGGTCTGGAGTTTGTGTAGCAGGGATTTATTGATTCTAGCGTAGAGGGCGTTTCCGTAGTCCAGTCTGCTAGTTATGAGTGTGTGGGTGACGGTCTTCCTGGCTTCGGGGGGGATCCACTTGAAAGTCTTGCGTAGGATGCGGAGGGAGTTGAAGCAGGTGGAGGCAACAGCGTTGATCTGGGGAGTCATGGTGAGGGAGGAGTCGAGAATGATGCCGAGGTTTTGGGCGTGGTCCATAGGGGTGGGTCGGTTTCCGAGGGTTGAGGGCCACCAGGTGTTGTCCCAGGCGGTGGGGGAGGGTCCGAGGATGAGGACCTCTGTCTTCCCCAAGTTGAGCTTTAGGCAGCTGCTGCTCATCCAGGCTGCGACGTCTTTCATTCCTTCCTGGAAGCTGAGTCTAGTGTCTTCGGGGTTATTCGTGAGGGAGAGGATGAGCTGGGTGTCGTCCGCGTAGGATACTATGCTGAGTCCATGATGTCTGACGATGGTGGCAAGGGGGGCCATGTAGATGTTGAAGAGCGTGGGGCTGAGCGATGATCCTTGGGGTACTCCGCAGTTGATCTCTGTGGGTTCGGAGAGGAAGGGTGGGAGTCTGATCCTTTGGGTTCTCCCGGTGAGAAATGAGCGGATCCAGTCGAGGGTGGTTCCCGCATGCCGGTGGCATGGAGACTGACTGCGAGAGTGTGGTGGGAGACGGTGTCGAAGGTTGCGGAGAGGTCTAGCAGGATGAGGGCCGTGGTGTGGCCCTGGTCGAGGAGCGTGCGGATGTCATCGGTGGCGGCAAGGAGGGCGGTCTTTGTGCTGTGGTTACTGCAGAAGCCGGACTGGGAATAGTCGAGGATGGAGTTTTCTTGATGAAGGTCTTCAGCTGGGGGTTGAAGATTTTCTTGATGACCTTGGCTGCGAAGGGAAGGAGAGAGATGCGACGGTAGTAAAGCACGATCTATGACATGGTTTCATATACAGTGTCAGAGCTGCAGCAGCATTATGACATCACTTTTGGTATTGGTAGATGGTGTTTTGTCATTCACATTTAATGGAATGTGCTGCTTCCAGCTGGAGAATAGCAATATCTTTTAAAGTCTATAAAGGAATTACAAAGGACACAGAACACATTAACAACACAAGAACACAATAGGATAACACAAAGAAACAACACAACTTAAACATGCCAAGACACAACACATTAAATTAACCACAACAGAACAAGTACCCAATGTTCACACAGCCAGAGTACAGCACTATAACAACACAAAAACACCACAACAGTAATACAACATAATAATGTAATATAATAAAGGATAAACCAGTACAACATACCACCAAAACAACACAAAAACAAAACCATAACTCAAAATTATAACACAATGCAATGACACAAACAAGCATGAGTAAACACAAAAACATAACAAAACAATGCAACATAAAAGTGTGACAACAAAGCACAAACAAAAAAAGTCAGCATAACAATGGCACTTACAAAACAAAATAAAGGCACAGCAAACCACCACAAAATAATTCAACAACACAGTAGGATTGAACAATACACCACAAAAGAACACAACACAGCATCACAATATCAGTTGATAGAAGTGGAAGCCAAGCTGCTTGTTGATTTTACCTAACTATGCTATGTTATTTTAAAAAATATACTGCCTAATTGTAAACATTAACTCCTTTTATTCTGCTTGGGGGGAACAGAACGGAATTCAGTACTGGGAAAGTCATCTTGAATTTGCTACTGCTTGATGTTATATATTAATCCATTTTAATTGTTGCTCGGGGGGAACAGAACTAAATTCACCACTGGGAAAGTTTACCTTGAATTTGTTTGTGGTCATGTTGACGCTCGGAGCATTGTTTCTCCCGGGTTCACCTTGGCATTTTCAACCCGGTTATTATCCTCATCTTTGCACTTTAGTACTTTAATCCTCTCTTTCCGTGTGGGGAAAGCCCCGTTCCGGGCAGACATTTTTGTGCTGCTGCGCCCTAGTGGTTGGCAGGCACCAGTATTTTATGGGCCTGTCACTGTGGAAGCGCAGTGTACGAGTGCAGCGGGCCCACCAAAGGCAAGCCCTTCTGCGCCCGTCAACGCCCGGAACCTGGCCAGAGCCAGCCATGCTGCCCGTCTAACACCAGGTACCTCTAGGTCAGCAACCTTTTTAAAATCTTTAAATACTGCGCTTAAATGTGTACTCGCTTGTTGCAAGTAAGATTAGGGGCCCACTAACCTGCATTATCGGTTAAACAGCATTGATGTTCTCAGATACTAGCTCAGCTTCTGCTGCAAATACTCCCCTTGGCTCTTTGGTAAAGGTAGGACATATTAATGCTCGCTCTCTTTGTAAGCATGTTCAAGACATTAATCAAATAATTACTGAAATGCAGTTGGACTTTTATTTATTACAGAATCATGGCTTAAGGAATGGTGAAATCCTGATATTGCACTAGCCCTGCCACCCAACTATACCATTTGTAGACAGGATAGAAAGGAGACAAGGGGAGGAGGACTAGCCATCCTCTACCGTGATTGTTACCATTGCTCTAATTTTGACCTTTCCCCCCGATGGGAGCAGAAAGCTTGGGTTTTTGCTTTGAGCTTAATGGCTATACCTGTTTTACAGGAGGTCTGATATACCGTCTCCCGGGCCCTAATCAGGAGTTCCTGGATAATTTAGGAGATACATTAGGACATCTTATCCCACGTTATTCGAACTTTACGCTCTTAGGGGATTTTAATCTTCATTTGGAATGTCGGACAGAGCCAGGAGTGACAAACTTTCTTGACATATTAGAAACCCTAGGACTTTACCAGCTGGTCTTAGGCCAGACTGATCAGGCGAGTCATACCCTTGACGGGGTCTGCTCCAACTTTCTTTCCCTAACAGTAAATTCCCCAATCCCTGAAGTGTGGTCTGACCATTGGCTAATCCCCTTTAACATCAACTTCTGTTTTGAGGATAAACCTTCCTGGTATGCTAATCTGAGCTCTTTACCGCGTGGTAAATGGGATAAGATGATAGCTAATCCAGAGCTGCCCTGCATAGCACAAGCCTCTATACCATCTGCATCAGAAAATACAGTAGACAACTCCTACCGTTTTGACGCATGGATCACTTCCATCAGCAATGAATTAGCGCTGATAGGCAACGCGGCTATCAAACATATTCCCAAAATCTTAGCCCTTTGGTATACACTGTCATTAGTCGAGTTTCGGCTTAAATGCAAACGCTTGGAACATAAATGGAGAAGAGGTTACGAAGCAGAAGAACGGAACAGGTTTAAATGAGCCAGGAAAAAATACCATCAACAAATTAATTCTGCAAAAAAAGAGTACTTCTCAAAAATAATATTTGATGCTAAGCAGAATCCGAAAAAGATTTTCTCGATTGTAAAGTCCTTTACCAATCCAAAAACATTAGTTAAGGACATCCCTCCATCACAGACTTTATGTAATCAGATCTCAGCCTTCTTCGAGGAAAAAATTCACAATATCCAAAAAGAATCCAGCACGTCATCTACACCCTTACAGGATCTAGAATTCGATCCTACTTACATAGGGCCGTCGCTCCAGGCCTTTGATAGAATTTCATTGGAGCAGTCGCACCAAGCTATTATCTTGTGTAAATCTGGGTCCCCTTTTGATGCTTGTCCTCCTGCAGTGCTTCATAAGATTGTAGAGATCGTCAATCCAGTTATTAATAACATAATCAATTCCTCACTAGTAACAGCAACAGTTCCCCAGAAATGGAAACTGGCAGTGGTTAAACCACTCCAGAAAAAACAGGTCAGGGATCCATCCATGCTTGCTAACCTCCGTCCCATTTTATTACTTCCCACCCTTGGCAAGATTACAGAAAGATTTGCCAATAGACAGTTATCTGATTTTTTAGAAGAGGCCAGAATTCTTCATCCTCATCAGTCAGGATTTAGACCTAGACACTCAACAGAATCTGCTCTACTAGAAGTAGTAGATTCACTGAAACCCACGCTAGACACCGTAAAGAATGCAGTGCTGATCGTATTAGATCTGTCTGCTACATTCAATACCATCTCTCATGATATTCTATTATCTCAAATGAAAAATTGCGGCATAGCGCACATGGTCTTAGCTTGGATACAATCCTTTCTATACAATTGCAGGCAAATGGTTGCCTTTGTCGTGTAGTTCCTTCAAATCTATAAAGGATCTGCTTGTTTAGACAACATAAACGAAGGGATTGATGTCCAGACTGATTCCAGACACCCCCAAAAGGATATGTTAGTCTGTAGACCAGCTAGCTCACAGTGCCACTATGAGTCCCTCCTATCAAGGAGCGAATAGTTTCTGGCAACTATGGAACATGACAACCCTGACCCCTCAGGGATCGTGGAAACAGTACAGTACTTTTCGTTCAGTCACTCGTGCTCACTTGTTCTCAGAGAGATATACAGAATAGGCGATGGGGACGTTTTCAATAAGCATTTATTGAACCAACGTCATTCTAGTATAAAATACGTGTGCTGCAACAACCATTAGACAGAAACAGATATATACGGTTATAAGCACCAACAGAGTACAGAAAAGGTAGAATTCTACAGTAGTGCTAAAACAGTGAATATATGCAGGCATTTAGATACATGACAATAATAATAATGCGTACTCCTACGATGCAACCCTAACTAGATGTACCTAAGTGTACCTAGCATGTATGTAGGTGTATAGCCAAGAATCTCCCTAGGATAGAGCCAACCTCATTACCTGATGTGAGAAAACGAAGGACCCCATCTTGGTCTCGAGTTGGACACCCCGCAACGCAAGGGATGTCAGACCACTGCATGCTGGAGTGTCTGCGTGCAGGGACCTCAGTGTCTCGTGTCAGCGTGTCAGCATGGAAGCTTCTCTTCTGGTTTGCCCAGTGAAGAGGTGATGTTTATATACTAAAAAGGTACCCTCGGGGGCTTTCCATAGATGTGCCATTGTACTGTGGGCATGTCGGCCAAGGATGACGATAGTGATGACCCTTATACAGAGTTATTATGCAGAAGATGGTAATCCTGCTGTGATACTAAGAATCCTCATGCATTATAAATGAGGCTTGTTTTTCAGTGAAAACCACACAGCATTTATTCGGCACTTAACTAGGCAAAAGGTCAGCGCCAGACCCGTTATGTAGAGCAAAGTAGGTAAAAGGTTGTGCAACTACCTAGGCCTATATTGGGGTACTTTGGGGCTCATAACACCTTAGGTCCGTGCCTTTCAAAAGAACGCCTTATCCCGACTGGTGTGCTGCAGGGCTCCTCCCTGAGCCCTCTTTTGTTCAACATCTACATGGCCCCACTAATATCACTAATTCTTATAATTTCAAATTGAAACTATCTCTTATGCAGATGATACTCAGCTTATCTTAGTCTTAGATAAACACTCAAATGACTCTGAACGGAATTTTAAGTGATGCTTATCAGAGGTCATTCGGTGGATGCATTCCAACCACCTGAAATGTAATACAGATAAGACTGAGATAATGTTAATAGGCAAAGACAATCCTTTCAATCCAGTCAAATGGTGGCCAGAAGACATACCTGCCCCTAATACAGTGGAAATAGTCAAGAATCTCGGGTTAAATTTGACGCTACTCTTTTGTTCCTGCCACAGGCCTTGGCTGCAGCAGGGATGTGTTGTAATCTAATCAAATCACTAAAAAAATTATTTGATCTCAGCCCCTTTGCTGCAAGGAAAACAGTAGCGGTAGCTCTTATCCGGACTGGATTACTGTAATAGCCTATATGCTATGGTAAACAAACAGGTGCTAAAAAAGCTACAGATGGTTCAACATGCGGCTGCTTGGATAGTTTTAAAACTGCCTTCTCGCCCGGCAGCCCTTAAAACTCTTCACTGGCTGCCGATCCACAAAATAATTTTATTCAAGCTCCTTTTAATTACCTTTAGAGCGTTCAGGAAATCAGGCCCATCATACTTAACCGCTCGGTTTACACCCTATGTTACTGCCAGAACACTCAGATCCTCCTCAGCCAATCTGTTCAAACCCACCGCCCCCCGTTTAGACTTAAATCTAGAGGAGGAAAATCTGTGGTAAACCTAGGAACAAGAGCATGGAACCTATTGCCCATACAACTAAGACTGTTGAAGTCAGAAAAGCTTGTTAGGAAGGCTCTGAGACTTGGATTTCACAGCTCCTGACTCACTCTGTCTTTCTTTGGTGTAATCTATAATGGTCTGATCCTTCTGCTTATCTCCCCATAGCCCCAAGATGCTCCTTCCTAAGTGATGGTTGCGCTTAAAAAATGCATAAATCCAATCAAATCAGTGGACCATAGAAATTCAACTAAAACACAGTCATAGCTCTTTAGCAACTCTCCACAACACATCAACACAAAACAAAACATAACCCAGAATTACGAAAAGTATTTGGTGTGCTGTTGTGTTGTAAACTTGTGTTATTTTGTTTTCATGGATTATTGAATTTTGTAATTGTGTTGTGTTAGTATGCTATTGTGTTACTGTGAATCTACTTTGCACTGTGGTGTTTTTTCATTCAGCTGCGTTGCCGCTTCATTGTATTGTGTTGTTGGATTGAATATTTGTTTTTAAGAACAGCTGTAGTGTGTCTGCTTGAATATTTCCAATACTTCTTATTACATATTAACACCACCATATAACTACATGACTACAACACTAAACTTCCATGATACAGTGGTAAAAGGGGGTTGTACCAAGCAATGTGTTACTTACCACAAAGGTCATGTATCAGTACCAACCAAATAAATATTGTAATATGACCATTGATCTTTGAAAAAAGTGAAAACAGAAATGCATATGACAATAACACATCAGCAAAGGTGCAAACATGGCATGCTGAGGCAGTGAATGCTATAGTATTGCGTTCAGAAATACTGCAATGCACATACCAGATGCATAATTATCACATGCATTATAACCACATCCTAATTTAGCTCATGCGCTATTAAAGGATGATTCCAAGTTTGCGACTTGCTCCAAAAATACCTGATAGGATTCCTAAAATATAGCACCACATACAATCTGCTAGCCACCTGCTTAACCTTAATTGAGGCAGCTGAATTTTCTACTGCTCACTGAAAGCAGTATGCAGGCAAAGGTAGCACATATGGGTATGGATATGGGTTTACTGAAAAGTATTTCTACTGCTACATAGCATGAGGTGGAGCAGGTAGAGGACACACATGCCACAATCCAACAACAGATCAAGTTATTGATTAACCTCCATGTTTATGCAACATATTCTTTCCATCATACTGTTGTAACAGTTCATTAGTTATCTCAAATAATTAATCACCCAGTTGTTCAAGACACTTACTTTTAAAGCATTTTGACCTACATGTAACTTTCCATAGTAAATAATATACTGTTAATGCTGGCATTTCTAAAGTGTTGTTGGTGCACACGTGTACGCACACACTAAACTAAACTACACAAACCCATGACTATACACAGAAACACCTGTTGCTTTACCCAATGAAGTGCAGTTCTTTAAACACTAACACTTACCTCGTAAACCGAACCCCTCATTGCAACCCTAATCCTACCCCTAACCCTAAACCTTCACCTAACAATAATTGTAACCTCTCCTCTCACCCCATGACCATATCCCACATTGCCAACATTACTTCCACCCACTAGCTTGAACTTCAACAGGATTGCTTTCCCCATGATCCAAAGAACCATAACCCTGACCCATAATCCTAACTCTAACACCTTCACTTACAGTAGAGATTGAAGAACAAAGTGCAGCTGGCACCATTCAATTTATACACTGACTAGATGCTCTGTTGTACTGGTATGAATACTTTCTTTCTTTCTGGTTAATACATTTAATTTTTTATCAGTTTTTTATATATTTCATTGAATCAATATAATTTTATTCAGAATAAGAACAACATTCCAGTTCTATTACAAACACACTTTCTCATGGCTCTGGGAAGAACAAAAGGAAAAGTTAACATTTAAACAAAATATCTTGTATGTTTAAAAGATCAATAGGAGAGAAAAATCAGATTTCTCATAAATAAATAGTACAATATGCTATTGAATACCACCATGCTATTTTAAAAGAACAAATATTATAAACTGCTAATTATTAACATGTTTATTATAGTTGTATTTAAAACATGGTTCTTCTGAATACATTTGTGTTGGATTTATTTCATAAATGTCTACATGAAAAAAATGTATAGTATATCAAGTTAAAATGATATTTTTTCAGTCTTTCTAAAGAAGTCATAATTTACAACAGAGGAATTTGGATTAGGTAAGGATGTGTTTGTTTATAGTTTGGATGCTGTTTGTCGAGAGACACAGTAGGATTAGGGCAACTATTGACTATCTAGTTTGTCTCTAATCTAGGGTTTTGGAAAGGGTATTTGGGTCTATTGAACAGATTATACTTTCTCAGTAAAAACTGTGAGTTTGTTGGATAACATAAACATCAGAACTGTGTGAGACTGACTCAACACACACCATTTGGATATGTTGGCCTAAGTCTTGCTAGCTCACAGTTCACCATCTGTACCCCTAACCTGACAAGGTAACAAACAGATTATGCAACCTCAGAACATGACAAAGCTGACTCCCCAAGGAAATTGTGGTAATAGATCTAGAAACCTTTTCGTTGGGTACTTATGCATACCCAAAGAGATACACAAGAAATACACAGTAAAGCGTTTCAATATTTATTGAAGCATTGTGATTCTTGAGTAAAATGCGTGTGCTGCAATAATCAATAGAAGGAAACTGAATAATGTGATTACCATTACGAGAATGGTGAAAAAGATAAACAGTTCAACCAATTTGCTGATTACAGAGAATATATGCTTGCATACAAGTACAGTAACATATTGTACATACTACCTAGTGCTACCTAACCTAGTGTGTATAGGGGGCTGAATCTGCCAAATCCCTGTAGGGTGATCTAACTCCTCGTTACCTGTGGGTAAGTGTCATCATGGTGCCCGACTTGGTGGAGAGCTGGGCAGCAACCCTCGCATGAGGTAAACCGGAATCAGCTGGGCTTGAATTCCCACATGGGTGACCTATCAGTGCCAGTGAAATGCTCCTCTAACAAGGAAGTGATGCTGTTTATATATTAAACATCACCCATGTTGCCAAGCTTAAGCAGTCAGGCCGCTATAGTTGATTCTACTGTGATAGATTTGTTGCAGAACGGACAATAATAACAACAACATTTTGCGTGGTGAACTTAGCCCTTGTACAGAATGTTCAAGGTATTGTGATAATATGCTTATGAAGTGGAAATGTAAACAATGCTGTTTCAGAGAAAATTATCCTGCACAGGCACACAACTGAATGTGTGCCAAATGTGTTCAAGAAAGGAGGCAACTTAAAGACGTGAGCATGTAAAATGGTGGTGTTCCTGCTCAGGCCTAATGTAACCACATGACAGGTCTTATATACAATTGTCACCTGTTTGCACTGCCTAGCCTAATATGTTTGATTTGACACTTTTGTTTGATACTTATTTGCTGTCTCCTTGGCACCTTTAAATGTGAGCTCTTTTATGAAATTCAAACTAGTATTTTAAAAATATATACACATTGAATTTTACATTTAGAACACTTGAGAAAGATGAATTTACCTTGTTTTACTGACCATTGAGGACTGCTTTAAACAAATAACACACTGAGTTATCCCTTTGCACAATATCTGCCCTCACCTATATGGTCTAACAGAGGTGCATACTATGACACAGTATTATTTTTTGGATTCAGCACCATACATATTTATGTGCTACAAGTTGTTCCTTATATTCATGGCCTGCAGGCTGGTTCACAGAGGATTGGGCAATGAATCTGTTGTAGTTTATGCCATCTTTTTCTTACCCTCACAGTTGACTAGGGCTTACTCAATGTATGGTTCATCATCTGCTTTAGAACATGTCCAGATCTTATGGGTTAAACATTATCTTTATGTTTTCTCATTTTGTTTATTAACTGTACTTTTGTTTCATGTTTCAGTATTCATTACAAATAGTTTTTGCCTTGTAATGTATGTATGTATGTTGTTTGTACGTATGCGAACTTTGTAACTAACATGGTATGCAATCCTCCGATACTATTGGCAGACTTGGTTTACATGATGCTCTGTAGCCAAATAGTTTGAAGGATTGACCTTTCATTCACTCTGCAGAAGGCATTTATTTCGTTTTTGTTGCAGATTTTGCAATGCCTTTTTTCTCTTCACTTCACAATACTCAACAATGACTGCTCTTCTCCAGTATGCTGTGTTGACTGCACTAAGTGTCTATTTCTTTTATTGTTTCTTAGGTGGGTACTTCCTTACTCTCAAATTTTAAACTCTTGTTGGTACACTAGTGAAAGCCTGAATGTCCGTGATGCAGGATATGACTACATCAAAGAAAAGGCTGCAGGGTGTGAAAAATCAAGGTACTTACAGCGGTCTCAAAGACCACTGATTAAATAAAATAGATATTAATAAAAAAGAATTCTACAAAATGCTAGCGCCCATGTGCTAAAAGAAAACAAAAAGGTTTATGATGGCAATCACTCACACGTCAACATTTCTCTCAACTTCCTCTGCATTCTCAAGGCCAAAGTACAACATCCTCATTTGCCTATTTAAAACCAATATAGCCAAATTTGCAGCTGGTGCCATCAATTCAAAAACATGAATGGAATGCATGTATGGCCTACCCAACATAATGCATGTTGGGAGATGAAGTACTCTCAATGATCAATTCATAACATGATTGTTACTTTTAGCTGGATGCACTTGAGAACTACGTTCTAACCAAAAAAATAATGTAATATATTACACATAGTTATATGATAAAAAATAATGCCCACAAATTGTTTCAAATTAGTTCTGCCTTCATCATCAGTTTAACGATTCATAAAAGACCATATTTCATTTCACAAACATTGCATAACCATATACTTAATGAAGTAATTCTCACAACCATTCAACCATTAAAGACCTTCATTGAATTATTATATGTTTAGGTACATATTAGCAATGTCCCATTTAAATAAAAAGGGGTATGCACATGCAGTGCATTCAAATTCATTATTGAACATAAGCCTTCATCAGAATTTAGGCCTTTAGGTTTTAATGGGTAGGGGTGTAATAAAGAGTCCTGATTTTATCTACCTTAATTTTCTGTTCCCCGCCCTTAGATGTTTCTTATGTTGGTTGGTATGTACTGACACATTTCAGCAGTTTATAATCCAAATCATGTTGTTCCTTGAAATGAGCGCAACTGGATAGTTCTCATTACTCTTCCTAATGGCCTAAATATTTTCCATAATATGCTGCCTTAGTGATGTAATTGTAATGTTTATGTATTGCATTCCACACGGGGCAACTTATCACATACATAACAAATGTGCGTCTACAATTGATAATGGATCTTAAAAAACATTCTCTGCCATTGCTTCTCAAGTTCTTTTCACATCTGTTCAAAGATAAGTCACAGGTACTGAAATTACCGCATGTGTAAAACGTCATACAAGTCATCAGTTAAAGTATTTGATGATTGAAAACTAATTATTTTACTATTGAGATTCTCAGCTCCACAAAATGTTGCATAATGTCGTGACAAAATCGCATTCTTAAGTAAATTAAAAGCTTGTAACAAACTATGATGTTTATTAACAATCTATTGCAGTTTAATGCTTTTACGAGAATACCAGGTAAGTAATCTAATTTCCATTTTGGATTTTTCATGTATATTTTGCCCATTTTCCACTCGATCAAAGTCATTAAGATTAGGCCTGGGCGGAAAACTACGCTACGCTCGCGTAGTTTGCGAAGTTTGCGCTACTTCGCACAACGCGAATTGCACGTAGCACAGTGCAAACACGCGTAGCGTAGCGTAGCGTAGTGCAGCGGTCATTTTTGCTTGCTCGCGGTCCTCAACGCCAAGTTGGCGACCGCGAGCAAGCAAAATGACATCCCGGCGAGACTTTTTCTCGTTCGCGATCAGCAACATCAAGTTGCCGATCGCGAGCGTGGAAAATAAACCTCCCGGCGAGATTCTCAACGCGGGAGGTCAGGTTTCTCATTGCGAGTGGTCGCGTATGCTCGCGACCGCCGCGATGAGAAACTACCAGTCCGCGTTGAGAAAGCTGCCGCTCGAGTAAATATCTACTCGAGCGGCAGTAAAAGACAGCTCGCACTGTGCAAGATGCCGCTTTCAATGATTGCACAGTGCGGACAAGCATCCGGCACTGTGTAATCATTGCGAACACGCACTACGCAGTTCGCGTAGTGCTACGCGTAGCTCGCGTAGTGCGAACTTCACTTTGCGTAGCTTTGCGAAGCGCTATTTCGCGAACTACGCCCAGGGTTAATTAAGATCTACTTTTTAAATCTGCTTATTTCCTAGTTTCCTTCCATTTCTTTCTCAGAATCGCCTTGATTTTTAAACTTATTTGCCATGCCATCAGCTATTTCCATATATTGTGATTCATAGGTACAATTTATCTTAGCCTAATGAATTCACCATATGGGAAGGCATTAATGGTATTCTGTGCATAGCAACTGTTCACTCTTAATATAGAGTTGGATTCAGTCTACTTTTGAAATAGGGACGCAAAAAGACTTTGATCAACCACTGTAATTCTTAGATCAAGTAAGTCAATGCTTCATAGATCAAGAAAGTCTTTCTTGGGCTACAGAAAGCATTTATTTAAGACCACATGAATTATGGTTAAGAGTATTAATGCATTCCAGTAAGAGCTGGAGTGCACCTCTCCACATAATCAATAGATGTATTTGAACTATGACTGGGAACACGTATAATATTTCTGAAATTTGAGGGGCACTATGCTAAGGTAAGTTAAAATAAATCCCATCAAGTTTGCATATGGAGGGGCAAAGGCAGCATTCTTCACTGTGCCTCTTATTTGCAAAAATGATTCACCTTCAAACAAAAAATACTTGTTTTCCAATCATGTTTTGCAATAAAAGTAAGGTAGATTGGTGTGATAAAAAATACTTTAAAACATTAATGCACTTATGATGAATACAGGTATATTAAAAAACAAACATCAAGTGTCACTAATAACCAGTTATTCTCAATAAGTAAACTTTCCATTTTCTTGCTCACTTCCCCTGTGTCCTTAACAAAAGAAGTTAAAGCTGCCTTATAAGTATTCATTATTCTGTCTGGATGTTTCGAGACAATCTCCTTCGGACCGATACAAGCTATACCACTTGCATAGAGGTTCAATCAGTTTATGTCAAGTATTGTCTGTTGGATGAAGGACAACTCACTGAAGTGTTGGTATTTGGTTCGAAAAATTCCATCTGGTCGAACTCGTGGTGGCCGGCAGTCTGTGGTCCTCTCCTCGACCCGGTTAAGACAGCCAAAAATCTGGGGGTCATCTTTGATGATGGTCTGAGAGCTTTGACGCACAGGTCAGCCGCACATTTAGCACTTGTTTTTATATACTGAGGATTCTGAGAAAGGTTCTACCTTTCATTCCATCAGAACTGCACCAGTCTATCATCATTGCTCTAGTCACCTCCCGGTTGGACTATTGCAACGCTCTGTACCTGAACATCAATGCGGTCTCCCTTAACAGGCTACAAGTGGTACAGCACGCAGCAGCGCGGCAGATTCCTAAAATTCCCAAGTGTCAATCTGCCAGGAATGTGATTCGGTCCCTGCATTGGCTCCCTATCAGGAAGCGTATTTGCTTTAAGGCTTTCAGCATGGTATTCAAGGCCATGCATAGTAAGGGTACGCCACACCTGAAAACCCTTTTTCAATGGTACACCCCAGGGAGGCTCCTGAGATCCTCTTCACAGAAAAAACATGCGACTCCCAGATTCTGCAGGTCCAGATGGGGTGGTCGCTCCTTCTCGGTAGCGGCCACCAAGCTATGGAACGCCCTGCCTACCTTTATCTCCAGTGTGGACTCTTATCCATCTGATAACCTGGCTCTTCACATCTTAATTTGGCTGCAGTTGCATTTCCGTCTATGTTTTTGTGTTTTTGTCTGCTCAGCGCCTTGACACACTCGGGTATAAGTGCGCTCTATAAATACTATCCTATCCTATCCTAGCATAAGGTCACGAAAGGTCTGAAATAATAGATTATTGAGTCTTAGGGAGGCAATATATTGCTAGAACAACGGGATGCTTGCAGCATGCAAATTTACCATCTTGTAAATGAGAGGTGGGGTTATCATTTAATTTCCCATAACATGTTTCATCATCAAATTGCCAAAATCCCTCCATCAAATAAAGGTCCTTACTACTATTAATACTAAATACTAGCATGTTGCCATCCTTATATGAAGGCTTTATTCCATTTGTGTTATCTATTCTCAGGCTCTGAAGTGCTTTAATCTCATCCAGAGGCAGATTGGAATGGTACTTAGATTTAGCTATGTAGGAGTCTGTGAATGTGACAACACAATCATGCCAAATAGATTGTTCAAATGCTGAAATTAAACTATCTCCTACCTGGCGTAAAAAATGGATTTAATCTTAAAACCACTTTTTGCTGTTCCATGTTCTATCCTTCATTTCTCAAGGAAACAATCTACATCCAATATAGATTGATAGACTCTTGTTTCTTGCTCAAAATAATTGTACAACTTCCAATTTTTGTAAACTTAGTTTCTGAGTACATTTGAACCAGTCATACTGAAATGGTGCTAAGTCAATATTTGAAATGGGACAAAGTGAAAGGCCTTTTGATAAAACATTAATGTCCGACCTCGTTGGGGCTCTATTAGACAAATTGATTACACTCATGTCCTTATGACTCATACACTTATTTCTTGTTGCTCATACTAATAGCTTTGCATCTTGATTTCTTATTCCTCTTTCTTTTCCTTTTCTTGTATCTTAATGGTTTCCTGTTGATTTGTTCCTGCAAGTCAGAAGAGACTTTCATTAAAGGTTGTGATTGTTTCCCATTGTGTTAAGAATCAATTTCAGAAGAGCTTGGAGTGCTCTTACAGGTTGTATTTGCTGTTTCAACCACAATATAACTATGTACAAGAGCTAATAAGACATATATCTTGGTTTGCCACATGATTAATAAAGTCTGAGAAGGAAGATCAAGGGATTGGGTTCCACAATGAATCCTATTTTTGTACTCTATTTGAAGTCAGGAATTCATTGGAAAATCATGCAATCATGCAAGAGTGAGAGTGAATGACCAGAGACTCCATAATTCGGAGTTTAAAATCTGTGCAGGAAGCTTGGAACTCTACAGAGTCTTCATCAAGGAGCCAGAGAACTGCCTAGGATGAGTTTATAAGTTGTCACAGCCCTGTCACAGTATGAAACGCTTATCAATCTTGAAAACACAGAAAATATGGGATTTATTAGTGGAATCATGTCTCAGTGGTCTACTTTTACAAGGGCGAATTTGAATTGAAATGGAAGGGCACAACGACCTCCCCCTCCACCTCTGGCAAAGCCTTACACTGCCCCAGTTCAGGAAGGACCTCAAGACTTGGTTCTTCAGATGACCCAGGACCCTATGGAGCTGCCCTCCCCCCAGTGCCTTGAGACCCTCACGGGTGAGTAGTTGCACTTTACAAACCCCTGATCTTCATGCTGTAACGTTCCCACCTCCTCTGTGAGGATTCCTCCACCATGAATAGAACTCTTCGATTCAGACTTAGAGAAGGCAACATTTTCAGTGGGACGAACGTGGTCCCTATATCCAGCCTGAGCTCGACTACGGTCAGCTGAACTTGTGACTTACCCTGGTCTTGCACAACCAGATGACCACAAATGGTGCTTTGTGACTTTGTGCTTTTAGGCGCTATACCTACCTAAAGCTTTGAAATTGCATATCTCTGGTTCTACTCCGGTTCTGTCGTTTTAGTCTTATTTTATTTATTCAAATTTTTTTTGTCTATTTGTTTCTTTATCTTTTCCCAAATTGGTTTATTTTTCTTTTGTGTTAAGCCTGACTGCTTTCATGCCAAGCTACCAGAGGGTTCAGCACATGTTAATTTAGTGACTTTTGTGGTTCACCCTGACAAGGATTGTGGTTGCTGCTTGAATCAATCACCCAATTTCTTACAGTCATGAATTCAAAAAGTTTGAAAACATTTATTAAGTTCAGATTTTGGGAGGGACTTTGTCACTTTTCTGAAGAAAACCATTTAAATGTCTTCTAAGTCCCAACATAGGATGGGACTTTGTCACTTTTCCAGAAGAAAAATCCTCAATGCATGGGTCACTGCTGAAATGCAAGCATGTCCTGGTGATGGAGCTCTGGAGGAAACGTTTTCAAAAGTTTCCAAAGTTATTCTTCTGCTCAAACAACCACAGGAGTCCACTTCTAAGGCCCCTAGGGGAAGGTACCTCAAGACTTCTCAGGATGTCAGGCAAAAGCCCACAGCAAAGTCCAGTCGAGGTCCAGTTGCCACTGGTGAGCTGAGCACTTCAGGGAGAAGGACTTTGCAGCTTGTCGTGTTCCTATAGCTACACAAGAAGTCAGTCAACTGACCCTTGAAGTCCACTTCTTGGTAGTGAGTACAAGAAGGAGAAGGTCCAGTCCTTCAGGGTTCCTCTCAGGTCAAAGACATCGGGTCGAGTCCTTTTCTGGTCTTCTGTAGTCCTGAAAGTGGTGTGATGAGGGAGCATTGGTGTCACATTTATGCCTGGCACTACCTAGTGGGCTTTGGTGACCCTTAGCTTCTCCCTGAACAATGGGGTAAACATTCACAGGGGCAGCTCTACACACTTTTGCAGATCTTCCTGTTTGCCCTAATCAAACTATCTTGCAGTGCACCCTATTCCCAAAATTCAAGTTAGGGAAACCCTTCTTTCCTTGTGCACAGACTGTGTGCCCACCCGGAGATGTGGCCAAGGTAATGAGCATTACTCTCCTCTGTGGTCCCTCAAAAGAGGGGTAGCTTTCCTCTCACTGGGTTTGGTGCCAGCGTGACTATGGGGACAAAGGCTGGGCTTTTCTAGGTGACATCTGATGTCTGCTTGTGAAAGTTTATGCCCCTTTGAAATTAATTAAGTAGCTAGCCCCACCCCAATGGGTCTTTCCACCAGTAGATGAAAACACCTCTCCACTCCAAGGGCATTGCCCATTCCTCTGAGAGCAGTTTTCACACCTCATTAAGGGCAAGCACTTGATGGACAGCAGCTAAAGGGCTAATGAAAATAAGCCTCCAGGAGCTTCAGGCAAGGAAAAAGTAACTGTCTAAAAGATACATTTCCAAATTATTTATTAAAAATCAACTTCACCATTGTTTTGGACTTTTAATAAATATAAAAAATAGTGGTTGGAATATTTTTCTAGCTGGTCCCAAACCCAAGGTCCAGAAATATTATATTTTAATCTGTACTCTAGTTTTCTCATAGGACAGCCAGGGTTTTCGACAGGGTAAATACCTTTTTGGGGATTGCCGCTGCAGGGACATGGTGACAATAAATGTCGACATCTCCCATTTTTAAATACAAAGCATCCTACTTTGTGGGCTATAAGGCCTACATAGTGGAGACTTACTAATATTTAATCAGAAGGTATTTCCGGGGTCAAAAGGGTTATTATGACAGGTCGGGCTGGAGGTTTAAACTGCAGAAATTAGGCTACATTGGAGGCCAGAAGCCATGTGTTCCTTCTCACACTGTGACATTTGACTTTCTATGCCATAGGTGTATTTTCTGCACCATTGTACCACGGCCTTATAAGAAAGGTAAATTTGCTAATAAAGGAATAGCCAATTTCTGCATGTCTTAGGTTGAGAACACATATACTGGACACTGGAAAGCAGTGCCCCAGTGTGTAGAGTCTAAAAACCAGCAATAAAATTCAGCACAAAATGGGGGTGACCAGGCAAAAAGGGGCATTTTCTCACAGACACAGTTTCACCACTCTAGGGAGCCATTCACACTGCCACCTAATGGAAACAAAAAAAAGAAGAGAAAATTAGAAGACTATTAAAAAGAATTCATGAATGCAAGAGAATTAGGCTTCAAAAGACATTTTTCGAGGAAGCAGCACTTCACCTGTAAAATTGCTAAAACTAGTGCATTGTGCAATGACTTTATGTAATGTAATGTAATGTAAGGGGTATTTGTAGAGCGCACTGCAACCCGCCGGGTATCCTGGCGCAGAGAGACGGCAAAAAGCCTGTGGCAGAGGGCAGAAGGCATTATACTCTGGGAAAGAGCCAAGTCTTTAATTTCTTTCTGAACGGCAAAAAGACCGTCATCTGTCGCAACTCCGTAGGTAGGCTGTTCCAGAGCCTTGCAGCAGCAACACTGAAAGCTTGCCCCCCAGTTTAGCTCTTCTGACCCTAGGCACTTTCACCCAATTGGCAGAAGAGGACCTAAGGCAACGAGTGGGAACATACCAGCTAAATTTACTCTGCAATGGTATTGGCCCAAGACCGTGCAGTGCCTTGAACACGACACAGAGGGATTTAAAGTGAACCCTCTGCAGAATTGGGAGCCAATGAAGGTCCGCAAGGGCCTGAGAGGGGAGGACTGACGAGGTCTCATCAAGGCCAGCTTGGCCGCTACATTCTGGATTCTCTGCAGTCTCCCAGTTAAATATTTAGGGGACTCCAGCAGCAGGGCATTGCAGTAATCTAACCTGCTCATGATGACACTCCTTACTACCAATGCACGAGTATGTACCGGGAGCATGGGAAGTATTTTCTTGAGGACCCTAATAAGGGAAAAACAGCTTCCAACGGTCTTATTGACTTGATTTTCCAAAGTCAGCTTCTCATTAAAGCAGATTCCCAAATTGCGAACCGATTTAGAGGGTGCCAGCGGGGCATCGGCAGCAGTGGGCCACAAATTGGCTGGGAGAGGATATGACACTCTCCCACCTGCAATGTAAAGGAACTCTGTTTTATCTGCGTTAAATTGCAGGGAGTTATTTCTCAGCCAATATACCACACTCTGTATACATTCATGGAAGTTCTCCACAGAGAATGACTGTTCTCCCTCCCAGGAGAGAATAAGCTGGGTGTCATCCGCATAATTTACAAGGCCTATGCCGTGGGATTTAATGACATCCACCAAGGGACGCATATAGGCGTTAAATAGAATAGGGCTGATTGCAGAGCCTTGCGGTACACCATGATGTATCTTGGTGAACTTAGACTGAAAAGGGGGGAGGGCCACAGCCTGACATCTGTCAGACAGATATGAGTGCAACCACTTCTGAGCCAGGCCCACTACCCCCACTCCTTCCAATCGTTCCAGGAGAACCTTGTGATTGACTGTGTCGAATGCGGTGGACAGGTCCAACAGGATCAGTATAGTAGAGTGACCCTTGTCCGCACGCAGACGAAGATCATCCAACACAGTCAGCAAGGCAGTCTCTGTCCCATGTCCTGGGCGGAAGCCGAATTGCACGGCATCCAGTAAATTATTTACCTCCAGAAACTGGGAGAGTGCCCTGCTTACAAGGCGCTCCATGATCTTAACCGGGTATGGGAGGAGCGAGATAGGCCTGTAGTTTTTTAGGCAGGCTGGATCAAGCGACGGTTTTTTTAGTAAAGGAGTTACAACTGCTTGCTTCCAGCAAGAGGGAACCATTCCACTACCCAGGGATTGATCACATAGCTGTCTTAGCATAGGGAACAGCTCAGAGCCTAATGCTTTCCAAATCCTATGGGGAAGAGGGTCCAATGATGAACCGGAGGAGATCCCTAAGGCTATCCGATTAAAATCCTCCACCGTGGGAATTTCAAAATGATCTAAAAGAGGCCTCTGATCTGAAACTTCATTCATCCCCTTCCAGTCCTCCTTCCTACCATGTGGTGGACCACTAGCCCCACCAACTGTGCTATCCCCTTCCAACCCTTCAATGATTTTGCAGATCTTATCTTCAAAAAAGACAGCCAAACTGTCACAAAGTTCCTGTGTTGGGGGAATCTTATTTTTAGTACAATCGGGGATGGCGATATCATTCATTATTTTAAAAACGCTTTTGGAGCTATTGGGTGCCTTCAGGATTACATTTGCAAAAATTCCGCTTTAGCAGAGGCAATATTTTTCTTATAGCAGAGGATTTTCTCCTTCCACTCAGCTTTATCTATATCCGAGTACCCCCTCCTCCACCGCCGTTCTGTTTGTCTGCAGCCAAGTTTTAACTTTTGTAGTTCAGCATTGTACCAAGGAGCGGAGGATTTGCCTACTTTTTTAACCTGTTTTTGTGGAACAAGCTGGTCAAGTTGATCATTGATAAAAAGACAAAAGGTGGTGTAATTATCCTCCACCTGTTTCCCAGGGTCGAAAGATTCTTCCAGATGGAATACAGGGGGTACCAGCTTTCCTCAGGAGACCTTTCCAATCCCTACTAAGAAGACATCTAGTTTCCTTCACAGTTGCCGGGCTGTTCTGCTTAATGTTAAATACATCAAATTGAACTAAATGGTGATCGGTCCAGCCAATCGGCAGAACATTTACCACTTCCATTGAGTCTTTCCCAGCAAAAATAAGGTCCAGAATATGTCCTCCTATATGTGTAGGTTCTACCAACCATTGAGAAAGTTGCAAATCCATACAGGATTGTAAGAGATTATTATACCCGGGGTCCATGCTCCCATTGGCCCACAGGTTAAAATCCCCTAATATAAGTAGTCTAGCATGTGAGAGAGCCATATTACTAAAAACATCAATCAGACTTTTTTGTTGCAGGAGGCTGGCCGTCCCTGGAGGCCTATAGCAAATAATACCAGTCAGCACCTGTCTCCCCTGATCCTTTAGAGCAAAGCCCAGTAGCTCAACCCCTTCAACCTCATCAATATCTATAGGGGAAAAATTCCATGCTTCCTTAAATATAATCCCAAGCCCTCCACCTCTACCGCTGGGGCGTGGCTTATGAAAAGCTTTATAGCCCCGAGGACAGGCCAAACCCAGCTCTAGATCAGACCCGGGGTGAGTCCAAGTCTCAGTCATCACCAGGGCATCTAAATCGTGTGACTCTAATAGCAGCTGTGTCTCCATATAGTGTTTACACAGGGACCTAACATTAAGCAACCCGCATCTCAGAGAGTCCCTTTTAATGAAGTCAGCTACTGCCCCTGCCGTATCTCTCAGTATAAACTCCCCATGGACACCACCCTGCACACCTATTGCCCGTAATGAAGCACTCGAATACCTATAAGTAGTATCAGCTGGTAGATTCCTCCTACATTCAGCATGGTGGCTGGCGCTGTGCGTTGCCGGTGCGCGGACGGGCGCAGACGGGCTTGCCTTTGGCGCTCCTTTGGCGCGCCCGCTGCGTGGTCGCTCCAGCGCGATGATTTATAGGCCGTGGCGCAGGGACAAGCAACTAGAATGCTAACCCCATTTAGGTACAGCGGCCCGCTCTAACAGGCGGACACCGCTGGGGCAAGTCGGAAGTAGCACCAACGTACACCAATTGCGGCAATAAAAACTGCAACTATTTCAATTTTAAAACTCAATCACATAGCGCGATTACAGCGATTAAAAAACAGTGACAAATTCAATTTTACAGTTCTTTTCTAAAACGAGTTCACATACATGCTAACAAAACGTGATTTTAGCAGTGAGGTAGCAGGCTCCGATATTTTAAAAAAATCACACAAACAAGTTCTACCTCAACAATTTCCTGCAGGCTAGTGACTTATTCATGTCTTCTGGCCATCCTTCGAATTTTCATCTTATTTAAACACGTGTTTTGCTGTTGGTCAATGTAGGCAGTACTAATTTCTGACTGTGGTCCGCTTGGCTTTCGCCCTTGCAACCCAAACCACCATGCATGTAAGTGATACGGATAAGTCAACTGAAACTCGATGTAACTTTTCTGAAAAGAAAAATTTCAGGAAAAAATCATTAGGAAAATTCTCAAAAGATGAACTCTGATATTATTTTATTATTGTTTTTATGTAACAGTTTTGTATAGCACCCACTGGACCAAGACGTATTTGCTCCCTATACAAATTACAATATAGTATCGGGTTGAACTATGATAACATTCTGAGGAAGAAGAGGGGCAAGGATACCTAGCTATAGGGGTGTTTGCCATCTCAGTTACTAATGTGTTCATTTTTTTAAAATAGTCTCTGGAGTTTAATTGAGGTACAGGCAAAACAATGTAGTTGCTAGGGCTTTTCTAAAAGAGAGAAGGTTTGTCATAGTTCTCAGATTTTGAAGCAAGGGTTCCAAAGACTGGGAGCCATGCTCAAGAAGGGGTTTTCATTGCTAAGCTTGTTTTGAACTTTGGGAATTGGATAAGGAAGAAGTAATTGCTCATTGAACCTCTTATTTCTTCAGAAGGAGTTAACAAATTTATTTGGAATATGGGGTGCTACAAGATAATGGCTTTGAATGTCAGACAGTGCACTATAAAATTCAACCTTTCTTCTAAAGGTAAACAATGAAGTTATTTTAATATGGAAGTTTTGTGGTCCATATTTTTTAATGAGGAGACCAAATTAGGCCTAGAGTGAAATATTGGTTTTAATGGTGTTGTCATAAAGCTGAGATAAAAGCTAACTGTGTTAAATAAAAATATATATATATTGCACTTTTTGGTCATGTAAACTGGCACATTTGATTTTTACCCCAAACTGTCATGACGCAGGACAGATTAAAGGGATACGGACGTCATTTGGGCAGGCTTAGAATGTGTGAGGATATGAATAATGATATTAATGCTTCTACTATCTGTAAAATCATAAACCCAGTGAACCTGAAACCACACAATAACACAAAACAAAAAAAAAAGACTACGGAGTTTGCCTTCCCACAAATTAAAAGGACTTTTTGTTTTCAAACAATGTAATATTGGTCAGTATTTTGATGACTGAACAATAGAATTTAAAAGGGAATAAAGCACTTCAAAACACTCGCATTTTACATATAGCATATGGCAGTGCACAACGATCTTTTAAATGTATACATTTTGCAGTTAATATTGCATTGATCCATCGCCACGCGAGAATATCCTAATGCGAGACCATAAGTCCAAGCAATGAAGCTGAGTGATCCAAGAGTTTCTTAGTTTTCCCTGACTGTCACTGTACAGTGGAAGAGTTGATAAAATGACGTACCATGAGCCCTGGGCACAGTGGGAAAACATTGGCATGTGCGAATATGCCTTATGAAGAAAAATGTGACAGACTGCAGCTTAGAGCGTTTATTCTGAGCATCTTTCCAGGCACAGCTGCAAGCAGCCTTAGTCTTCAATTTCGAATTGTAATTTTGAGTGATAAGAAATAACTAGGTGAAGAGCTCTGTCCTCTTTGTGTTAAGACATTTCAAGAAACACCTCAATGATGAAGACCAACCAAGAGAAAGTGTGGACTCACGTGTGCTGATGTTCTTTGTAGAGAGGATGATGTTCAGAAGTTAGTGCTAGGCTGCTACCCTTGGGTCAGGGCTATGTTGATTTGTATGCAATCAATCTTCTTTTGTTAATTAACACTGGAGTGCAAAAAGAAGGAATACAGTTCTGAGGGTAAATCACATAAGTGAAAAATGGGCCTCTTGACCCCAAATCTACAAGTGTGGGTGTGCCCAGGCCTAACTTAGAGGCACAGAGTGTATTTGAGAGGACCACGGTCCAGCTTACGTCGTTTTCTGCTGCTTCCATATCCTTTTCTAAAATATCACCCGGGAGTTATTCGTATTCACATTATTGCAAGGGTTGCTGAGAAGGGTGTGTTGCTGAGAACTAGGCACAGCTCATTGTAGCTGAGAAAAGGGATTAAAAAACCTGCTGTCTATGCCAGAACAGGACCATGTTAATAAAACTTTTGGCAAGGTTCAGGTAAATAAAATCTTTGTTACAGTTTTATTGCACGCAAAATTCCTTTGTGGAGCCTTTCTGAAGCATCATTTTTCATTCAGCACCTTTTTTCTAAAACCTCACAGGTTCATAATTTCCTAGTAGTGCACACTGTGACAAGATATGGCTGCCGAAACACCTCAAACTTTACCCACAACTACAGTGCACATTTCTCCTACCAGCCCCTGAAAACCCAACTGGGAAACCTCAGGTGTTAACATAGTGAGATAGAGGAATCTGGTATTTTCTGAAAATATGATTCAATGAAGTGACCGAGAAACATACGGTCTGATTCGCAAAGATAAACTTAAACATTTGTGTAAGTTTTCAGTTGTGTGCTATTCACAAAGTTATTTTACAATTAGCATTTTTAGGACTGTGGAAAAGCCGCACAAAAAAAGCTAGGCCTGTCCTATCTTTTTATGTGCGGAGCTTCCGCAGTTGTAAAGATACTTCTCACAAAATACCTTTGTAAATAGCAAATAATCATAAACGTACACAATAATGTAAGTTAAGGTTTGCGAATCAGGCCCATAACCTCAAAGAACCACATATGTTTTGCAGCAGACATTCTTATTCTAGCATTTTGAATCATTACAGTGCCAAACATGGCGAAAGCAACTAACCGAATAAGCTACTAAGCATGTCCAGGAGGAGCATGGCTCGTATCACCTGTATCCGTTCAGCCCTCACTTCTTATGTTTCCATTGTTTATAAACAGGTCTTGTCCTACTACTTGTACCCACCACTGTTTGTCTCGAACAGTTTTCCCTTGCAGACAAACCCTGGTTACAATCACAATCAGTCACCTTACTGGGCCACTTGTCATGGTGGGATGTATGTTGGTGGTATTGTATTCTAGTATCTCAATCTTATATTTTATAGTGATACTCTGGCAGGTGTTTGGTTGCAGTTCTCTTGGAAGAGATGGTCATAATGTCAGAGATTGATTGGGAGACTGTGATCCACAGACATGTACAAAGTATGTCAGGGAAGAAACTGTACCTTCTGCTGCAGGGCAGGATTTGTAGAAAAGTGGCCCACACACGAAAGACCCACCATAATATTTCATCTATGATCAGTGGATAGGGATGAGGGATGTAGTGTCCATTGATATGAGGTCACATGCAGATTCAGTGGTTTGGCTGCATGGCAGGGCAAATTGAAAGATGGGGCTGTGAAGTTATGATACCGGCAGATGTGTAGCAATCATTTATTGTAACTTGTAGGATGGCACAAGTAAATGACTGAACTACATCACATGAAGAGCCAAAGCCCTAATCACATGGCTATCAAATGCACTACATCTTAATATATATCTTTTTTTTCTCCATAGATTTATACTAATTATATGGACCGAGACTCCAAACATTTTTAACATCAGCAGGACCAGGACTAGGTGCAAAGCCTACTTCAATAAGATAGAACCTCTGAGGCAGCCTTTTAAATGTTTGTCCCGCTTGGAGCACTTGAGGAAAAGATGCAAGGCCTCTAGAGAAATTTGAAAAGAAGGTAAGCAGCCATGTGAAGCCCTATTCCAACCTTGCCATGCTGAAGGATGTTGAGCTGAAATTATTTTCTAAATTTGAAGATTAAACTGTTAACCGGGTCAAACCACTATGCTTTATCCAACCCTCACTGTATCACGGATGGTCACAAAAAGTGACCAGGTCCAAGTTCACCATGCCCTATTTTTAGGTGTCCCATTGTTTATATGGGTGATTTTTTATTTTCTTAAAACACACATAACTCCAGGACCCCATAGTCAACTTTTCTAATATTGGTGTAATTTTAATCAGTTCACCTTATCTTTTTCCAGTAAATTGGTTTGGAAGTTTTATCTAATGTATTTAATAACTTCAGTGTTAATTTGATGCTGTTAAACACAACACATGTTTTTTTCTCTGACCAAGCCTGGGCCTTGTTCCAGGCTACCAATGTTAAGCTGATGATTTGCTATAGAGACCCAAATCTACTTTTAGGTGCTAGGCTGTTTAACTTTGTGAAAGCCCAGCAAGAGCTCCCATAAAATGGACGTTGGTTTTTCACTGGTTATTAATAACATTTCCTACACTACTTACATCCGTTTGTAACCTTTATGTAAATTAATGCTTGTCATTGCCATTTGGAATCCATTCTCCTCCTCACCCTAAATTTACTAATTCCTCTCAACACAAATTGTATCAGTACCGACCTAAATTCAAGGAAGCAATGCTTGTCCTCTCAACCTCTTTTGTAATATTTCTATATTTCTGTTGCATCTATTGTGAACTGGAAAATAGTTTTCAATATAAGGGAAATTCCATGTCACAACGAGAACCATCTTTAGGTAATGCGCAAAGATCCCTAGAGGTAAGGGTGTATAACATACTATCCCATGACACTGGGAAACCTTCTGTATTTTTATTCACACAGTCACTGAAACAAACACAGTTAAATGTTAGTTATGGTTCAGCAAAAATAAAAATGCCCTGAAATTCAGTTATGTATCTTTCTCTCTCTCATATATATATATATATATATTAGCTACTGGTGGTCGCCAGTGGGTAGTTATAGTTAGGACCATGTTTCCATAGGAAAAATGTTTTTTGACTTGCCTATATCTTTGGCACCGTTTGATCGAAACTTCACAAAACATTCCTACAAAAGTGTCCTTGTGAATCTTGTTGTGCAGGGAAAGTTTTGGAGCAATCTGTCAAGCAGGGGCTGAGAAAAAGGGGGGGGCAAAAAATGCTATTCCCATGTTAATTTCAATAGAGATTTTATATACGACAACAGCCCGAATCTCTGGATAGACTTACACCAAATCGGACAGAAAAGTAGCTCCTGGTCCAGAAAGAACCCTTTTTGTTATTTGGTGTAAATCTGTTCAGCAACTTTTGACTTATTAAAAGAAATCCAAATTTGTATATATAGGGACGCGATTCCTCTGAGAATCCGACAGTCCCCGTGCTGAAATCTGATTGACTTTAAAACTTCAACCAGGAAGTGTTGACAGCCATCTTGGGTCCCACAAAAAATGCTTTAAAAAAAGAAAGGGGGACAAGGTAGGAATACCCTGACCACTTAGCTCTGGTCATGGGGTCCCAAGGGGACCCTACAAGGGCAAAAAAAGCATTTTAAAAAGGATTTTGCTGCAGAAACGTGATGGAGCCGCAAATCTGTGGCAAAAATGAAAAAAAAAAACAAGCACGGACTACCGCGCTTGTTTTGAATAGAGCCCCGGGTGGTCCCGGGCGATTTTTTAAAAAAAAGATGTCATCAGTGATGTCACTGACCATCTCATGAGTGATGTAATATGTGAGGTCATAAGCAGGGCATATTGCAGGGGGATAAGTTATAGTTAACAGAGGTAACTATAACTGATTAATTTCTATGGTTTTGTATGAGTGCAATGTGGGCCTAACTATAACGTCCCTGTAACCTTTGTTTTTTTTCACTGAATTGCGAAGGTTTTTTTTATTCTATTTCCTAACTATAATGTCGATGTACTGTAGTTTTTGTTTTTTCCAGTGAATTTCTATGTTTATTAAACTTTTTAACCTTAACTGTAACTGGTCACCTTTGAGAGTGGTTGTGTGAGTGGCTGTGTGGGTCTGTGAGTGCCTGTGTGAGTGGGTGTGTGAGTGGGTGTGTGACTGCTTGTGTGAGTGGGTGTGTGAGTATCTGTGCGAAGGGGTATGTGAGTGCCTGTGTGTGTCTGGGAGTGGGTCTGTGAGTACCTGCGTGGGTCTGTGAGTGGGTCTGTGAGTGCATGTGAGAATGTCTGAGTGGGTATGTGTCTGTATGGGTCTGTGAGTGCCTGTGTGGGTCTGTGAGTGGGTGTGGGAATGCCTGTGTATGTCTGTGAGTGGTGCTATGCATTGTGGGCATTTGTATGCTTAGGGTATTTAAAAGGGAGAACCATGGACTCTGTTCTCACCAGGAGATGACAAGAAAGAAACCACTCATCACAGCCACTACACATCAGAGTGAGCTCCAATAAATCAATGATGAATTCACCTCCATTAAGGATTTCATATAGTTTTTCAACATGGAATACAAGAGGAAACACACTTGCTTTGCCTTCGCCAAGCCTAAGAAGTTAGGATCATTTGTGCTTTACTGAAGTGGAGCTTCAACTGGGGCAATTGCTGTAAAATCAGCACCAGGGCAAGAATTGAACCTCATTTTTTCCAAGAAGAGTCCCCACTTTTGCTGAAAACATCTACCCAATTGAAGTACTTTCATTTGGTTAATTAGTAAGTGCTACCTCGTTGGGTAAATGTCTCCTTCATATTCTACACTACAGATGCATAAAGGATCACGAAGTGTGCATGTAACTTCAGCAATGTGATTGTTCCTCAAGCATCTTCATCCACAAATCTGTGATAACGTGAATCCTTGTCAAGAGAAAACAACAAGACTACAAAGAGTTGAATCTCCACCAAACATGGGTACTTCCCCTTTGCTGAATGAAGTAGGTGCTTCTAAGTTTGGTGGAGATGTCCTTGTATTCCTCTGCATTTATAATGTGTCACCAAAATCGGCTGGAAACACGATTGGGCCTTTTGTTAAGTTGTCCATCAGTGTGGGAAAAGGGGGAGGACCTTTACATGCTACTTACAAATAGGGGAGGGGGTGCGGGCCTGTGTTACCTGTACCTATCTGTACGCACCCCTGAGGTGCTCGCAGTTGATGTCCCTCTCTGCGCCTGTTCCCTCTATCAATGTCACCCATTTCGGTGTTTGTCTCTACCTCTCCATGCCCTTTTTTTAAGTGGCTTATTCACTCTATATTTTGTTATCTAAATGTTTTTTATTATTCGCAAATTCGCGCGAAATATCGTGCTACATATTTTCTGGTATCGCGGATATTCGCGAAGTTAGCATATTTTTACGAAAATCATATATATACACACATATTGTAATTAATGTTTGAGAACAGTATTTTACTAATATAGTGTTTAAACTTGTATTTTTGTCATTAACTTTATTGTAAAGCATTTTTTTATTGTATCTGCAGTCTTCACAACTACGCCAGTATTCGCGATGTCAGCGTTCGCGAATATCAGGTGACTATGTAACAAAGAGACTTGATTGAAGAAGACGCTTTTCTTTAATCTTCAAAGGAAGTTCCCACTCACTTCTCTCTTTTTGAAGCTTCCAGTAGAAATATTGGAATATTCCTAGCAGGTGTCCTGCACTCTCAGTGCAGAACTGTCTTTTGTTTATTTTTTGTCTTTTTATCTCTGATAAAAGAGCAACTGGAGGAAGTGAGGAGCAGGAGGTACATGAAGGAAGTGAGGAGCAGGAGCCACACCCATATCATGGAGAGACTTCAGTTAAAGAACCAGTCCCAAAATGGCAGAATATGCATGGGATTTTTTTTACAATCCACTCCGCCGACAAAAAAAGCAGTTGCCAAATATGTTAAGTGCACCTTGTGCGACAAAACCCTTTCAAGGGGCACTTCTAAGAAATATTCATGTGGGACAACAAGCATGTTTTTCCATATAAAAACATTCACCTGAAGAGTTCAAGAAGGGAAAGTGGAGAGCAGCCATCAACTTCAACTGCTACACCAGCTGCTCCAGGAGAAAAACGTTCTCATGAAGTGGAGAAGCGCCTGCCAGAAAAATCTCCTGAGTTGAAGAGAATAGGAACATTTTGCGTAGACTGTAACACAGTGCTAACTGTTGATGAGCAGTGTGTTGCTGTCATTTTAGAAACAGCCAAAAAACACACACATTTCTTTTATTTACGCCACATTTTCCACTGTTTTTGAGTTTGTGGAAATAATATTTTATTTTCCAAGTTGCCATTTTTGTTTAAGAAGAAATACCAAAATATACAAAAGGTTAAAAAAAAAAACAGTTCCAGAAAAAAAGAAGAAAAAAAGGTTCTTGTTAGAACCATCTTTCATGCTTAAAAAAAGATAAGCTGTATGTCTGTGTATATAAAAACAAGAGCGGTTGTATAAGTGAGTGACTGAGTGTGTTAGTGACTGCATGGGTGAGTGATTGGATGTGTTCGTGGCTGCATGGGTGAGTGACTTCCTCTGTAAGTGGCTGTATGGGTGAGTGAATGGCTGTGTAAGTGCGTGTATGAGTGACTGACTGGGTGGGTAAGAGTCTGTATAAGTGAGTGACTGAGTGTGTGAATGACTGTGAGTGAGTGATTCAGTGTATGAGTGCCTATATCAATGTGTGAGTGACTGCAGAATGAGTGACTGTGTGAGTGGGTGTATGAATAAACGAGTGGGTGCTTGAGCTGCTGTATGAGTGAGATAGGTATGTGAGTGGCTGTATGAGTGAGTGAGGGTGTGAGTGCTTGTATGAGTGAGTGAGAGGATGCATGAGAGGTTGTATGGGTGAGTGAGTGAATGTATGAGTGGCTCTATGTGTAAGTGAGTGGGTGTGTGAGTGGCTGCATGGGTGAGTGGGTAGCTGTGAAAGTGGCCGTATAGGGGAGTGAGTGGGTATCTGAGTGGCTATATGAGTGAGTGAAATGGTGCATGAATAACTCTGTGGTTGAGTGACTGGATGTGTGAGTGGCTGTATGGGGGACTGCATGAGTAGATGAGTGGTTGCTTGGGTAAATGAATGGTTGTGCCAGTGACTGCATAGGTGAATGTCTTAGTATCTGTATGAGTAAGTGAGTGGGTGTCTGAATATCTGTAATGGTGAGTGAGTGGGTGGGTGTGTGAGTGACTCTTTGAGTGAGTGACTGCATGTGTGAGTAGCTGCATGAGTGAGTGTCTGTGTGAGTGTCTGTTTGAGTCAACGAGTCAGGTGTGACCTGCTGTATTAGCAAAATAGTGCGTATGTGAGTGGCTGTGAGTGACTGACTAGCTGTGTGAGTGGCTGTATCAGTGAGTGACTGGGTGTGTGAGTTCCTGCATGAGTGAGTGACTGGGGTGTGAATGTCTATATGAGTGAGTGGGTGGGTGTGTTAGTGCTTGTGCAACTGAGTGAGTGGTTATGTGAGTGGCTGTACAGATGAGTGACTGGGTATGTTAGTGTCCATGTGGGTGAGTGAGTGAGTGTGTGTGAGTGTCTGTATGGGTGAGTGACTGGGTGTGTGAATGACTGTATGAGTGAGTGACAGGGTGTGTGAGTGTCTGTATGGGTGAGTGACTGGGTATGTGAATGACTGTATGAGTGAGTGACTGGGTGTGTGAGTGGCTACATCAGTGTGTGAGTGGGTCTATAAGTGAATGGCTAGCTGTGTGAGTGGCTTTATGAGTGAACGAGTGGGGGCATGAACTGCTGTATGAATGAGATAGAGGGTATGTGAGTGGCTGTATGAGTGAGTGAGTGACTAGCTGTGTGAGTGGCTTTATGGGTAAGTGAATGGGTGTATGAGTGGCTCTATGGGTGAGTGAATGGCTGTGTGCCTGTATGTTTGAGTGAGTGTTTGTGAGTGACTGCATAGGTGAGAGACTAGGAGTGTTAGTGCCTATATGAGTTAGTGATTGGGTGGGTGTGTGTGTATAAGTGAGTGACTGGGTATGCTAGTGGCTGTAGGTGTGAGTGAGTGGGTAGATACGTATGTTTATATAAGTTAGTCACTGGGTATGTAAATGGTGGTATAGCTGGATGAATGGGGGTGTAAGAATATGTATGAGGCAGTGACTGGAAGTATCAGCAGTTGTGTGGGTGAATAAGTAACTGTTTGAGTAGCTATAGGAGTGAGTGAATGTGTATGTAAGTAACTCTATGACTGACTCAGCGGCTCAGTCAGTGTTTGCATCAGTGTGTGACAGGGTATCTCAGGGGCCGTATTATTGTGTGTATGGTTGTAATAGTGTATAGAACAATGTGTTCCTGGGTGAATCAGTGTATATAGAAGAGTGTGTCTGGGTGTGTCAGTGAATGCCTGGGTATCATATTGTATGTATCAGTGTGTTTATGGATGTATTAGTGTATGAATGAGTGTGTGCCTGGGTGTGTTAGTCTATGCATGAGTGTGTGTCTGGGTGTGTTAGCGTCTGCATCAGTGTGTGTCCGGGTATGGTACTGTATACAGCAGTGTTCGACTGGGTGTGTCACAGTCTGTATCTGTGTGTAAATATCTTTATAGATGAGTAAGCAGGTGCCTGAGTATTTCCATCAATGACTAATTGGCTGTGTGAGTGTGTGCAGATGTGAGTAAGTGACTTAGTCAGTGTAATATTGAATATGCCTGGCAGTACCTGTATGAGTAACTGACTGGCTGTGTTAAAGCTGTTTAGGCAAGTAAATTAGTGTATGCGTCACTGTTTACAGGCGGGAGTGGATGTCTTTCCAGCTATATGAGTGAGTGATTGGGAGCATCGGTAGTTACATGGGAAAGTGACTGAGTATGTTATGGATTGTATGCATGACTGCTTGTATAAGGTACTGTCAGTGCATGTTTTAGTAGCTGTATTAGGAAGTAACTAAGTGTGCGAATATCTGTATGGGTACATAATATCATGTAGTAGAAGATGTGTTCATAAGTGAGACAGTGTGTTACTGTGTCAGTGAGTTAGTGGGCGAGTGAGTGATTGATTAAATGAGAGATTGGGTGCATGAGTTGTGTAATCAGTGTACCTATGAATGTGTCAGTGGCTGTATAAAAGTCTACCTTGGAGTATAGTTTTACAGTCTAAATTTGCTGAGCTAAACCAAAAGTAATCATTACGACATCGGCAAAACAAAGTGGTGGCAAGGTATGCCAAGTGTTCTTCATGCAAGAAAAAACTCTCTAGGGGTATGATTAAGAAATATTTCTGCGGTACAGCAGTTATTTAGCGACATGTAAAGACATAGCACTCCAGACACTATTCAAAAAAGAAAAAGAATATAAATATATGTTAGTATTCCATTTTAAAATTTACAGAAACATAACAATACACATTGGCTATGCTGTAACAGTGTGTCACAATATAGTAAATCATTTCATTTTCCCTATTTTACTGTTCTCATACTTTTACACCACAAATGATGTACTATATGAAGCTTCATCCTTGAACAGTGGGGAAAAAAACAATTGTACGGATTGTAGAAAAAAAACTGCTCAGGATATCATTATACATAAGTAACACTATGCATTGCACTCACTACAGTTCATTTAATCCGTTGTTTTACCTATAGTTACTGCACTAATCTAAACAATCATATGTTAAAATATTTCTTTTAATATTATACCTGGTACAATACTACCAATAAATATAAACCGCACTTGAATTTTGGAAATCCTTTTCAAAACATCATCCCTGGTAGGCCAAATGATGCCTAAAACGTTGGTGATCCATGTAGATAAAATCCCATACATTACTTTTTTCCACAAATAGTACATAGAGGTTTGGATGAAGAAACAAAAGGTTACAATTTTTTAGTTTGAAAGGCAGTTTTAGTTTGTATATAGAATTTCTGTGATTGAATTGTATTCATCTAGTTTCCCTCTTTAATTATACAGTGTAGTATCCAGATGTTATATTAACTCCTTTCTGGAAGATAAAAGGACTCTTAATTTTGTAGAAGTTTTTAAAGACATCACCCCGATAGGCTGAGCTATGTCTAAAACATTAATGATGTACATAGAAGAAACACCGTACAACACTTTTTTCCAGAAATACTCCTTAGAACTTTGGTTGAAGAAACAAAAGATAAGAGTTTCGTAGCTTGAATTAAGTTTTGGTTTGATTTTAATGTTGCTGTCATTGCAATCTGTCCATTCAGTTTCACTCTTTAAATACACAGTGCAGTGTACAGATGTTATATTTAGTCCTTCGTGAAAGATAATAGCCAAAGTAGTATACGTTTTTCCAGAAATTGATATTTGTACAGCCTTAAAGTCTTTAATTTGAGTTTGTAATTTAGATCCATCTGCTCCGCATCGTTGTAACATTAATATAAGATATTTTCTAGTTCTTCATAGATGCAATGTAGTCATTACATCTGATCTACAATGTGGTCATATTTTGGTTTGTTTTTTTAACCAATCTGTCAAAGGGCACAGATTTGCAATCTGGTAGGGTTAAGAACAGAAATCGGTCAGAATTTATTTGAGTGGTGGATATAAAAGAGCAATCTTCCCAGTCATGGTTCCATTTGTAACTCAGTCCAAATAAATCATCAATATTTATTTCTTCTTCTAAAACTCCAAGAATGACCATTATAAATTATTGTACATCTTGTTGAGTGTTGAGAGTAAATATTAGTGATCCGCTACATATATCTAAAAGGTCTTGAATGCCTGAAGCAGGAGGATGTATTACAGTTCTGTCAGTGAGTAAACGTTGGAGCAAGTGATACAGTGCAGAACATAATCTCTTATCAGGTTTTTGTTGAATTTGATTTACAAGATGTGGTAAATGAAACAGTACATTCAGAACAACATTTGCATAGCAGTTGACACCTGAGCTGTTTTCCAACTGGTGTCCTACAATATCTTCCTAAAATCTGTTTATTGTTCAGTTGTTCTAATAACTGTTCGAAATTAACAGTTTCCTCTCTTGCTTGCTGCATTGCACTATCCACCTCATTCACAGCTATAGCTGCTTCCTTTTCAATAATTGGTTCTCCAAGAGGATCTTGAGTCAGCGGTCTAGAACTTTGGCTGCTTTGTGAACTCTCCTTGGCTATCTCAGCAGCAATGGTTTCTTCCTGTTCAATCTCATCTTTCAACATTTGCAAGTATGTTGGAAAGACTGAACACTAAATGCTGTCTTTCACGATGTTGAAAGAGTCTTTATAATAGTCAAAGTGTCCAAGTAATTTTGACTCAGCATGCCATGGCTTGAACCAGCCGCGGCCCGTGCAGGTAAGAGCAGTGGGGCGGTGGGGCCGGGTGGGGGGATTTCGACGGATGATTACGAGGGAAAATTAAATAAACAATTAATTTTCCCTCGTCATCGTCTGTCGAAATCTCCCCCCACTGGGCCCCACTGCTCTTACCTGCACGGGCCGCAGCTGGTTTGAACAACAGCAAAAGAGGCAAGTAGAAATAGTCTCTGATCTCCGGAGTTTGGCAACTAAGATTTCTGTGGTTCATTAGATTTCCTTTGTTGTGTCTCTCCAAACAAGCGTCACATCCAAGTATTGCATATCTCCCTTCTATGCTTTCAGTTAGATTACTTTTATATGTATAATATTGAAGTACTTTATAGAGACATATGCTTGAAAGATATGGCCTCCTTATTGGGTAGTATGTATCCAACATGTTAGATTTCAGAATGTCTCTGCATTTTGGACCAAATTCTGCGTGATACTGTATTTTTGGGAAATACTTTAATACTCTATATCGACTGCTTGCAGGCCCTAGACTTACCCATGCGATTCCCCTTGACTTTAAGAACAAACTAGCCAAGCTCACCCGGTCGGGGCACTCATATGTTCCCATTTCTCTGTGGGAAAGCATTTTCAAGCTGATACTGTACAATTTCTTGGTAAGATTCTTTACTGCAGAAATCTTCTCCCACATCTATTTCATCTCTATCTTCTCTGATTGTTATATATGAAGTGACGTAGCGAGCAACAGCGATGGAGTTGTATGCAACAAATTGTAGATCCATATCCACATCTTCAGAATAACAGGGTTGTAGTATTTAATATACTTTGAAGCCTCTGCTCTTCTGAGGTTGTATGTATTATTCAGTGATTTCCGTGTCAATGTATGTCTGACAAAGCAAACACAAGAAGATGATGGACGGAGCGCTGAAACTTTTCAGACACTCACCCCCAGTCACAGATCTGGGTTGAATCCATCATCGTTCTTTAGCTCACTGCGCCAGTTCAGACACAGCTATATGCAAATCAGTCTTGACCCTGTGCCTCATGGGAACAGTCCAGCCCGAACTGCCAAGCAATGTCTTCCCTGGACCGGAAACAAGCATACTGGGACCGGTTTCGGGCTAACAGCCCTCATCAGCCAGGCTAGCTTGAATCCAGTGGCAAAGTGAGCAAGGGACCCACGTCTGGGCATACCCTGCCAACTTAGGGCAAACAAAGCAAACACAAGAAGATGATGGACGGAGCGCTGAAACTTTTAAGACACTCACCCCCAGTCACAGATCTGGGTTGAATCCATCATCGTTCTTTAGCTCACTTCGCCACCCCAGTTCAGACAGAGCTACATGCAAATCAGTCTTGACCCTGTGCCTCATGGGAACAGTCCAGCCCGAACTGCCAAGCCATGTCTTCCCTGGACCGGAAACAAGCATCCTGGGACCGGTTTCGGGCTAACAGCCCTCATCAGCCAGGCTAGCTTGAATCCAGTGGCAAAGGGAGCAAGGGACCCACGTCTGGGCATACCCTGCCAACTTAGGGCTGGGTTCAACCTGTAATGGCATGGTGAGCAAAAAAACGATGGATTTAGGCCCAGATCTCTGTACTGGGATGAATGTATGACATTGTTCTGCATTCTGTCCATCAATTGTTCTTTCTGCATTTGTCACCCCGAGTGGAACGGGTATGCCCAGACGTGGGTCCAGTGCTCTCCATGCCCCTGGAGTCAAGCTATCCTGGCTGATGAGGGGTGAAACCCCAAAACCGGTCCTAGGATGCTTGTTTCCAGTCCAGGGAGGACCTGGCCTGGCAGTTCGGGCTGGACTGTTCCCATGAGGCACAGGTTCAAGACTGATTTGCATATGGCTGGGTTCAACCTGTAATGGCATGGTGAGCAAAAAAACGATGGATTTAGGCCCAGATCTCTGTACTGGGATGAATGTATAACATTGTTCTGCTTTCTGTCCATCAATTGTTCTTTTTGCATTTGTCACCCCGAGTGGGACGGGTAGGCCCAGACGCGGGTCCCGTGCTCTCCATGCCCCTGGAGTCAAGCTATCCTGGCTGATGAGGGGTGAAACCCTGAAACCGGTCTTAGGATGCTTGTTTCAAGTCCAGGGAGGACCTGACCTGGCAGTTCGGGCTGGACTGTTCCCATGAGGCACAGGTTCAAGACTGATTTGCATATGGCTGGGTTCAACCTGTAATGGCATGGTGAGCAAAAAAACGATGGATTTAGGCCCAGATCTCTGTACTGGGATGAATGTATGACATTGTTCTGCATTCTGTCCATCAATTGTTCTTTTTGCATTTGTCACCCGAGTGGGATGGGTATGCCCAGACGTGGGTCCCGTGCTCTCCATGCCCCTGGAGTCAAGCTATCCTGGCTGATGAGGGGTGAAACCCCAAAACCGGTCCTAGGATGCTTGTTTCCAGTCCAGGGAGGACCTGGCCTGGCAGTTCGGGCTGGACTGTTCCCATGAGGCACAGGTTCAAGACTGATATGCATATGGCTGGGTTCAACCTGTAATGGCATGGTGAGCAAACAAACTATGGATTTAGGCCCAGATCTCTGTACTGGGATGAATGTATGACATTGTTCTGCATTCTGTCCATCAATTGTTCTTTTTGTATTTGTCACCCCGAGTGGGACGGGTATGCCCAGACGTGGGTCCCGTGCTCTCCATGCCCCTGGAGTCAAGCTATCCTGGCTGATGAGGGGTGAAACCCCGAAACCAGTCCTAGGATGCTTGTTTCCAGTCCAGGGAGGACCTGGCCTGGCAGTTCGGGCTAGACTGTTCCCATGAGGCACAGGTTCAAGACTGATTTGCATATGGCTGGGTTCAACCTGTAATGGCATGGTGAGCAAAAAAACGATGGATTTAGGCCCAGATCTCTGTACTGGGATGAATGTATGACATTGTTCTGCATTCTGTCCATCAATTGTTCTTTTTGCATTTGTCACCCCGAGTGGGACGGTATGCCCAGACGTGGGTCCCGTGCTCTCCATGCCCCTGGAGTCAAGCTATCCTGGCTTATGAGGGGTGAAACCCCAAAACCGGTCCTAGGATGCTTGTTTCCAGTCCAGGGAGGACCTGGCCTGGCAGTTCGGGCTGGACTGTTCCCATGAAGCACAGGTTCAAGACAGATTTGCATATGGCTGGGTTCAACCTGTAATGGCATGGTGAGCAAAAAAACGATGGATTTAGGCCCAGATCTCTGTACTGGGATGAATGTATGACATTGTTCTGCATTCTGTCCATCAATTGTTCTTTTTGCATTTGTCACCCAGAGTGGGACGGGTAAGCCCAGACGTGGGTCCTGTGCTCTCCATGCCCCTGGAGTCAAGGTATCCTGACTGATGAGGGGTGAAACCCTGAAACCGGTCCTAGGATGCTTGTTTCCAGTCCAGGGAGGACCTGACCTGGCAGTTCGGGCTGGACTGTTCCCATGAGGCACAGGTTCAAGACTGATTTGCATATGGCTGGGTTCAACCTGTAATGGCATGGTGAGCAAAAAAACGATGGATTTAGGCCCAGATCTCTGTACTGGGATGAATGTATGACATTATTCTGCATTCTGTCCATCAATTGTTCTTTTGCATTTGTCACCCCGAGTGGGACGGGTATGCCCAGACGTGGGTCCCGTGCTCTCCATGCCCCTGGGGTCAAGCTATCCTGGCTGATGAGGGTGAAACCCCAAAACCGGTCCTAGGATGCTTGTTTCCAGTCCAGGAAGGACCTGGCCTGGCAGTTCGGGCTGGACTGTTCCCATGAGGCACAGGTTCAAGACTGATTTGCATATGGCTGGGTTCAACCTGTAATGGCATGGTGAGCAAAAAAACGATGGATTTAGGCCCACATCTCTGTACTGGGATGAATGTATGACATTGTTCTGCATTCTGTCCATCAATTGTTCTTTTGCATTTGTCACCCGAGTGGGACGGGTATGCCCAGACGTGGATCCCGTGCTCTCCATGCCTCTGGAGTCAAGCTATCCTGGCTGATGAGGGGTGAAACCCCGAAACCAGTCCTAGGATGCTTGTTTCCAGTCCAGGGAGGACCTGGCCTGGCAGTTCGGGCTGGACTGTTCCCATGAAGCACAGGTACAAGACTGATTTGCATATGGCTGGGTTCAACCTGTAATGGCATGGTGAGCAAAAAAACGATGGATTTAGGCCCAGATCTCTGTACTGGGATGAATGTATGACATTGTTCTGCATTCTGCCCATCAATTGTTCTTTTTGCATTTGTCACCCCGAGTGGGACGGGTAAGCCCAGACGTGGGTCCCGTGCTCTCCATGCCCCTGGAGTTAAGCTATCCTGGCTGATGAGGGGTGAAACCCTGAAACCGGTCCTAGGATGCTTGTTTCCAGTCCAGGGAGGACCTGACCTGGCAGTTCGGGCTGGACTGTTCCCATGAGGCACAGGATCAAGACTGATTTGCATATGGCTGGGTTCAACCTGTAATGGCATGGTGAGCAAAAAAACGATGGATTTAGGCCCAGATCTCTGTACTGGGATGAATGTATGACATTATTCTGTATTCTGTCCATCAATTGTTCTTTTTGCATTTGTCACCCCGAGTGGGACGGGTATGCCCAGACGTGGGTCCCGTGCTCTCCATGCCCCTGGAGTCAAGCTATCCTGGCTGATGAGGGGTGAAACCCCGAAACCGGTCCTAGGATGCTTGTTCCCAGTCCAGAGAGGACCTGGCCTGGCAGTTCGGGCTGGACTGTTCCCATGAGGCACAGGTTCAAGACTGATTTGCATATGGCTGGGTACAACCTGTAATGGCATGGTGAGCAAAAAAACGATGGATTTAGGCCCAGATCTCTGTACTGGGATGAATGTATGACATTGTTCTGCATTCTGTCCATCAATTGTTCTTTTTGCATTTGTCACCCGAGTGGGACGGGTATGCCCAGACGTGGGTCCTGTGCTCTCCATGCCCCTGGAGTCAAGCTATCCTGGCTGATGAGGGGTGAAACCCTGAAACCGGTCCTAGGATGCTTGTTTCCAGTCCAGGGAGGACCTGACCTGGCAGTTCGGGCTGGACTGTTCCCATGAGGCACAGGTTCAAGACTGATTTGCATATGGCTGGGTTCAACCTGTAATGGCATGGTGAGCAAAAAACGATGGATTTAGGCCCAGATCTCTGTACTGGGATGAATGTATGACATTGTTCTGCATTCTGTCCATCAATTGTTCTTGTTGCATTTGTCACCCCGAGTGGGACGGGTAAGCCCAGACATGGGTCCCGTGCTCTCCATGCCCCTGGAGTCAAGCTATCCTGGCTGATGAGGGGTGAAACCCCGAAACCGGTCCTAGGATGCTTGTTTCCAGTCCAGGGAGGACCTGGCCTGGCAGTTCGGGCTGGACTGTTCCCATGAGGCACAGGTTCAAGACTGATTTGCATATGGCTGGGTTCAACCTGTAATGGCATGGTGAGCAAAAACATCGATGGATTTAGGCCCAGATCTCTGTATTGGGATGAATGTATGACATTGTTCTGCATTCGGTCCATCAATTGTTCTTTTTGCATTTGTCACCCCGAGTGGGACGGGTATGCCCAGACGTGGGTCCCGTGCTCTCCATGCCCCTGGAGTCAAGCTATCCTGGCTGATGAGGGGTGAAACCCCAAAACCGGTCCTAGGATGCTTGTTTCCAGTCCAGGGAGGACCTGGCCTGGCAGTTCGGGCTGGACTGTTCCCTTGAGGCACAGGTTCAAGACTGAGTTGCATATGGCTGGGTTCAACCTGTAATGGCATGGTGAGCAAAAAACGATGGATGTAGTCCCAGATCTCTGTACTGGGATGAATGTATGACATTGTTCTGCATTCTGTCCATCAATTGTTCTTTTTGCATTTGTCACCCCGAGTGGGACGGGTATGCCCAGACGTGGGTCCCGTGCTCTCCATGCCCCTGGAGTCAAGGTATCCTGACTGATGAGGGGTGAAACCCTGAAACCGGTCCTAGGATGCTTGTTTCCAGTCCAGGGAGGACCTGACCTGGCAGTTCGGGCTGGACTGTTCCCATGAGGCACAGGTTCAAGACTGATTTGCATATGGCTGGGTTCAACCTGTAATGGCATGGTGAGCAAAAAAACGATGGATTTAGGCCCAGATCTCTGTACTGGGATGAATGTATGACATTATTCTGCATTCTGTCCATCAATTGTTCTTTTGCATTTGTCACCCCGAGTGGGACGGGTATGCCCAGACGTGGGTCCCGTGCTCTCCATGCTCCTGGGGTCAAGCTATCCTGGCTGATGAGGGGTGAAACCCCAAAACCGGTCCTAGGATGCTTGTTTCCAGTCCAGGAAGGACCTGGCCTGGCAGTTCGGGCTGGACTGTTCCCATGAGGCACAGGTTCAAGACTGATTTGCATTTGGCTGGGTTCAACCTGTAATGGCATGGTGAGCAAAAAAACGATGGATTTAGGCCCACATCTCTGTACTGGGATGAATGTATGACATTGTTCTGCATTCTGTCCATCAATTGTTCTTTTTGCATTTGTCACCCGAGTGGGACGGGTATGCCCAGACGTGGATCCCGTGCTCTCCATGCCTCTGGAGTCAAGCTATCCTGGCTGATGAGGGGTGAAACCCGAAACCAGTCCTAGGATGCTTGTTTCCAGTCCAGGGAGGACCTGGCCTGGCAGTTCGGGCTGGACTGTTCCCATGAAGCACAGGTACAAGACTGATTTGCATATGGCTGGGTTCAACCTGTAATGGCATGGTGAGCAAAAAACGATGGATTTAGGCCCAGATCTCTGTACTGGGATGAATGTATGACATTGTTCTGCATTCTGCCCATCAATTGTTCTTTTTGCATTTGTCACCCCGAGTGGGACGGGTAAGCCCAGACGTGGGTCCCGTGCTCTCCATGCCCCTGGAGTTAAGCTATCCTGGCTGATGAGGGGTGAAACCCTGAAACCGGTCCTAGGATGCTTGTTTCCAGTCCAGGGAGGACCTGACCTGGCAGTTTGGGCTGGACTGTTCCCATGAGGCACAGGATCAAGACTGATTTGCATATGGCTGGGTTCAACCTGTAATGGCATGGTGAGCAAAAAAACGATGGATTTAGGCCCAGATCTCTGTACTGGGATGAATGTATGACATTATTCTGTACTCTGTCCATCAATTGTTCTTTTTGCATTTGTCACCCCGAGTGGGACGGGTATGCCCAGACGTGGGTCCCGTGCTCTCCATGCCCCTGGAGTCAAGCTATCCTGGCTGATGAGGGGTGAAACCCCAAAACCGGTCCTAGGATGCTTGTTTCCAGTCCAGGGAGGACCTGGCCTGGCAGTTCGGGCTGGACTGTTCCCATGAGGCACAGGTTCAAGACTGATTTGCATATGGCTGGGTTCAACCTGTAATGGCATGGTGAGCAAAAAAACGATGGATGTAGGCCCAGATCTCTGTACTGGGATGAATGTATGACATTGTTCTGCATTCTGTCCATCAATTGTTCTTTTTGCATTTGTCACCCCGAGTGGGACAGGTAGGCCCAGACGCGGGTCCCGTGCTCTCCATGCCCCTGGAGTCAAGCTATCCTGGCTGATGAGGGGTGAAACCCTGAAACCGGTCTTAGGATGCTTGTTTCCAGTCCAGGGAGGACCTGACCTGGCAGTTCGGGCTGGTCTGTTCCCATGAGGCACAGGTTCAAGACTGATTTGCATATGGCTGGGTTCAACCTGTAATGGCATGGTGAGCAAAAAAACGATGGATTTAGGCCCAGAACTCTGTACTGGGATGAATGTATGACATTATTCTGCATTCTGTCCACCAATTGTTCTTTTTGCATTTGTCACCCCGAGAGGGACGGGTAAGCCCAGACGTGGGTCCCGTGCTCTCCATGCCCCTGGAGTCAAGCTATCCTGGCTGATGAGGGGTGAAACCCCGAAACCGGTCCTAGGATGCTTGTTCCCAGTCCAGAGAGGACCTGGCCTGGCAGTTCGGGCTGGACTGTTCCCATGAGGCACAGGTTCAAGACTGATTTGCATATGGCTGGGTACAACCTGTAATGGCATGGTGAGCAAAAAAACGATGGATTTAGGTCCAGATCTCTGTACTGGGATGAATGTATGACATTGTTCTGCATTCTGTCCATCAATTGTTCTTTTTGCATTTGTCACCCGAGTGGGACGGGTATGCCCAGACGTGGGTCCGGTGCTCTCCATGCCCCTGGAGTCAAGCTATCCTGGCTGATGAGGGGTGAAACCCTGAAACCGGTCCTAGGATGCTTGTTTCCAGTCCAGGGAGGACCTGACCTGGCAGTTCGGGCTGGACTGTTCCCATGAGGCACAGGTTCAAGACTGATTTGCATATGGCTGGGTTCAACCTGTAATGGCATGGTGAGCAAAAAAACGATGGATTTAGGCCCAGATCTCTGTACTGGGATGAATGTATGACATTATTCTGCATTCTGTCCATCAATTGTTCTTTTGCATTTGTCACCCCGAGTGGGACGGGTATGCCCAGACGTGGGTCCCGTGCTCTCCATGCCCCTGGGGTCAAGCTATCCTGGCTGATGAGGGGTGAAACCCCAAAACCGGTCCTAGGATGCTTGTTTCCAGTCCAGGAAGGACCTGGCCTGGCAGTTCGGGCTGGACTGTTCCCATGAGGCACAGGTTCAAGACTGATTTGCATATGGCTGGGTTCAACCTGTAATGGCATGGTGAGCAAAAAAACGATGGATTTAGGCCCACATCTCTGTACTGGGATGAATGTATGACATTGTTCTGCATTCTGTCCATCAATTGTTCTTTTTGCATTTGTCACCCGAGTGGGACGGGTATGCCCAGACGTGGATCCCGTGCTCTCCATGCCTCTGGAGTCAAGCTATCCTGGCTGATGAGGGGTGAAACCCCGAAACCAGTCCTAGGATGCTTGTTTCCAGTCCAGGGAGGACCTGGCCTGGCAGTTCGGGCTGGACTGTTCCCATGAAGCACAGGTACAAGACTGATTTGCATATGGCTGGGTTCAACCTGTAATGGCATGGTGAGCAAAAAACGATGGATTTAGGCCCAGATCTCTGTACTGGGATGAATGTATGACATTGTTCTGCATTCTGCCCATCAATTGTTCTTTTTGCATTTGTCACCCCGAGTGGGACGGGTAAGCCCAGACGTGGGTCCCGTGCTCTCCATGCCCCTGGAGTTAAGCTATCCTGGCTGATGAGGGGTGAAACCCTGAAACCGGTCCTAGGATGCTTGTTTCCAGTCCAGGGAGGACCTGACCTGCCAGTTCGGGCTGGACTGTTCCCATGAGGCACAGGATCAAGACTGATTTGCATATGGCTGGGTTCAACCTGTAATGGCATGGTGAGCAAAAAAACGATGGATTTAGGCCCAGATCTCTGTACTGGGATGAATGTATGACATTGTTCTGCATTCTGTCCATCAATTGTTCTTTTTGCATTTGTCACCCGAGTGGGACGGGTATGCCCAGACGTGGGTCCTGTGCTCTCCATGCCCCTGGAGTCAAGCTATCCTGGCTGATGAGGGGTGAAACCCTGAAACCGGTCCTAGGATGCTTGTTTCCAGTCCAGGGAGGACCTGACCTGGCAGTTCGGGCTGGACTGTTCCCATGAGGCACAGGTTCAAGACTGATTTGCATATGGCTGGGTTCAACCTGTAATGGCATGGTGAGCAAAAAAACGATGGATTTAGGCCCAGATCTCTGTACTGGGATGAATGTATGACATTATTCTGCATTCTGTCCATCAATTGTTCTTTTTGCATTTGTCACCCCGAGTGGGACGGGTATGCCCAGACGTGGGTCCCGTGCTCTCCATGCCCCTGGGGTCAAGCTATCCTGGCTGATGAGGGGTGAAACCCCAAAACAGGTCCTAGGATGCTTGTTTCCAGTCCAGGGAGGACCTGGCCTGGCAGTTCGGGCTGGACTGTTCCCATGAGGCACAGGTTCAAGACTGATTTGCATATGGCTGGGTTCAACCTGTAATGGCATGGTGAGCAAAAAAACGATGGATTTAGGCCCAGATCTCTGTACTGGGATGAATGTATGACATTGTTCTGCATTCTGTCCATCAATTGTTCTTGTTGCATTTGTCACCCCGAGTGGGACGGGTAAGCCCAGACATGGGTCCCGTGCTCTCCATGCCCCTGGAGTCAAGCTATCCTGGCTGATGAGGGGTGAAACCCCGAAACCGGTCCTAGGATGCTTGTTTCCAGTCCAGGGAGGACCTGGCCTGGCAGTTCGGGCTGGACTGTTCCCATGAGGCACAGGTTCAAGACTGATTTGCATATGGCTGGGTTCAACCTGTAATGGCATGGTGAGCAAAAACATCGATGGATTTAGGCCCAGATCTCTGTATTGGGATGAATGTATGACATTGTTCTGCATTCGGTCCATCAATTGTTCTTTTGCATTTGTCACCCCGAGTGGGACGGGTATGCCCAGACGTGGGTCCCGTGCTCTCCATGCCCCTGGAGTCAAGCTATCCTGGCTGATGAGGGGTGAAACCCCAAAACCGGTCCTAGGATGCTTGTTTCCAGTCCAGGGAGGACCTGGCCTGGCAGTTCGGGCTGGACTGTTCCCTTGAGGCACAGGTTCAAGACTGAGTTGCATATGGCTGGGTTCAACCTGTAATGGCATGGTGAGCAAAAAAACGATGGATGTAGTCCCAGATCTCTGTACTGGGATGAATGTATGACATTGTTCTGCATTCTGTCCATCAATTGTTCTTTTTGCATTTGTCACCCCGAGTGGGACGGGTATGCCCAGACGTGGGTCCCGTGCTCTCCATGCCCCTGGAGTCAAGCTATCCTGGCTGATGAGGGTTGAAACCCCAAAACCGGTCCTAGGATGCTTGTTTCCAGTCCAGGGAGGGCCTGGCAGTTCGGGCTGGACTGTTCCCATGAAGCACAGGTTCAAGACTGATTTGCATATGGCTGGATTCAACCTGTAATGGCATGGTGAGCAAAAAAACGATGGATTTAGGCCCAGATCTCTGTACTGGGATGAATGTATGACATTGTTCTGCATTCTGCCCATCAATTGTTCTTTTTGCATTTGTCACCCCGAGTGGGACGGGTAAGCCCAGACGTGGGTCCCGTGCTCTCCATGCCCCTGGAGTCAAGCTATCCTGGCTGATGAGGGGTGAAACCCTGAAACCGGTCCTAGGATGCTTGTTTCCAGTCCAGGGAGGACCTGACCTGGCAGTTCGGGCTGGACTGTTCCCATGAGGCACAGGTTCAAGACTGATTTGCATATGGCTGGGTTCAACCTGTAATGGCATGGTGAGCAAAAAAATTATGGATTTAGGCCCAGATCTCTGTACTGGGATGAATGTATGACATTATTCTGCATTCTGTCCATCAATTGTTCTTTTTGCATTTGTCACCCCGAGTGGGACGGGTATGCCCAGACGTGGGTCCCGTGCTCTCCATGCCCCTGGAGTCAAGCTATCCTGGCTGATGAGGGGTGAAACCCCAAAACCGGTCCTAGGATGCTTGTTTCCAGTCCAGGGAGGACCTGGCCTGGCAGTTTGGGCTGGACTGTTCCCATGAGGCACAGGTTCAAGACTGATTTGCATATGGCTGGGTTCAACCTGTAATGGCATGGTGAGCAAAAAAACGATGGATGTAGGCCCAGATCTCTGTACTGGGATAAATGTATGACATTGTTCTGCATTCTGTACATCAATTGTTCTTTTTGCATTTGTCACCCCCGAGTGGGACGGGTATGCCCAGACGTGGGTCCCGTGCTCTCCGTGCCCCTGGAGTCAAGCTATCCTGGCTGATGAGGGGTGAAGCCCCAAAACCGGTCCTAGGATGCTTGTTTCCAGTCCAGGGAGGACCTGGCCTGGCAGTTCGGGCTGGACTGTTCCCATGAGGCACAGGTTCAAGACTGATTTGCATATGGCTGGGTTCAACCCGTAATGGCATGGTGAGCAAAAAAACGATGGATTTAGGCCCAGATCTCTGTACTGGGATGAATGTATGACATTGTTCTGCATTCTGTCCATCAATTGTTCTTTTTGCAAATGTATGTCTGACTGCAGAAAAAAAGAGGTTTACTCTTCTTTCAGAAATGACAGGTCATGGGAATCCAAAACGACATCTTGTGTAAAACTTTCCTTTGCATCTGTATTTTTGAGGACAGTACTTTCCACATCTATGAGTTTGAAAGCATGAAACTTGATATCTTAAGCCCTTTTCAAAACCATCTTTTGAGATGGTGCATGTGGCTTACTGTTGTATGAAAGACAAGACATACTCATTATTGTCTGTTCCAAATTTCTGTGCATCTTTTATTCATAACAGCATGAGTATATATGGAGCACCTGTATCTTGGTACTCTTTACGCCAAAAGAAATAAGATACTTCACCAAGAAGAAGATTACTTTTGTTACAGATGAAAGACATTCTGGCTTGAAACCTGTGGTTAAAATATCTGCAAACATTTGTAAGATCCAACGAGCAAAGTTCTCCATCTGTCTTCAGTTTGATGTCCTTTGTTTGCGATTGCTTCTCGCAAGCATTCAAGGAGGTCATCCCATGCATACTCAGCACAACTGTTAGAAACTAAGTAGGTGCTCCTAGATTTTCAGCATGCATTTCAGCTCACCATTAACATGATAACAATACTCATTAGTGCCACGTTGGCACGCCATCAAATTCATCAAGTTGCATTGAAGGTTTTCATCTTTTTTGTGCACTTTGTCAACAAATTTCCTTGCTGTGAGATTTTGCAGATTCACTCCTGTCTTGAGAATAAGGGTACTGCATAAGCTAGTCCTGATAAGTCACTCTCAAATAATAGATTAAATATATAGGGAATATACTGGTGAAATCTATGATCCTCTGAATGTAGTCTAGTAGATCTGTATTAACATGACCTGAGTATAGCTCCTCGTCGAACTGGGGTAAGATTAATCCTATTCTACATATTTAGGTGTCGCTGAGGACCCTGTATAACTCTTTATCACCCCTGGAAAGTATTTATTGTTTATTGTTTTACCGGCCTTCTCTAATATTAACTGCTGAAAAGCTTTTGGACTCCCTCTGGACTAAAACTTGAGTTCAAGTTGAGCCATTGCAAAAGACATTGTAATCTGAATGGACTATTATCTTATAGCATATACCTTTATCTATGTTGCTTTTTGATCAGCCAAGAAAGGTTGAGCTAATTTATTACGTCCATGGTTCTTTATGTTTACTCTTTTTGATATAGGTTTCGAATATTTGGAAACTTAAGTCCATCTTACGTCATTTGTGATTAAATCGGCTCACTGTTGGTGCTCTAGGTTTCCCCGTTTACTATTATTAATTCAATTACTTTCCCAGCAAATTGAGCGGTTTGCTGGGAAGATATGGGGAAAAGAAAGGCACCTGAGTTAGTCGCTGGAAAGAAAAAAATGGTGAAGATTAGCAAACCGGTGATCTCAGCAGCCGATAATTGTACTCTAGCAGCTATCGACGAGCTGATAGAGGAAGTTGAAACTATGCTAGGAAAAGGGGATGAAACTAGCCTCAAAGGTCCAAAGAAAATTACAACATTTTTTAATAAACAAGCTAAATCTACCACTAATAAGCAAAACCCTAAACAACCTCGCCCCTGCTTAACTGTGCATTGTGCCCAAGACTTTCCCCCGGACACGCAAGGTACTCCCAATCAAACGGTCCTGCTGAGGCAAGCAAAATCGGCCCAAGAAGATCAAGAAGTGAGCAATCCCTTAACATTTGGCACTATCAACTTAGACTGCTCCAACAGATATTCAGTACTAGCTACTGTTATTGATGATCCCAGTGACAATATAGAGGTGCGGACAGAACCTTTGGTACAGGTACTCCCTGGTAAGAAAGAGGTAGGGACCCAGACTGATCCTGAGAACATCATAGAGGTATTGAGAGATCTGAGACAGAAGCAGAACCTAATACTAGAGGAGCTTGCTGAAGTTAAGAGAAGACTAGCTGATATAACTCTAAGCTCTCCAGTAATCCTGGGAGAAAAAGCTAGCCCCCTAAAAACTCTTGGGCATTCTGGGGAAAAATGGGACCCCCCTATAAGGGCAAATAAGGGCCTAGTAAATCTATCTGAGGAGTGGGGTAAGAAGCCATCAAAGACCCCAGTTGTCCAGAATATTGCCCTATTAAGACCACCTTCTCAGCCTTTAAGACCGAATATACGTAGATCATTCTCGGGTAACCTAGCTGAGTTTAGCAGTACCCATAACTCCGATGGCCGTAGTAAAGCGCAGTGGGAGTCCCATAGTGACAGTACAGATAGGTGGAATCCATCACATCCCCATGGGATTGGACATAGTTTGAGATATGGATGGGAGGGGGGGAATCAGCTCCAACCACAGAATGTATACCCACCCATATGGAATCAATTGAAAGGCAAGGCCATCTCATACAACGTCTGTTTAACCAACGTCCCAAAAGTAAATTCTGACACCAGAGAAGATGAGGACTCCTTGATAAATAAATCGATCTATTGGATCAGATATAAGTGCCAATGCCTTTCCGTTGTAAGATCAGATATTGTCAGAACTGAAAGGATTCACCAGAGAGGGGGAGAACTAGACGATATAAAGCTAATGTTCCGGTCAAAGTACATTGCGGATAGTCTAGTTGATATGAACCTCCGCCCATTCAATAACTCTGACTATAACATTGGCATAAGATTAAATACTACTGATCCAACTAGCGATATAAATGTACATCAAGATAATCAGGATGATGGGGACCTAGGTTCTGTAGATTGACTATTACTGCCAGAGGAGGAACAGAATGTGGATAAGAGATTGCCTATAGAGCATTGTACGAACCTGGCTAGTCCCTGCTGCAACTTCTGCCAACAGTTGGGTTCTTCCATCGAGCGTTATGCAGCACAGCCCAAAAATGGGGAAGACAATATTAGCAGTATAGAAGAGGAGCCTAGAAGTCTTGTATTACACGAGACGCAGATTTATAACATACCCCAGAATCCAAAGGTCATTAAAGTAATTTCCTGGAATATAGCAGGCCTTAAGCAAAAAATGAAGGAACCAGATTGGCAAAGCTATGTGGAGGATTTTGATCTCTGCTTATTCCAGGAAACATGGGCCAGGGAACAATATCACAAGTTAGGATATAGAACCTTTAGTATTGAGGCATTAGAAGCGAAAAAAGGAAGGGCATCAGGCAGCCTGATAGTATGGGTAAAAACTAGCTTAAATGCCACAATAAGAATTCTTCCCACACACTCGCAGGACATCTTAGGCTTGAATCTCAAGTTTGTTAATACCATTGAGATGAATCTTTTTAACATATACATAAGACCGAGGGTTAGTTCTAGAGAATCGCAGCTGCTTGAACACTTCAAGGAGGTACTAGAGCCCACTGACACAAAAAACATCACTATTATAGGGGGTGATTTTAACTGTTGTTATGAACCTATGGGGGGATTGGAAGCAGTTACAGAAGAGGAAGATCAAATCAGAGGGATTCCGCTCCTCCAAACAAAGAGCACAATAAGGGGTAACACTTCCGCCCTGCAGATGCTCCATTTCACGGTTGAGAAGGGCCTTAGAGCTTGCAATGGTCGCTTTACCTCTGACCTTGTTTGCGCAAATACCTTTTCTAGGGGAACTATAGGCTCTAGAATAGACTATATACTTATTTCTACTTCACATTGGGCTTATGCTAAAGATTTTAAAGTTGAGACACGAACAGAAAGCGACCACTTTCCTTTATGCCTATCACTGGATGGAATTTATTTTCCCACCCATGTATCAGAAGAATTCCACCTACTGTCCGAAGCAATGCATCCATTAATAGCTAATAATAGAAGGGCAGTTAGATGGCCTGTTGTTTTAGATCGGGTAGAGTCCCTAATTGGTATTTATAATACATTTAGCGAATTGGTAGGTTCTTATTTAGTCCAGCATCCTGTAACAACTAAGATCACAGATATTCATCAGAAACTGGTAAAGGAAATTCAAGTATACTTAACGAAACCCCAGTCAAAAAAGAACGTACTAACTCGGGAGGTACACACACCATGTATCTGGTTCAACAGGGATTGTAAGATGGCAAAATCTCGCTTAATTGAGGCCATCAAAAACAAGAATCTGCCTGAGATTAGGAAGGAAAGATCTAATTATAAGAAAATCCAAAAGGCAGCCCAAAGGAAGTGGGAAGATAATACATGGGAAGAACTTATTGTAGCTGCAAAGAAGGGGGATCAAGCCTTGTTTTGGAGGCTAATGACGCAGGGAACAAAGCATGGCGTTACACCCTCGGACCATTTTCTAGATCCCACAACCTGGCAGAACCATTTCTCAAAACTATACTATAGTGAGGAAAATCTGGACCCAGCCAGTGAGCCTGAGAGAAACCCCAGGGGACTTCGGCCAGATAGCCAACCTCCGTTTTTAATCTTTAGCTTAGAGGACACGGCTCTGGCTGTAGCTGCGGTTAAGCCAGCAAAAGCACCGGGCCCCGATAGATTACCGGGGGACCTTTTTAAGCATAGTGAGGAAGTTTGGGTACCATATATAAACGAACTATCAAATGCTATAGCCAGGGGACAGCCGGTGCCGCCCTCCTGGAAGGGAGCAGAAATAATTCCCATTTATAAGAAGGGCAAAAGGGATGACCCAGCAAATTACAGGCCTATAAGCTTAATAGACGTTTTACAAAAGATTTATGCAAAACAAATTTTAAATAGACTTATAGACTGGATAGCCGTAGAGAACATATTGTCACCATGCCAGGCGGGATTTAGACAGAAGATCAGTACAATTGATCAAGTATTTAGACTTTTTATCCTGGGATGGAAATATACTAGATTAAAATCGAGCCATTTATATGTCGCCTTTATAGATTTAAAGGCGGCTTTCGATTCCATCCCTAGAGCCCAGTTGTGGGAAAATTTGAGCCAGCAGGGTGTCCCGAGGAGATCTTAACCCAAATCATTAGGTTACATCAAGACAATTATGCTAAGGTGCGATGGGGCAAAAATGGCGAGCTCACAGAGGAAATTCCAGTTAGGAGGGGAGTGCGCCAGGGCTGTGTCCTGGCCCCAACACTGTTCCTCCTATATGTAAATGACTTAGTAGAATATCTTCAAAATTGTGCTCATGACTCCCCAAAATTAGGGGGTAATCACATCTGCGCTCTAACTTTTGCAGACGATACCATCTTGTTGTCCCAGACACCTAACGGCCTGCAGAATTTACTCTACAGTCTTAACAACTACTGTAAAGGGAAAGGCCTAGAGGTGAATCCAGCCAAAACTAAATATATGACGATAAGGCCTCATAAAAGTTTTAAAAGTAAAATCTATTGGAATGGCACTGAACTGGAACGGGTACCAAATTTTGTATATCTAGGGGTTACCCTTGACTCTAGACTTTCTTGGTCTACCCAGATGGAGAAGTCAAAAGCCGTACTAACGCAAAAAGCCATCCCTATTGTCAAGAAAATGGCGGCGACCTCCTCCAAGGCTATTACACCGGCTCTGGAAGTCTACAAAGCAAGAGCACAATCTGCCGCGTTGTATGGAGCAGAGATCTGGGGCAGTGGAAACCTTAAGACCTTAGGTACCATGGAGAATAAAATATTGAGGATGTTTGTTGCCCTCCCCCAAAATACTCCGTTGATCCCTCTGACATACGATCTGGATATCAAACGTTTGGAGCCTCTTGCAGTTTGGAGATCTCTGATGTTCTGGATAAGAACCTGGACAACTCCAGAGCTAATTGTATATAGAGAGTCACTAGCTGAACTGCAGGCAATCGACACCCATCTTACGTTCCCCTGGCTAAAACACATCCGAGGGTGGCTCACTGACTTGGGATTGAGCCGATATTGGTCGAACCCGGGGCTATTGACTCGCGAATCGAAATCGGAGTTTAAGCTTATATATTGGGATTTTATTAGAGATAGGGAGATTAGGAGTGGTACACAAGGAAGGCTCACTGTTGAATTTCTCCAGCATAAGATGTCCCCTAGCTTTGAGCCGTTCCTTGATGAGGTAGAACCGCAACAAGCAAAGAGCCTATATCTGAAATTCAGATATGGAACATTGCAACTAAACACCTTTGTTGCTAAATGGTTTTCTACACCGCTTGAGGATAGGGAGGCCCATTGTATTTTATGTCAAATGGGGGTTGCAGAAGATATGCCACAAGTTCTGTTCTTCTGCCCAGCATATTATGGCCCCAGAATAAAGTGGATAAAACCTCTGGGCAGGTATTTTAATGTTAGGAGAATGGAGGATATGATGAGAATTTTAAAAACAGATAATTCCCGCCTAATAGTATTTGGTGTTAGTCGTTTCCTATTGGCCATAAATTTCATTAGGAAAAAGAAAGGGCAAAGATTATAGGTTGCACACGAGTTGGGTCCGAGGAATTCGTACCTTTCAGTAATGACTTGGGTCCGGGTTAGAGAAGTGGTGTCTTGAAATTATTTTAAATAACTATCGTAGACCCGAAGCAATTAGTAAAATTTAATCAAACAAAGTACTGACCGACGGGGTTATAGGGGTCTTGTAGTAATTAAAGCAGAACTGTAACAGAGGTATGAAAGTCCCTTTACTAAGAAACAAGGGGTATAAAAGGGAAACCGCGTTCTTTTGTGCAAATGTTGCACTATTTGGATAATGGGAGTTTTACTGAATTTTTATGTCCTTAATTGAAGTGGACAATTTTAAGATTTGATAGACACTTTGAATGCATATTTTATTGATTTTTTGTAGGAATATTTTATTCCAAGTGTGAAGTCTTAAATAATTGCGATTTTGCACAATTGAGGTATTAGATGCTCCCCAAGGAATGGCCACAGGTTGGGAATAACCTCCCTACTCTGTTTCCCTAGTAACTCAAACTAAATTCCTCTGAGAAGACCAGCTAGCTAGGGAAACATATAACAGCTTTCTCCAAATTAATATTGCCTGTAAGCATAAAAGTGGTATACAGATGAACTGAAATGCATAATGGAAGAGCATAGTTTTAATGAATTGTACATATGTTTATTGTATTTTAACGTGTTTTGTACTTTAATGGTCTTGTAGGCCGAAATAAAGTATATTGATGATGATGATCTGTACTCAGCTGCTGGTATTTATACAGGCCGGACATCACATCAACCACCTACTCCAATATGAAACAGATGTGGAAAACAGAGAGCTTCTAAACTTTTCCCCCCACACACTCAAGGGAGCTCCTTTTCCTTCCTTCATTTGAAAGAGATCAATAGCATCACCAATAATCTCTTTTGAATGCAGAGGATGAATACTGTAGTGTTCATACATTTCTTCGGATCTGGATCGATCCACCTTTTCAATGTGACCTCTTGATGATGATGTGTCATCCTCCATATGTGTTATATCTTGCAGAACGTCTTTATTTTTATAATAAATATTATTTTCTACCAGATATATTGCTTTTTTCAGTTTACTAAGATCCACTAACTCTTGCCATATTGTTTTGCTCTGGGCAGTGACACTGTTGACTAAAATAATAAGTGCTTCTTCAAAATCTCTCTGCACCCCTGTAGTTTCAATATTCTGCTTGAAATCTAATGGCAAGTACACCATTCTACCTTTAAGACCTTTCTGTAACTCTGTTGGAGGTAACTTCCCTGTCTTTGGCTCCATACGAACTATGGCTTGGAATGGATGTATACATTGCATTAGAATTAATTCATAAAAAGTTAAATCTTGAAGTTTTTGTAGGATTTAAACTAATTCTAACTTGTTTTGGACTGCTCTAGCTGGCATTTTATTACCCTCCAAATTATCATAAAAGTACTTACATATAATTTTTCGTGTGGAACAAACAAATAAGCTGCAAATTCAAGCCACTTATCTCTGCTCTCTTCTTTTTGGAGACACAAGAAAATAACAAGTTTGACTTTTCTAGTGAGTGCATCGCCAACATATACAAACACAATTCGGTTTCTCTAAACAAAACTTTGTTAAACTTTGCAATCTCTTCTCGAAAGATATCAACAGTAATACTTGTGTCCTGTTCCGTTACACTTGCAGATACCAAGTTCTCATTTTCCCTACACTCCTTTCAGGACCAAAGAAACAAAACTAAACAGAATCACAAACTTTTTCTACCTCTGCTACTGTACTATGCAAAAAAGTTCTATTCATTTCTCCTAAACATAGCGCAAGAGTTTTGACACAGTAAAGCCGCCTAACTAGAGTTTGCATTTTAGAGTGGTGAACTGATAACATTCTGAAGTGATGAAAGGTCCTTCAGCATACTTTCCTTGATAGACATGCTAGTGAACGACCATGTAAATGTATATACTTCCTTACTTTGCATGGAACAAATCCTTGCAAAATCCCAATTCTCTGTTTCAGAGTTTTGCAGGGAAACTGATATAAGAAAGCTCTTAATATATCAATTGATTCATGCCAAACACTACAAATACTGCTACAGTTCCATTTATATACAGGGGCCTGTCGACGCCTTCCCTGTACCTCTTCAGCTATCACTTCCTCAATCAATCAATCAATCAATCAGGGCATTGTAAAGCGCGCTACTCACCCGTGAGGGTCTCAAGGCGCTGGGAGGGGGGGGGGAGGGGGTGCTGCTCCGTTCAGCCGAAGAGCCAGTTCTTGAGGGTCTTCCTGAAGGTGTCCAGGGAGGGGGCGCGTCTGATGTCTACCGGTAGCTCGTTCCAGGTTTTGGCTGCGATGTGAGAGAACGATCTTCCGCCTGATCTGGTTCTGCGGATCCGTGGGGTTTCAGCCAGTGCGAGGTTGGAGGATCGCAGGTTTCTGTTGGGTACGTGGAAGTTTACTCTGTCGTTGAGGTATTTGGGTCCGCTGTTGTGCAGGCACTTGTAGGCATGAGTGAGGATCTTGAAGGTGACTCTCTTCTCCACGGGGAGCCAGTGGAGTCGCCACAGGTGTTGGCTGATGTGTTCGTGCCGGGGGATGCTGAGGACAAGTCTAGCCGCGGTGTTCTGTATTGTTTGCAGTTTGCGGAGCAGGGACTTGTTGATGCCGGCGTAGAGTGCGTTGCCATAGTCGAGCCTGCTGGTGATGAGTGCGTGGGTGACTGTTTTCCTTGATTCGGGGGGGATCCATTTGAAGGTCTTTCGGAGGATGCGGAGGGTGTTGAAACAGCTGGAGGTGACGCCGTTGACCTGTCGGTTCATGGTGAGTGATGAGTCGAGTATGATGCCGAGGTTCTTGGCGTGGTCTGAGGGGGTAGGCGGGCTTCCGAGGGCGGTGGGCCACCAGGAGTTGCCCCAGGCTGAAGGGGTTCTTCCGAGGACGAGGACTTCTGTTTTCTCTGCGTTGAATTTTAGGCAGCTGTTGGTCATCCAGACTGCCACTTCTTGCATTCCTCTCTGGAAGTTGAGTTTTGCGGTGGTGGGGTCTTTGGTGAGAGAGAGGATGAGCTGGGTGTCGTCGGCGTAGGATACGATGTTGAGGCCGTGTTGTCGGACGATGTCTGCGAGGGGGGCCATGTAGATGTTGAAGAGGGTCGGACTCAGAGATGACCCCTGTGGTACTCCACAGGTGATGTCGATGGGGGCGGAGAGGAAGGGCGGTAGTCTGGTCCTTTGGCTTCTTCCTCTGCATTTCTAGGTACCATCACTTCTTTGGAATAGGACTACAATTCTTCATCTCATAACATTGTCCAGATTGTTCATCTGCATGCACTAATGTGTTCTCTTGGAAGTAGCTTTCTTCATTAAAAAAAGGCTCAGTACTAGAAGTATGTCGCCATTCACCGCTGAAAACTTTGCAAAAGTTACTTCTATTGACAAGTCTCTTCTTTTGGCTTCTTTTTCTAATAGACAACACTATTTTTTCTAAGTGTCCTCATTCTGTTTAGAACAAAACAAACAGCTTCCTCTTAAGAGCAAAAGCCTTATTGACTACAGCCTCAACACGTTCTTTTTGCCTGACTTCTCTTTTCTTTTATACTTCTTCATAGTTCTTATTAGATTCTGAATTACTCTACTAAGGAACATTCTAACTCTGATTTCCTTAAACTGCCTCTGTATTCTCATTAAACTCACTGCTTTTTTGTATGATTTTCTTACTGTCCATATCATGTACTTTTTCTCCTTACTTAGTTGATTTCAAACTTTATGTTTTTATTTACTTGATTTCGCTGACTTTCCAGTTGTCCACATGCTATTTTAATAAATATCTTGGTTCTCTTAATCGCAGCTCTTTTCTCTTTTACCTCTTTTACCTCTTTCTCAGCATTTTGCCCTTTTTGTTCCTCGGTTGTGAAGAGACAGTATCCCTGCTTCTGTTTTATTCTTCTCTTACTTTTTCATGGCATTGTAACTGTCTGCACTTAAGTAGAAATTGATGCCTGAAAACAATAAAATAAGTACATTTAGCTTTTCATTACATACTACAGGATTACATAGTTCACTATATAACTACCAACATAAACAGTTGTGCAATTATAATATAGCTAACAATACTGTATTAATTTGCATGTTTATGTTTTTATTTTTCTGTGTGTGCATTAGTGTTTCCCTAGGTATACTACCATATCAGTTATAGTGTTCCTGTGTATCTACCCATGTTTAAAGGACTACTCATCTGGATGGGTGACTAGGTTGTGTCAGTACTTGGCTACATATCTGAGTGAGTGTAGGGGTCTACCTGTAGGAGTGCCAGCAGATGTTTAAGTAAGTATGCCAGTATATGTGACTGTTGTAGTAACTCTATGCCTCTCTAAATGTTTATGTAAGTGGCTGAAGAAACAGCTTACTGTCTACGTTGGTGAATACGGGGGAATGTAATTGTGTCTGCAACTGCCTTTTGATACTGCTAGATACATAACTTGTTTCTGAGTATGTAAGTGAATGTATAAACTCCTCTGCACTGTCTGACTGTATAAAAGAGAGACTCTATACTTTTGAGAACATGTATGTCACTTGCATTATGGGTGTATATTTGATGTAGTACTAGGCATAGGGGTCTCCAAGTGCATGAATAACTTAGTGAAACAGAAACGGACATCTCTTATCGTTTAAACACAAACCGCTGTGCATTATGGCATACCTACAGCCTATCTTAGAGGTGCATTATGTGTACTAAAAGGTGGGTTAAAGACTTGGCGAAGGGCTTTTTCATGCCAAGTCAAGCTGGCAATAAATGTGCACAGATACCCTCTGCAATAGTAGGCCTCACCTAAAAATGCAGACATACCCTCTGCAGTAGTAGGCCTGATCCATGTTTAAAGTACTACTTGTCTGGATGTGTGACTATGTTGTATCTGTACTTGGCTACATATCTCAGTAAGTGTAGGAGTACACCTGTAGGAGTGCCATCAGTTTAACTAAGTGTACCAGCACATAACTGTCTGTTTAACTATCTCTACGGGTCGCTAAATCTGTATGTAAGTGGCTGAACAAATAGGTCAGTGCCTCTGTTGGTGAATACAGGAGTATGTAAGTGTGCCTGCAATTGCCTTTAATAGTTCTGGAAACATAACTAGTATCTGAGCATGTGTGTGAATACATAAGTGCCTCTGCACTGTCTGACTGTGTGAGACAGAGACTATATGCTTTCAGAACATGTATGTATACTCTATGTAGTACTAAGCATAGGGGTTTCCAAGTGCACAAATAACTAAGTGAAACTGAAAAGGACATCTCTTACCATTTAAACAGAAACCACTGTGCATTGTGGCATACCTACAGCCTATCTCAGAGGTGAGTTATGTGCACTAAAAGGTGGGTTTAAGACTTGGCGAAGGGTTTTTTCATGCCAAGTCGGGCTGGCATTAAAAGTGCACAGTTACCTTTTGCAGTAGTAGGCCTCATCCTTGTTTAAAGGACTAATTCACTGGATGTTTGACTAGGTTGTATCAGTTCTTGGCTGCATATCTAAGTAAGTGGAGAAATACCCCTGTAGGAGTTCCATCAGATGTTTAACTATGTGTACGAGTATATGGCTCTCTGTTTAACTAACTCTATGGCTCACTAATTGTGTACGTAAGTGGCTGAACACATAGCTCACTGACTGCTGGTGAATGCAGGGGTATGTAAATGTGTCTGCAACTGCCTTTGATAGTGCTGGAAACATAACTAGTATCTGAGCATGCGAATGAATGCATAAGATAGACTCTGTACTTTTGAGAACATGTATGTCACTTGCATTATGGGTGATATACTCTATTTAGTACTTGGCATAGGGGTCTGCAAGTGCACAAGTAATTTAGTGAAACTGGAAAAAAACATCTCTTACCTTTTGTGCACAAAGCACCGTGTTTTATGACAAACCTACAGCCTATCTAAGATGTGAGTTATGTGCACTAAAAGGTGGATTTAACACTTGGCAAAGGGCTTTTTCATGGCAAGTTGAGTTGCTAGTAAAAGTGCACAGAGAGGTTCTCCAGGAGTTGGCCTGAACCTTGTTTAAAGAACTACTTGTCTAGATGGGTGATTAGATTCTGTCAGTACTTCTCTACATATCTGACTGAGTGTAAGAGTCCAGCTGTAGTAGTGCCATTAGATGTTTAAGTACGTATGCCGGTATATGACTGTTTTAGACACAGTAAGGCTCTCTAACTGTATATGTAAGTGGCTGAATGTTAGACCTGGAATCCTTGGTGTGGTTTTCCCCCTGTATTTTTGCCTCTGCCTCCTGTGTTTTTGCTGTGTGCTGTACTTCGTTTATGCTGGTCTAGAAGCTTTGGGCACTTTGCCACTGCTGATCAGTGCCAAAGTGCAAGTGCTCCCTCTGTAAATTGTGAATATGGATTGGTGTTTCCATGATTGGCTTGCTTGACTTACTACTAAGTCCCTAGTACAGTGCACTGTGTGTGCCCAGGGTCTGTAAGTCAAATGCTACTAGTGGGCCTGCAGCACTGATTGTGCCATCCACACAAGCAGCCTTGCAAAAGGTTCTCAGACCTGCCACTGCAGTGTCTGTGCGCAGTTTGGTACTGCCATGTCGACCGGACAAGTGCACCCACTTGCCAGGCCCTAACCTTCCCTTTCCTTAGATGTGAGTCACCCCTAAGGTAGGCCCAAGGTACCCCTGTGGGCAGGGTGCAGTGTATGTGAAAGGTAGGAAATGTCCTGGTGTGTGTAGCATGTCCTGATAGTGAACTACACTGAATTTCGTTTTTCACTATTGAAAGGCTATCTGTCCCAGAGGATACTTAAAACTTCATTAACTAGAAGGCACTCTGTCCTATTGCCTACCTACAGTCTACCATACGAATTAGTTATATGTAATTACTGCTACATACATAAGTTCTGTATAGGTATGTCACTGAATACCTACATACCTCAGACTCTGTCTGACAGACTACATGAGCAATAATTATTTCAATACTCACACACCCAGAGAGACTTACTCACCTATTAATAAATACATAAAAACACTCATACAACCACTCATAGATCGTCTCATACAGTTAGAATACTTTTCTGTATATTATCACTTTTATCAATTTCATATAAACATCTACCTGTGGCAATGACCTAGGCACACTGACTGGGGTAGGACTGGAAATCTTAATGAAGGATACCTTTGTACAATTAATGACACATTGCCCTCACACTGGCATATGTTGGAGAATACCAAGGCAAAGGCAGAAATGTAAGTGGTCAAATCAATTCTGTCCACAGATTGACAAAGCCAGGAAACATGTTAATAAAACTGCTTCTGCATTCCTCAGAGACCATAACACAGGCTCTATCTACAACAACAACCTGCGTTTTGACATGCATGGAATCTATAGAAGTGATGGAGTTCACTTCACAGACGAAGGCAACAGCGTGTTTCTCTGCAACTTGAAACTGTGCATCCTGTCTTATGTGTTGCTCTCATATACACACACAATCAACACAAAGGCCCTTCTCGGAGCCACCCAATTTCCCAAAATGTTGTCCATTTTCTTTATAAATATGTTTTTGATTTGCATATGGCTGGGTCCAACCTGGGGTGGCATGGTGAACAAACAAATGATGGATTAAACCCAGATGGCAGCGGAGAGGAAGATGGCGGGCTGAACTCACGCTGAGGAGCATAGCTGAGACCGCTCCCATAATGTTCCCTGCTGCCTCTTGCAACCACCACCCAGCATTCATCGATTGACTCTATCACCCCCGCAAAACGCTACCTGTGCCCGTCGATAATCCTAGTAACGGCTGCAGGGGGTAACAGCCTCACATGCAGTGGCTGTTGTCCGGTTTGGAGCGGGGCCATCCGTCACTGGCCCAGCCTCACTGGTGACCTCCCTCGCTCTCCATCGCGTCTGCATCCGCAGCGTTCATACCAGGATCTTGTTAGTGCAGGGAACGCCGAATCCAGCTATGGCCCCTCTGCGGGTGAATACGCAGCATGGTGGCCGCGGGGGCAGAGGGGCTCAAAATTCTACGGCTGTTGAGCTCCAGCAGATAACAGACAGTACCGAGGAAGGGGAGTTAAGGACCCGTCTGAAGCAGAAAGCCACTACTACAAGGGTTGGTCGTCCTATTTTAAGGGTGCTTCAGTCAAGAGCCGCAAGCAATCTTCTGCAGGCCAGCAACCTGGGAGCCATCGAGTCCACGCTGGTGGATGTGCTTCTGAGCGCGGTGTCAGAGGGCAGGGTAGCAGCAGGCTCTGAGCATCACCCTCGCCCCCAGCAGCCAGGATCTGACCTCCAGCAAGGTAAATACTTTTTAATTTGTACTGATGTCAGTTCTAATTCTAGCATGGCGCTGAATAATTTGGAGAAGGAATCGACTCCCCATGCCGGGACTTCTCTGTCTGAGAAGGACTGCAATCTTTCGCCCCTGACGGATTCTGGGTTCAATAAACTTCAGGGGGCCACGAAGCAGGTAGAGGAGACTGGACTGAGCTGCTTATCTAATTTAAGCAGAGAGGCAGTAATGGGCTTGAGCCCAGTGAACTCACAGCAATGCACTGAATTCGTAATGGGCCCAGGCTCTGTAACGGCAGCTGATGGCACAGGGCCAATTGTGGTAGAGGGGGCACAGCCCCACAGCAAGAGCTTGGAGGTGGGGCGGCGGTGCCAATAAATGAGGTGGCTCATCGGGAGATGCTGCAGGGCCCTCCTGAGGCAGCGCCCCTCTGATTTTTATTACGAGAGGACGAGGCAACGGAGAAAAAAGGGATCCCCGATAAGAGGCAGGTTATAACGAAGACTGGGAAAGCTCGCCATGGTGCTTGGAATTCCCAGGCCCACTGCCCTGATCTCAGCTCCCTACAATCTGTGCGGGGGGCTAGGGAGAGCCCCCTGCAGAAGTGGGTCACTTCTAAGGGGGAAGTAAAGAGCCTGATCTCAAGGATATCCAAAAGTGGTTTTACCTCTCAGTCCCACCCGTCACCGGTAAGGGGCACAGCACAATCAGTAACGGACACTAGCTCTACTACTAGTGAGATTATGAGCCCAGCAATCAGACTCAGATATGTGACTGATGGCCCTCTTGAATCTTCTAGCTGCTCGCTACATCAGGGAACCTCCCCTGTTAATTCTGAGGTAGATGGGAAGGAGCTTACAGAGAAGGGTGGGCCTATGCAGGCAACCGAGCCCTCTTTATCGGCTATTTTGCAGCTCTTACAGATGCAAAGAACTGAGGCCTTGGAACACTAAGCTCAGGTTAAAGAGGATAATAAAAACATGCAGCATGCTCTTACGGAGGTCACCAGTAAAATGGGCAGTTTAATTTCGGATGCCGCCAAGCTCCAGCATTGAGTAATAGGCGTCGAGGAGGTTGGCACAGCAACAACTAAAGTAGTCACAGAGCACGAACACCAGCTGGCATATGTCCAACATAAGATCGAGGATTTGGAGAACAGGCAACTTCGAAAAAACCTTAGGTTTTTCGGAATACCGGAAGGGAAAGAAGGCAATGACACCCAGGCCTTCGTGGTCATCCTACTACAGAAAGCTCTCCCGGACCTGGCAGATTAGGATATGGACTCCCAAATCCAGTGAGCTTCTAGGCTACCTTTGAAATCTAAGCAAGTAGTGAACTCTAAGCGTCTTTATCCTCTCCCCATTCTTATTTATGTTGGGAATTTTCTTTTGCGGCAGGCGATCTATTTCAAAGCTCGTCCAACAGCCCCATTGTCAGCTGACTCTCTTTCTATCTACGCCCGTTTGGATCTCTGTAAGACAACAATGGATAAGCGCTGGAAGCTGCGCCAGCTAACAGATCCATTCAAAGCTGCTGGGGCACAGGTGTTCTTGCAGGAGCCAGCACGATTGAAGGTTATCAAGAATGGTCGATCACAGGTATTCCTTATGGAACTTGAAGCTTCACAAGCTCTCACCCAATGGCGACAAGGGACTTTACAGTCTTCTACTTAAATCTACTTTATGCGCCCAACTAGAGCAAGAAGGAGATGCACTAAGGGGATAAGTGGCAGGACTAGTCTTCACGGAAGCGGGGCAGTCTATATATGTATAGGGGGAAAAAATAAATAAAGGGGGATTGCATTACACACTGAGTGGCGGGGGTGCGATGTGGGTGGGGGAGCATGGGGGCGGTCTAAGCACAGCGTTCCTCGAGGGCTGTCAAACCAGCTGGCCGCATAAGCGGTTGGGTGATTTCCTCTTATAGGTACGGGGGTTGGGTCAGGGGGTCTTCAGGGGACGCTGGGGGGTGTTCATAAAAACCGGTTTGTGCACTTCACTGTTAAAGGAGGTAAGGGGGGCAGTAATAGGAGTCAGAATAATTTGAAACTGTGTTCAGTATGTAACGTTAAGAGTAAGGTGGTCAGCAGTCTGAGATGGTGGCGAGGTAGTATTAACGGATAGCTTGCCCAGCCAATGACTAGTGTTAAATTAATGTGTTGGAATGTGGCAGGTTTAAACCAGGCAAGGAAGCAACAGCTTATTCACGAGGAACTAGCAGCATACAAGCCACAAATCATCGGGGTCACTGAAACACATTTGGCATTTAAAGATCGACAAGTACTGAAGCAGCTGGGGTATAAACCACTCATATGAACTACTCAAACAGTGTCTGTACATTGTGAAAAGCTAGGAAACTAGCCACTAGGACTTTGCGAACAGCCTCTGACAGCAGGGGTAGATGGGCTATAGCACAGCTTGTCATTAATGGGCAGACTTATACCATCTGTGTAGTTTACGGTCCCAACCTGGAAGACCCAGCAGTTTTTGATCATCTAAATTTGGAACTGTTGGACTGGGGTGGGAATTTGATTATAATGAGGGATTATAATTGTGCGATGGATTATCATATAGATACTACTAACCGGCAAGCTAGTGTCCGGATGCCCAAAACACGTGCATCTATCATGGAATTATTCAGACTTCATTGTCTTGTTGATCTATGGAGAGCTCGGAACCCCCGGGTAACCGGTTATACTTATTACTCAGCACCTTATTACTCATCTATTACTCAGCACCTCATAGACAATACTCTTGTATAGATATGATATTGGTACAAGGGCAGTTATTGGAAGGGGCATCTATCAAGATCTGTCCTAAGGTCCTAAGTTCACCTCAGATCATAATCCTATTGTATTTATTATGCAGTCTAGGTCCGTGGAGGGAAGGGACGGTCGACGACCAATTACATTTCCCCGGATACTGCTCGCCAGCATGGAATATCGGGTTTATATGAAACGTTTACTTCTAGACTATTTATTAAAGAATAAAGACACTGCTCCGACTTCAATAGTTTTGGACTGCATGAAAGCATACATACAGGGGGGTGACGCTTCGGTTTATTCTTGCTCAAAACTGGAGTAAACAGCTAGAGGAAGTCCAAATTCGGCAGGAGTGCCAGGATTTGGAAAAAGATCATGCACAGGCAATCCTCTTAAAAGACCCACAGGAGCAGCCATTATTTCTGAAACTAATTGAGAGACGACAAACGCTCAGCAGGGGGCTGAGGAGAGGGGGGCTGCCATTTTTCAATAAAATAGGGCCTCTCAATACGAGTATGGAGAAAAGGTGGGGCGTTTGTTGGCATATCAGATTTCTGATAAAAAATCAAATAACACTATCCGTCGGTTTATAGGGGAAACAGTTTTGGAGCAATTTGCCATATTTTATCAAAAATTGTATCAGGGACCTGACAGCAACGACTACCAGACTACAGACAAGTACTTGCAGGAATGTGGTATGGCCCGACTAAATTCTCAACAGCAACTGGCGTCGAGGGGGAAATCAGTCTTGGTGAGGTAGTGACAGCCATAAATGTACTACCTTCAGGGAAAGCTCCCGGGGAAGATTCTATTCCGCTGGAATTCTATCAAAATTTTATAGATAATTTAGCGCCAGAGTTCTTAGATTTGGCTACTGCTATTAGTAATGAAGCGGCAGCTCTGGTATCATGGGGATATACTAACAGCGTTATTTTTCTCAAAAAAGATAAGCCTCCTGAAGAACGGAGCTCTTATCGACCTACTTCCCTGATAAATGCGAATGCAAAGGTCTTTTCTAAAATCCTAGCTCTGCGTCTCGCTCCAGTCATGCATAATGTAGTTTCAGAACAACAGCATGGGTTTATTCCTGGCAGGGACACTACAGCTCATATTAACACTGCAATTGCGGCATTCGATGTGGCCAGTAAGACTAAAGAGAATATAGGTATGATCATGCTGGATGCGGAGAAGGCTTTCGATCGAGTCATCTGGTGAGCACTTTGGTTGGTTATGGATAAATGTGGAATAGGCAGTCGATTTATTACACTTGTACAGAAGCTTTATAAGAACCCAATCGCTAAGGTAATGGTCGGCGGCCATTCGTCTCCATCTTTCCCGACTGGCCGGGGCACACAGCAGGGTTACCCACTTTCTCCCCTGCTGTTTGCCCTGTACTTTGACCCTTATATTAGACACTTGAATCAGAATAAGGACATACAACCTGCTCGGCTGAATGGTATCGATTTGAAAATGATGGCTTATGTCGATGATGTCGCAGTGTTCGCTAGCAACCCGAACGATGCTGTCAATATAATAGCTAAGGAAGCTGAACAATTTGGGACCTTCTCCGGCTACACGCTGAACCTCTTCAAGACACAGGTCATTTTAAATTTCAAGCCACATACCTCTGTGATAGGGGTGGCAGATACCGCTGTGTATCTTGGCATACGTTTGTGTAGCTGTGTTGAGAAGATTATTCCATTAAACTATGAATCTCTTTTGAAAAGGGTCGTAGCAAAACTGCATCAATGGCATACACTCCCGCTGAGCATCCTGGGTAGATGTAATATTGTGAAAATGAGTATACTTCCAAAATTCTTGTACTTGTTTCGTTCAATACCACTCCAAGTCCCAGACTCTTTTTTTCAACGATTGGACGGGGCAATTAGCAGCTTCATATGGGGCTATAGGAGATCTAGGCGTGCTATTTGCTTTCTGAAGTCTCAGGGACTGCAAAGACTTCACCAACCTCTGGGTACCGCTTCTGGAACTGCGGTTTAAGTCACCACAGAGGGGGGAAAAGCAACAGACTCCGTCACCGAATTTGTCGCCGGCTCCGTGTCCTGAAGGCACCGCAGAGGGCACGTCTGCATCTCACACCGCAACCCTGGTCTCGCGGATGATGACCGACACGGCTGCCGCCACCGAGCCGCTGCTTGCACCGTGACCTGTGGGCACCACACTTTGCACCGCCTCGCTTCGCCGCCCTGGTCTTATCGACGCTGTCACTGCATGCTGACCGCGACTTCCGTGACTGCATCGTGGCTTGGGGGCACCGCTCGTAAGTCACACGACGCACCGCCCCGTCCCACACCGCAGTGCGGACCGACCAACGCCAGCTTCCCGTAACCGGCTCTGTTGCCTGCACCGTGATCTGTCAGCACCGCATCGAGCACCACCTTCACTCTGCACTGCAACCCTGGTCTCAACGACACTGCTGGATGACCGTCACCGAGCCGCTGCCTGCACCACGCCTTGAGGGCACCGCACGCTGCACTGCTACGCTTCACATCGCAACCGCGACGGTTCCACGACCAGCTCGTACCAACGTGTCAGACGCAACACAAAAGGTACTGTTTACGAGTCTGTCGACGCCCCTGATGGACATGGTCAGACGGAACTGTTGGATTCTATTGTTTACAGCAACGCGGTAGCACCCGACGGAGCCACCGACTTCAAGGAATGTGTTTTTAAAGGATTTGTGCCAAGTACATATTTTTAAGTACTGTATGTTGGATTCTTATCGTTTTGGTCTTGTTTTGGATACATAAAAATACTGGATATAATTCTAAACTGGTGTGGTGTCCTTTTGTAGTGTTTTCACTGTTGGTTATGTGCAAATGCTTTACACACTGCTTCTGAGATAAGCCTGACTGCACGTGCCAAGCTTCCAAGGGGGTGAGCAGGGGTTATTTTAGGAGTGTAACTCCCTTACCCTGACTAGGAAGAAGGGTCCCTGCTTGGACAAAGGTGCAAACCATTGCCAACTAGAGACCCCCATTTCTAACTTGAGCTCTCAGCAATACAGCTGTGTGGGATTTACTAGAAGTAACAGGATGGGTTCTTGGCCTCCAAGGACCCTCAGCATCCAAGGGAACTTCATACCCCAACCAGTAGTGCGCCAGGAAGCGTGTTTGCAGAGTGGTGGAGTAAGGGGGGGCGGGGCCTCTGATGAGCTGCGTCAGGATTCGGAATTCCACAAGGGATTCCCGCACGCTGAGAAAAAATGTTTTAGGCAATTTATTAGCCTTTATGGGTCTCTCTGGGACCCCTCTAACACACCCATGGGGCCAGGGTCATTCCACCCTGACCCCTTTATTCACTTTACACAGAAATTTTCAGCGAGGGACCATTTCCACATGAACAAAATGGCGGCTGCAACTTTTCTGTGAAGGTGTGGCCAGACAATCAGGACTTTGCTTTAGCGCATGCATCCGCGAATGCCCTGCGGGTGGATTGCGGAGGATCCGCGTCCCTATAAATACAAATTTTATTTCTGGGTAATATCTCTAAAACTACTGAATGAATTTACACCAAATCACAAAAACACAAAAACATGATCTGCGGAACAAAATCTACCTTTCTGCCAATTTAGTGTAATTCCGTCCAGCGGTTTGGGCTGTTGTCGTGTTCAAAACTCCTCTGGGAATTTAGGAATTAACATGGAGAAAACACGTTTTGAGACCCCCCTTTTTTTCGGCCCCGGGGGACGGGCCACCACGAAAGTTTCCAGACAGCAGCTAAAGTGAGCATCTAATTTTTGGGGACTATTTCGGGAAGATTCGTCAAACAACACTAAAGATATAGTCAAATCAAAAAAATGCTTTTACTATGGAAACTAGGTCCTAACTATAACTACCTAGTGGCAACCGCCAGTAGGTAATTATATATATATATATATATATATATACACACATGTTTATATATAGATATATGTATATATATATATTCACTGGAAAAAATCACAGTGTTCATCAATGATGTAATTGCATATAGTGTAGTGATGTTATCAATGATGACCTAGAACATGTCATGAGTGATGCAATATGTGAGGTAATTAACAGTGCACAGCAAGGGTGCGCATTATAGTTACTTTAAGGCATGATTTATAGTTACTTGAGATAACTATACTTGTAAATTTCAGTGTTTTTTTTATTTAAAATAGTACGTTTTTACTGACATTTCCACCCAACTATAAGAGCCCTATAAGATTAGTTTTTTTCAGTGAATTTCTAAGGTTAGCTTTTTTAAGTAATGTAAGAAGGTACTACAATTCCTAACTATAACGTCACTTTAACTTTTGTTTTTCCAGTGAATTTCATTTTTTTAATGTACAGTAAGATGTCAATCGCCGTGTGCACTCTGGGGTTGGGCACAGGGCATGGGCTCGGACAAGCCCTGCGCACAACCCCCGTGGGCGACTACCCCACCTATCGCGCATGGCTGACTATGTCATGTGACAATACAAAGGGTGTCGTTTTAGGTAAGTCAGACCTAATGGCATTGTTAAAAGCTCAAAATACCAAAATATAAAAAGTGACTGGGCCAATTATGAGACAGGCGCAGGCGGGAAACTGCAATTTGTTTTTCACAATGGGTGCCCTGGTGCCCACCCAGGGCACCCAAAGCATGAGCATAATTGAGGGCTGCAGGGCAGCCCCAAGGACCCTGTGGCCTTTGCCGGCTGCCCAGCCAGCACCAACTGTGGTGCAGATGGGAGAAGGCTGTTTTGCTCCAGCATTGGGCAGGAGAAAAGCTGTATTCCCTGCTCAGGAGGTTGAGGACAAGGAATGAAGTTTATGCTGCACTCTTCGGGCCCCAGGGGATGAGGTCCCTCAGGATGATGTACAGTTCAGGGAGAGGGACCACGCACCCCCTTCCCAAAATTTAAAACTCAGCCCTGGGAAATGGGGTCCCCTGGGGCCTCTATGAGGTTAGGGAGAGGGGCTGCATGCCCCATCCTCTAAAAAAATAATCTGCCCTGGGAAAGGGGTCTCCAGGGCCTTTTAAGGCTCAGGAGAGGGGCTGCATGCCTCTTCCTCTAAACATCATATCGCTCGCACAGGGCGGGGTCGCGGGGGCTCTAAAAGGCTCAGGGAGGGTGGCCGCATGCGCCCTTCACAAAGAATATATTGCGTTGACCCCAAAGGCCCTGGCCCACCCCAGGAGGGCTTATTTTTAGAAAGTGTGGCAGACTGAGAAAAAGTGGGTGTCCCAAAATATCATTTTCCCGTGTTAATTCTCAAAGAAAATTTTGGGAAGTGATACAGAAAAAAAAGAGGATAAGCATTACCCCTAATGTGGAAGAAAATTTGAACTTTACTGAGAAAACATGACTTTCATTATTTGGTGTAAATCAGTTCAGCCGTTTTTGAGTAATTTGCATTTAAAGATACACATGGGGTGGTCAGGAAGGAGTTAAAATTATAGTGATATGTGGACAGTTGGTCCAGAGGGAGTACTGCTGTATTGCAAGTTTTAAAATATAGAGTGATCTGATTCAGGCGGAGAGGTTTTTTTTCCTCAATTGGTCATTTCGGTCCCAAGTGCTAGAGTGATCTGATTTACTGGGTAGGCTGGCTGCACAATGAAGAAAAATGCTGAGGCCGCCATTACAGGACTTGGGGACACGGTCCCCATGTCCTGTGTTGACAAATTAAATAAGATAGAAGGAGACCGGGTAGTGGTACCCTGACCCCTGGGCTTTGTGGGGTATTTCTGTGGGACCTTGCGTGGCTCACAGGACCCAGCTTGGCTCACAGGACCCAGTTTGGCCCCCACGTAGCTCCGCAGGACTCCTCCAGGAGCCACTGTAAAGCAACATCACGCAAGCTTCAACAAGTAAAGTCTGCATGTTCTTACGGTACCACAGGTGATTCTTCTGCTGAGGTACCATGGGAGTACAGGTGGCCTACTTACTGCATGGGGAGAGAGTTTGGCACCGTGCCTGGCCAGAGTACAGGCCCTGCGGCCAACTCCATTCTGCTCACGCCTGAAAGCCATGTGCGGTGGGGTGGTTGGGCACCCACAGGTGATTCGGCACAGGGCCTGCCCACATTTAAAAAAATTAACTAACCAAAGAAAATGTGGGTGGAGGACTGTGGTGGGTTAGCCTACTGCTGGGGCAGGGTGTTGGGTGCCGCCTGCGCCAACCCCATTCAGTTCACAGCTGAAGGCCATATGCGGTGAGGTGGTTGGCTACCCACTCAATTATGTTTTTAAACATTTCATGAGTGATATAATATGTGAGGCTATAAACACTGCATGGCAGGGGTGTAAATTAGAGTTAGCTCAGTGGGCTTAGTTTTTATTACAACACCTACCTATAACGTCACTTTTACCTTTGGTTTTCTCAATGAATATTTGTAGATAGATAGATAGATAGATAGATAGATAGATAGATAGATAGATAGATAGATAGATATGGGGCAAATGGGGGATCTTATTAAAGTATGAAAGATGCTCTTCCAGTCAGTGACACTGAATCACTGGACCCTGCAAAAGAAAGAGAGAAGATACAGTAACCTCCACAGTGGATAACAACAAAGCGCCACAGATTAATTCTTTCTGCACTGCATTTTAGAACACTGTACTGCACCTCATGAACAGGAAATTTCTGCAGCGAACTACTCCCAACCGCGAGCTTCTTTTGCGGTGGCTGCAACCAGTTAGAAAGATCTCTATGCTGGATTGTCTCTCATGCACAGGACCTCATAAAAGGAACTTCCACCATTTAAAGTACCCTACTGCAGTGCCTAAACCCATGAGTAACTAATGCCTCCCTACTCCTAACCATCTACCATGAACAGAACCTCTTCGATGTACTGCACTCTCATACCCACAGGAATCACTATGAAGACTCTTTTACACACGTCCACAATCCATTTTAGGTCACTGAATCAGCTTGTGTTTACCAGCGTCTGTGGCCATCTGTGGGTAGGAAATTTGTTACAAACTTGTAACTCCTCTGGTACCTTCAAAGATCCACAACCACCAATATGACCGACTGGGGTTCTTTAATCTTTGGATTCTGAAAACATTAGGATCCATACATCTACTACTGCGTGGTACGTATAAACATATACTAGCTTCTACCCCGAAATGAAGATGTTACTTGCATTGTGAAGGAGTCTGTCATTCCTTCATGTGCTTGTTTCTGGGTTGATAATGTGATCTTCACACACTGGCCTCGTCAAAGAGTCTTTAACCCAGCGCTGGGGAGGATGGGAGCAGTGTGTGTTACTTAGAGCAATGCATGAGGTGAGATGGGTTACATAGTGCAGGCTAAGAGATGTAGGACTAATGGCATCACCCTTGGGGGTAGTGCAGGTAGTACAAGGGGATATATGAGATGAGACGGGTACATAGCGTGGGCTAAAAGCTGTTGGACTAACAGAATCACCATTGGGGATAGATAGCATGACTCCTAGGGGAGGCTTTACTGAGCATAGCAATTTGATGTACAATTAATTATCGAATGAGCAGTCAAATACAAACTGGAATTTTGCTTAGTTTGCAGAAGAGGTGTGTGGCATTCTGCTTCATGCATATCAAAAATACAGTTCTCTTTATAGTGGCCTTTAAAATAAAATCAACACCACCAGTGCATAAAAATTCAGCTATCACTGTAAAATTTACACGATTCTCTACAAAACCATAATATCTTCGAACTCTGCAATTGTAAGCTTTAGGGGATTCACCTCAAATGCACCAGTGAATTTCTGAAATCAATTAGCTCTTGTTTAGCTCCAACAAAAAGATGGATGGGTTTTTAAAAAAACGCAGAACAATCACTAGGTTTAAATGTCAGAACGAGTCAAAATTGATCGATTTAGCATGCAAATTACGGAGGTCTATTTTTAAATTGACATTTCCCGTTCCCCGCCTCCTCCATGAAGTATCCCGGGTTACTTGTATTCCAGAGTACCTGGAGTATTTATGTCTTCGAGGAGGGATGCAAGCCGAAGGCCCAGGAAAGGAGATTGGTTTGTAATCGCGGGCTCGTGAGATGCTGCACTTAGATACTTAAGATAGGAAATGTCAAACTTCAAATGGAGCCGAAACAATTAACATTTAGCGGTAGGATGGCATTACTTCTCGCGACTGGGCGCGCGAAAGACGTCTCGATTGCCAACTTGGTCAGATTGCTCCCAGCTGACTCCGCGGCAGGCGTGCAATTTTGAAATGGACGCGTTGACGTCATGCTGCCCAATTATGGGAATGAGTTAGTGTGTTTGCAGAAGCGCAACTAGAGCCAAATTTAATTTTTGGGGGGGGCTACTAAAAATTTCGGGGGGTGACTCTTCCAGCAATATGCAGAGTGGAGATGCAGGGGCTCTAAGAAGGGGTGAAAAACAACGAAGCCTTGTTAACAAGTAAATGGTCTTTCAAAGACCTGTGAAGTACTCGGGTGCGGCTGTGGGTGTGTGCCCGGGAAGCTGTCTCAGCCGGGCTGACACTCACGACGGAGGGGGGGGTAGGGCTGAAGCCCTTTGAGCCCAATGGGCGTTGCGCGCCTGTGTGTTTGTCATTCATTACGAGTGCTGTTTCTGAAGCATTATATGCATACTCTATTATACAACTGCAAACCGCCTACATTTTCAGTAATCAGGGACACAGGTGCCTTAATTAATGTATAGTGCAAAACCTGTATGAAACAAATCATTTCATGTTAGGCAACAATGTCGTCATATTTTTACTGCACCCAAAATAGTTTTCAAATGTCTTTATGTTGCATTAAAATAATGTAAAACTGATGGACTAGCCCAGAGCACAATTTATAAACATAAAGCAAACAAGTCGTACGGGGTAATCGGAAAATAACTACTTTTTGGTTCATTTTTTATTCCTACGAATTGTAGAAAATCACAACATTTACCCACCAAGGTGGAGAAATGTTGCTGAGCAATAAACACATTGATTACGATATTGATAAAGCACAAAAATCGAAGCATAATCAGAGCTCAAAAACATTATTATAGGCAACCTGAGGTACAACAGCAAAATAATAAACAATCTCTTAAGACCACTGCAAATCCGAGAGGGGGCGCTACAACTGAAACGGTGCTCCAATTGGCTGCCACTTAAAGGCGCTGAGAAGACTTGAATTTTAAAGAAAGCCCTTGGCTTAAAGGATCCTGGGCCCACTTACTCAGTAACACTTAGTCGACAATCATTTTGTGCTGTATGAGAGGTAAGGGGAAAACACTTTAAATTCAATCTCTAAATACAGTGTAGCCAATTCGGTTACACAATAACTCAGTTTGACACTGAATCTCAAGTTAGTAAGTTTATTCCAGATTCAAATTCAGAAACAGATTAATATATACTAGTCTAAGCATTATAGCATAGAAGTACAATGTGAATAGTAAAAAGCCAAATCTTCTGAAGCTATTAGAAATGGGGGTCTCTAGTTGGCAGAGGTAGGTACCTTTGTCCAAATGGGGACCCTTGCGTCTAGTGAGAGTAAGGGGGATACAAACTTTGGATAACCCCTGCTCACCCCCCCCCCCCCGGGTAGCTTGGCATGAGCAGAAAGACTTATCCCAAAGGCAATGTGTAAAGTATTTGTACTTAAAACCCACAGTAATACAGTGATAACACCACAAATGGACACCACACTAGTTTAGAAAAAAATAAAGCATCTTTATCTAAACTTCAACACGACCAAAACGACAAAAATCCAACATACATGTAATAAGAATATGACTTTAAAAAAGGTTTCAAGCAACTGGGTCCATAGAAAACTATGGATGCGTGATTTCTCACAAAGTACCTGTAGATGCGTGAAAATTCACAAGGCCAAACAGCCGCAGAGATGGGAAGCGTCGAGAAACAAAGAGATGCATCAGTTCCTGAGACCATGGGGAGGAGATGCAACAGTTCTGCTGCACGCAGGAGAAGTGATGCGTCGAATCCGGTCCGTAGGGGGAAGTAATGCGTTGACTCCAAGACGGTTCTGGTCTGGGGGTGATGCGTCGGGAAAACTTGCCGCACAGGTAAGATGCGTGGAAATCTGGGATGCGTCGGCGACCGATGCGGCGGCGTTGAGCGATGCTGCGTCGGTTTCTTCAGCCGTGATCCCTTGATGCATCGGTTCTTGCAGCGGCAATAGGCACTGTGTCGGTTTCGGCAGCGGCGCAGCGATGCGTGGAGATTCTTCTCGCACAGCGGTTCTGCATCGTAAAAACAGCCGCAATAAGAGGGATGTGTCGATTTCTTCAGTTCTTTGGGTTTCTTCCAGCTCCCACCAGCAGGAACAACCTCCAGAGACCCACAACTGGAATAGGCACCTCCTGGCAGGTCAGAACTCTCAGCAGCAGAGGTCAGGGGAGCTGGGGGTGAAGTCTTTGTGTCCCTGAGACTTCAGAACAGGAGGCCAGCACACACAGGCCCTTGGAGATCTTCTTCAAGCAGGTTCAAAGCAAAGTTCCAGTCTTTGTCGTCTCCTTGGCCGAAACAGCAACTGCAGGCCAACCCCACACAGCACACAACAAAGGGGCAGTACTCCTCCTCACAGCTCTTCAGCTATTCTCCTTGGCAAAGGTTCCTCTTGAGTCCAGAAGTGATCTAAAGTTCTGGGGTTTTAGGTCTAATACTTGTACCCCAAAATGTCTTTGTTCTCTTTGTGCAAGGGTCTCTGAGCCCAGTCCAAACCAGTTCTGTGCTCACTGGTGCAGTATGACCACAGGGGGTGGAGACAGCATTGTGCAAGGGAGACAGGCCCTATTCAGGTGCAAGGAAATCTCCTCCCACTACTCTAAATGCAGCCTAGGTCTATTCAGCCCAGCTCTGAGTCATCAAGGAAGGGCCAGGCACACCTCAACCCCCCAGTGGCTGTCTACAGTGAATGCACATCCCCAGTCCCTGTCACTCCAAAACCCGACAGTCAATACACAAACAGGCTGAGGCACACAGAATGGTTAAACAAGAAAATGCCTACTTTCTAAAAGTGGCATTTTCAAACACAGAATATAAAAACCATCTTCACTAAAAGATGTGTTATTAAATCCTGAGTTCAGAGAGCCTAAACTTTATTTCTCTACCTTGTCCCAATAGGAAGTTATACTTCTAAGATGTTACAAAGTATTTCCCATTCTATCCTATGGGGCAGATAGCCTTTCAATAGTGAAAAACGAAATTGGCAGTATTTCACAATAAGGACATGTCACACACACCAGTACATGTCCTACCTTTTACATACACTGCACCCAGCCCACAGGGGTACCTTGGGCATACAATAGGGGTGTCTTACATGTAAGAAAAGGAAAGGTTAGGGCCTGGCAAGTGGGTGCACTTCCAGGTTGACATGGCAGTTAACAAACTCCGCACAGACACTGCAGTGGCAGGTCTGAGATACCTTTTCAGGGCTACTCATGTGGGTGGCACAATCAGTGCTGCAGGCCCACTAGTAGCATTTGATTTACAGGCCCTGGCACACTCAGTGCACTTTACTAGAGACTTACCAGTAAATCAAATATGCCAATCAGGGAGAACCAATTGTAATCACAAATTACACAGGGAGCACTTGCACTTTGACACTGATCAGCAGTGGCAAAGTGCCCAAAGCATCTAAGCCAGCAAAAACGAAATCCAGCACAGCATAAAAATACAGGAGGTAGAGGCAAAAAGTCACATGAAACCACGCCAAATATGCCAAGTCTAACAGAAGCGATTTACCCTATATAATGAAAAGAAAACAACTAATTCTATTATGGCTATGTAAGTAATGAGAAAACAAAATTTTGTGTTAGATTGCATCAATTTGTCATTGAAAAGGAGCATAGACCCCCTCCATGTCTGTCCCTATACTACTCTACAGTGACAATCCCAAACTAAAGCTGAGATTTAAGTAAAGCGAAAAATTGGAAAGGTGTCAGCTGTCAGTCTTTCGTAGAAGAAACCCTAACATGGGCCAAGTAGGGTAAAGCTACACTAACCAAATGTAGAGGTCTGTACCTCAGGTGTCCTAAGTCAGAATGTTAGGTATCCCTCACTATGTTGCATCATAACATCAGTTACATTCAAAGGACGTCCCACAAATTATACTCAGTAGTTTTCCATACTACCAGTGCACATTAGCTTCTTTTCACCACCTTTACATTCCCAGAAATCATTACTTCAGCCGTCCTTGGTCTCGTCTCCTTGTCCCATGAGAACTCTCCTCCCTTCTTGTTATCGCGTTTCCTTCATTCCAGTTGCCGCTTCACATACTTTGCTATCTACTAAGAACAAAGACCCTTTTTCTCTCACTAACGAAGTCTTGTCCATCTGCAGTGGGAACACAAAATACATACAACATTTCTACTGCAAATTAAAACATGAATTCAAATGTTAAACTGAAACGTAAGCTTGATTCCAAATACATCTCAGGCCTACAAGTTAGGCTAAGTTAACAAGTGCATGGGTTACATTTTGTGCACTTCTCTATACACAAATAAATCAAAATTTTCAACGTGTACTTTAGTAATTTATACAGTAATAACTTATCCTTGAACACGTTTGCAAACATTTTTCATTAAATATTAAAACATAAGCACCGTAATTCTGTCAGTTATGTCTCTAAATACACATACAAATTCCATTAGTTTGCAAGGATATTTTAAATATGCAATACCCCCACTTTCATTAATAACATTAATCACACGGAATATATGTGAGTGCGAACTACACATGATTATACTGTGCTCCTAACACTTCTCTCGGGGTGGAATCATTTTTACACTACTCGAATCACCCCTCTGATGGCATATCGAGCCACCACATAATCTTCTGATCTTAGCAGATAATCTTTTCAGATAGACCAACCTAAACTGTTGTCGTTACAATTCTTTTATGTTTGAACTCCTCCAAACGCTTCATATAATGATTTTATGCATCCTGAACCTTTTCCAACTCTTTATCTCTCCCCTTTCGAGTCACTCCCTTCTTCACCTTGTATCTCTTGCACCCTTTCACAATTCACACTAAGACAAGTGCACAAATGGCAATTATTAACACAGGCTTCAAGATAGAACCAACTATACCACTCCCCACACTCGAAAGCCATCTACCTACAGCACTAAATACATTTCCGACTGAATCCCAAACACCTTCAGATGTCAAACCACTCAAATCCTTCTGGACATCAGTAATGTTCTTTATGTACTTCTGTAAGTCCTTACTTTTGTCTGGAATGTAAGTGCAACATTGTTGGACCTGTAACACTCGACAGACTCCGCCTTCCTTTGCGAGCAAAATGTCTAAAGCAAGCTAATTTTGAAAAACCATGGCTCTAACGGCAACCATCTCAGTATTTACCAGCAACAAAGCTCCAGCAGTAATAGTAGACAACCTATCAACTACCGTGGACAGATTTCTGATCTTGATACCATTCAGTACCACCCCTACATTCGGTATTATAGCTCAAAACATAACTCTCACAATCTCTCCATCACTCAGTTCACATTTATCTCTCAACTTCCTTTCCCAAACGGAATGATCAAAGTCTTCCACATGATAAATCTTTGGAAACACTGCACCTAAATAACACCTACCATACCATTTACGAGGCAGTTTAAAATAAGCATTGTTTCCACAAACAAAATAAACTCTAGGAATCACTAGGTCATTACCATCCACAAACAATTTCCATGACCCTCAAACCTCAAAGGTGTGATCACATTCACTCTTCCCTACAAATATAGAACTGCAGTCACTCTTATCATGGTGCACACACAATCTCCCCCAGTGTTGCCAATCCAGTGACAATGCTCCAGTGTTTCCAGCCGTCTGATGTTCCCTCTCCTCTACTGACCAATTTTGAACATGGACCCCTCTTGCTGCATCATTCAATACTGCTCTATATCTATCTTCTACTGGATCTATAAATTTCTTTTCAATGTCAGAAAGGGCACATGTTAAATTATGCCTTTGCGCGTAAGTTGTATCTATCGTTTTAGTTGAAAGAAAATATCTACCAGCAATTTCAGCAGTCTTGGCATATGAATGTCTGTTCAAGTGCTTAGAAATCAGCACTTCTGAAAGATCTAAATCATAATTTGAAAAATAATACTCAAAATGACCCTTTATATAAAATATACTAAGAAGCAAACTGCAGCTAATGCCATATGTCAAGGGAAGATGGTGATGGGTAATGCCTTCAGCTACTGAAACAGGTAACTGCATACAAACATAACAATCCCTCACTTCCATAGTATCTACAGACTCATAAAGTAATCTAGCATAAGCGTTTAGTGTAAAATCTCCCCTAGACAAGTCTGTATGTAAAGCTGTTCTCCTATTAAAACTAAGCCTCTATCTGTTTCTAGGTGAGGATTTCTTCTCAAGTGTATGTGTCTTCTCTACATTATCAGCAGGACTCAAACATAAACCTCCAATCAACACTATTATCCCTAAGGCTACAAGTGTTTGCACAGCACCTATTATGTATCTACGTCTATGATTAGGATTTCAAGTTTCCATACTATTTCAGATTCAGACCAAGTTGGGTAGAGAAATAGCAGCTACAGAGTCTTCTCTGTCAATCTCCAGCTGTGCAGGTAGCAAAACAGTCTCTGTTCAGAGTTCAATTTTATCTGCAAATCTATGTGCAATCTCTGTGAGACTTTCCTAGTCCTACTCTGTGTTCTCCTAAAGGCAAACCCCTAAATGTATTCTTCTTCCACTCGGGCATAGGTAATCTTCTTTATGTGACTCAACACAGTTTTAATTCATCATCCCTAATAAGAAGAGAACCAAAGTTAATCAATGAGCATTTCCAGTAACGCTCTTCTCAGTTCATCAATAATGCAGGAGACTCTTCTGGATTCAGATGAGGAAATTCAGTTTCATCCAGTATCAGGTTTCTCAAGCCACTCAGTGTCAGTGGAAAAGCAAGGACAAATGTAAGAAGAATATTCACATCAGTTCCCGGAATCTTCAACAGATCATCTTATTATGATTCCAGAACTCCCGGAAGTCTCCCTTGTCGTCACTCAGAGCCAGATAAGTCCACTCATGAGAAGAGTACCTCTGACAAATCAACCTCGATCTCTTGGATCTCCTTAGACTAGGCCTTTCACCTCTGTTTCCACTTTGCTTTGATTCAGACGTTTCAGGTATGGGTGCAAGAGTTCCTTCAGAGGACAACTGCAGACTTCTCCTCAATTACTTCTCTGGCCAGCTTTCTTCCACTCTCACTTGTGGTACGACGACACTCGTTTCTTTGCTGGGACCAGGATCTGGCTAATTCACATCTATTGCACCAGTTTCTTTTGACTCTGCTCCAACTTATAGCTCTTTTGGACCCCCTCGGTTTGCTCTAGTGCTGTTTCAGATTTGGAGTGTTCCCTTACAGCTTGACTGACCCTCTCCCGTGGCCTTTCGACAACCGCTGGCATTTCTTCTGGGAGAGGAGCTGTTTCATCAAGGCGACACAGGACCCTACAAGTTTTGGAAGCATGCACCCATTTCAGAAGACCATCATACTTCATAGCAGTCGTTGTAACCAGGATCACTTGAAACGGAACATACCACTGAGGCTCAAGGCAGTTCTTCTTCACATGTTTTTTGACAACGAGCCAGTCTCCGGGGTTGAGGTCATGACATTGCTCCTGATGTGGCGGCGCTGTTGCTGCTTAAACCTGGTGAGACACAGAACGAACTAGGTCAACTAACCCCTTACAGTAGTCGAGCACCAAATTATCCGATATGTTCACATGCATGTTGACAGGCATAGCAGGTAATCTCATAGCTCGCCCCACAAGGATCAGATGTGGCGATAGTCCTGTTCTTCTGTCTGGGACACTGCGAAGACTTATCAGCACAAGAGACAAAGCATCGGGCCATTTCAAACATGCCGAAGCACACACTTTAGCCAACCTAGATTTCAAAGTGCCATTTATCTGTTTCACAATACCTGAAGCCTCTGGCGGATAACTGCTCCAGCTGTAATGCTGCACATAACAATCTCAAGATCTCATTATTAAAATGAGACCCTCGCTCTGACTCCAAAGTAATTGGAAATCCAAACCTCGGAATGAGTTTCCTCAGCAGTAACTTAGCTACAGTGAGACTGTCACACCTTCAAATAGGATATGCTTCCACCCAACGAGAAAAAAAGCACACTACCGCCAAAATGTATCTCATTCCATTACACACAGGCATCTCGACAAAGTCCAACTGCATCCTGCTAAAAGGTCCTCCTGACATCCCAATATAGCTCAAGGTAACATCAGTTCTCTTTCCCAAATTCATTTATTGACAGGCCATACATCTATGACACAATGCTTCAGCCATCACTCGGTACTTTGGATTAAACCATTATTGCCTGAACAATCTCACCATTGCATCCCTTCCTACATGCGTCGGCCCGTGAATATGTCTCATCATCTTGTACAACAGACTATTAGGCAACACTGGTCTTCCATCGTCTGAAACTGAAATGTCCTCATCTCTCTTCACACATCCCTCTTTGGTTCAACCCAATTGTTCTTCCTCAGACACTTCCTCTTGAAATCTCTTCACCTCTTCCCAAGTATCAGAAACTGAAATTGGTCACATCTGTTCTTTCATTTATGCGTTCCCCATTGAAAGTGCAAGCATTCAGTGCACAATAATGTGCAATTTCATCAGAGTAACGGTTCCCAACTGTGACAAAATCATTTCCTTTACAGTAGACAGGACACTTAATGACAGCAACTTCTCGAGGCATCAGTAAAGCTTCCAATAGTTTTCTCACAGATTCTCCATTGCAGATTGGTGACACCGATGAGGTCATGAAACCCCTCTGAGACCATAACTGTTCGAAATCATGTGTAGGAAGGTGGAATCTGACTATATGGTTGCCCCCACTTTTTTTATGGTGTTTTGCTGGTTTATGACTTAGTTGGACTGGGATCCTGCTATTCAGGGCCCCAGTCTATCTGCTTTCTCTGTAAAATGGTTTCCATGTGCCTTAGGCACATCTCTGATTGGAATCTGGAGTGCCCTTATAAGTCCCTAGTATATGGTATACTATGTACCAAGGGCATAGGTACCTCAGAGGCCTACCAGGGGCTGCAGCACGTATTGTGCCACCCCTGGAAGGCCATCCAAACTGACACCACAGGTCTGCTACTGCAGCCTGGGTAAGGTGGTGCATGCACTCCTTACTGTGATATAGGTTACCTATATCACTAAATACATACACACATATAAACCTATAAGTCACTCCTAAGGCAGGCCTTATCAATCCTAAAGGCAGAGTGCATGGTTCCTATGTGAGAGGGTGCCCCTGCATGAGCAGGGCCCCTCTGCAGCGTTCGGAGACCATCTCTGATGCTGTTTGTAGTGCAGCCTGACCATATACTCTTAAGCGCATTATATCCTCGCGGTAAAATGCTAACTTTGGAATGGCTGCACCTAAACATGTCGTGTTTGGTGTCAAACATCTTGGAATACTACCCCCCGCCAATCCTGGCGGCGGGGGTAGCATTCCACCCTTCTAGAGGGAAAGACATGTTAACTCTGGCTTACCCGGTAACTTCTTTCTGAAGCCCTAGCATCACAAAATGGATGCTGCTGCCACAGACACAAGTCTGGCCTCCTGCTGCTGGACGAAACTCCGGCAGGGGAGGCCTGGACAATAGGTTTCCTGTTGCAGGGAGGTGTGACCACCTCCCCAGACAGGATAATGTGTATTGGGGCTGGGTGGGTGCACTCTTAGAGTGCTTTGAAGTCCTGCACTGGGGGAGCAAAAGGCTCCTCTGTGCATATGCCAGTTCAAACCAGCTCAGGGGCTACCTGCCCCTGCTCTGGCGCGAAACTGGACAAAGGGAAGTGGGTGTAGCCACTCCCTCCCTTGACCCTCCCATAGGTGGGGTCATAGAGTTAGTCCCTCCCTGTTTTACTGGTTAAAATGGGGAACCCTCGCCACAGCAAGATTAGATATACCTGGACGAAACTCTGAAACTGAATCCTGGACCTTCGACGCTCTACGATAAGATTAGAGGACTGAAGAATCTCCCTTGGGGTCAAGGAGTGACTCCCCTGCTTGGCAGGCACCAAAGAAGCATCTGTCCGGTTCGCATTACTGAAGCTCCCGTCGGACGCTGAAGTCATCGCATCACCAGAGGTGGATTCTCAGACTTCCCCGAGGCTACCCTGAGTCCCTAGCAAAGCTGAGGCCCGTGGCTATTGTGGGTGACTTGAGACCGTGACCCCTGGACACCGAGCACATTTGCAAGTGCACCATCTTCTGGGTCTCCCAAGAAGTCGTGCTTTGGGCTCTGAGTAGCCCTAGCCTCCAGCACCACCTGCACCGAAGATCACTGGCCCCCACTCCACGAGTGTCCTGCAAGCCAGCTCCACGTGCGGCGTCACGAGGCTCCTTTGCGGTTGCTAGCCCGTTGGCTAGTAGCCCTTAACGAAGGCCAATCTTTTCCTTACTTGGCATCCTGGTTGCTCCAGGCCTGCCCTCACTTACCCTCGCTGGGTGAGTTCCACAAACCTTGCTGGTCTGCACCATCGACGATCTACATCTTACTCGAGACTTGCCGTTGCCAAGGCTTGTTGGGTCCAATCCGGTCGCCGACACCTCAGCACTCGACAGACATCGAGCACCAGCCCGAATCCTGCTCCTGGTCGCCGACAACGCCTCCCGGACCTCGTGGCTGAAGAGTCAAGACGACCGTCAACGCACCTGAAGCACTCGACATTGGTGGGCATCTGTCCATCGCCTTCCTGGTCACTGGCTAGTGACCCAGACTCTGTCCCCTCTGCTTTCAGGTTCACCAGAACTCCGATCCACTCTTGGATCCACCCGGACACTTTTCTCTTGGCCGCCAGCAGCACTTTGCAGCAGATCGCCATTCGAATCGACGACGAAACCCGACCCCGAAAGGCACCTATGCACCCGGCTTCCTGGGTGAGGTAACACGAGTACTCCGGTGCTCCCGTGGGTAGAGACTCTTCAAAGTCCTAGATCTCAAAGGGTTTTGTCCTAGTCCTCTTCTAAGTGTCCCTTTCCTCTATTTTCCCGATCCCGACTTTCTCCATAGAAGTTAACGGCGTATCGCGGTTGTGTATTTGCACTGCACGCGTCTCCCGTGGGTCCCCTGTGTCACTACCTTGGGTGGTTCCTTGTGGTCCAAGCACTTCTAGAGGCTCTAGGCCTAGTGTCTAGTTCAGTCGTGGTTCGCATACCACTTTATTGGTATATGGTTTGGTACGCCCTAGGGCCCAAACGTGTATTTGTGCTATTATTGTGATTTAAGATCTTATAACCTATGTACTTTGAACTCTAGCCTCATAAAGAGACTAGAGGGGTGTGTTTAGTAATAAATACATATATTTTGAATATATACCTGGTGTGGTGCTCTTTCATTTGGTCACTCAAGAGATTATAGACTGGTAAAACAAGCTGCTTTACATTCCTTCAAGACTTAGCCTGAAGGCTGCTCTCCATAGCTACCACTAGGATAGCTTTCAATAAGGTTGTCTTTAACCTACCTACCATAAGAGTCGATTTGGACTGGTGCAAGGTGCCCACTATAATTAGTGGACAGCATATGCCAGGCCAACTTCTCACATTGGTGGCAGCGGTGGGATTCCAGCTTGCTATTGTTTTACCAGATAATCTCAATTGAATTGATCAACTGAAAACCACTAAAGGTACCTAAGGTACATATAATTTAAGCTTAGAATACAGTAAGTTCTACTGAACTTAGAGTTGTGTGTTAAGGGATAGCACAACCCTTTCTACAACTCAAGAGAGTTTAGTAGGCCACACTAGTAATGTCTTTAAGGGCAGGATCCAAAGAATCCTTGCAGGAAGCCATTGAGCTTCCACCCTCCAAGTATGATACACTCCCATTCTTGGAATTGAGAGCTTTATGCAACTTGAGAAAAATAAGGACAGGCCAAAGCCCCACCACCCAACACCTCAAGGAGTTGTTGGTGGCTTATGACCTTAGTAAGCCCGTGGGGACTGAAGGGGTAGGAGCTGAGGGTGGGGCAGGAGATGAGGAAGGGACCAGGGGTACCAGTACCCCCAGCCCCCCCTCTGAAACTGGCCAGGAGGGTGAAAATGACCCTGACCTGGATAACCCAATCCCTCCTGAGGAAGATGAAGAGGATAATCAGGATGATGCCCTCTTTGTCCCCCCAGGAAGGATTATGAGTGTGCCCAGAAGGTCTAGGTCTCCTTCTCAGGAGTCTAACCACTCTGGCACCTCCATAGGGAGCTCTGTCTCATCTCATAGGAGGGAATCCTCTCATGAGAGAAGAAAGAGGCTGGTCCAGTATGAGGAAACTCAGCTGGAAATCAGAAAAAGCAATTGGCTTTAGATAGGGAATCCCTAGATCTCCTTAGAGAGAGAAGAAAGTTGGGACTAGAGTCCCATGGTGGCAGCAATATCCCTACAGATAGGGAAAGGTCTTATGACCATAGAAACCTAAACAAGATTGTCCCTCCCTACCAGAGTGGGGATGACATCCACAAATGGATAACTGCACTGGAGAGGGCCTGTAAAGTTCAGAAGGTCCCCCAGAGGCAGTGGGCAGCAATCTTGTGGCTCTCCTTTGCAGACAAAGGTAGAGACAAGCTCCTCACTGTAAGAGAAGAGGATGCTGACAATTACACAGTCTTGAAGAGTGCTCTGATAGATGGGTTTGGCCTAACCACTGAACAGTATAGGTTGAAGTTCAGAGACACCCAAAAAGCTCAGACTCAAGACTGGGTTGATTTTGTAGATTGTGCTACAAAGGCTCTGGAAGGTTGGATACATGGCAACAAAGTGCATGACTTTTTAGGATTGTACAATTTGATTATGAGGGAGCAGATCCTTAATAATTGTCAAAACCAGCTTTTGCACCAGTATCTGGTGGACTCTGATCTGACCTCTCCCCAAGAATTGGGAAAGAAGGCAGACAAATGGGTCAGAACCAGAGTAAAAACTAGAAATCAGGGTGGTGACCAGAAGAAAGATTCTACTAAGTCCCAAGAGAAAGGTGGGGATAAATCTAAGGATAAGTCCCCTACAGGGCCCCAAAATTCCTCTTCTGGGGGTGGGTCCCAAACTCCTTCCTCTCCTGAAAAGAAACCATATTGCCATGTCTGTAAAAAGCCTGGGCACTGGAAAACTGATCCCAGTTGCCCCAGGATTGGCAATAAAGAAAATGTTCCTCCCACAACTACTACCACCCCTCCTGGTACTACCAGTAGTAATCCTCCAGTTGGGAGTAGTGCACCCAAAAAGTTGGGTGCTTTTGCAAGAGGAACAGAGGTGGGCCCTAGTTTAGACAGGGACCCCTCAACAGACTCCTCTGACTCTGATGGTGGTATAGGATTTGCCACCTTTACCATGGGTCCCATAGCATTGGGCAGGTACAGATTGGAGCCAAGAATTAATGGTCAGAAAGCTGTGGCATTTAGGGACACAGGGGCTAGTGTCACCATGGTGGCAGGGAAACTAGTCCCCCTCACCAGCTTTTACCTGAGTTTAAATACCAGGTGACCAACATTGATGGTGTCAGAACAGATCACCCCATGGCCATAGTCAATCTCAGCTGGGAGGGGGTCACAGGCCCAAAGAGAGTGGCAGTGTCCCCCACCTTACCTGTAGATTGCCTGATGGGCAATGATTTGGAAATTTCAGCCTGGGCTGAAGTTGAACACCAAACCCATCTTAGGATGTTGGGCGTCCCTGTAAAGGTTAGTGGGGCTGTGATGGCCACAGCCCCAGCCCAAGAATTTGGAGAGATGGAGCCTGAAAGAATGGCCCACTCTCCCCCAAAAGAGAGCACAAGGGTTGAAGAAAAGTCTTCTTCCCCCAGACAGTAGGTAAGGGTCAGCCTCCTCAGGGAACTGACCCTACCCCTAGTGAAGGAACTGCCACAGAGGTAGTCAGGCCTGGCCTGGCCACACCCCTGATGGCAGAGGACCCTTCCAAGGTGGTACCCAGTCTGGAGCAGGTAACCTGCCCCTCTCTACCCTGCCTCAGTCAGCCCAGGGCTGCAGAGGTCAGGGAGGTCAGTGGACCCCCAAGGGCCCCCTGTCCAGAGGAAGCCCCCCATCAGCAGATATGGGGCACCCAGTCTAGTAGCCCTAGCCAGGTGAAAATTTCTCTACACACTGAGGGATCCCCCATACCTTTATGTAGGGACCTCCCCCAGAAGGACTCTGGTAGGCAAGGGCAAACCTGGGACCAGAAGGTTCCAAACCTGCCATGTCCCTCCAGTAGTCCATCCAAAGGGACCCAACCCCCAGCTGTAGGCAGCCAAAGGTTGACCCTTAGAGCAAAGTGCAACTCAGTCATGGAAAGACAGGCATACATGGTGACCAGTGATCTGAGGAAGCTGAGGCCAACATTCCTAGGGCCTCACTTCTCTACTCAGACACCTCACCAGCCTTGTACTTTACCTAAGCACACCACAGGTAGTGAATCCCCATGGTGGAGACCCTCTCATACCCTTAGGGTGAGGGATTGCTTAGTGGACCATAAGACAGGGGGCAACCATGCTAGTGCAGGTGCTTCCTTATATGACCACTTAGTCAATGAAGGCTCAACTGGCCAAGGTTAGCCTTATCTCCTTTCGTTTGGGGGGTTATGTAGGAAGGTGGAATCTGACTATATGGTTGCCCCCACTTTTTTATGGTGTTTTGCTGGTTTATGACTTAGTTGGACTGGGATCCTGCTATTCAGGGCCCCAGTCTATCTGCTTTCTCTGTAAAATGGTTTCCATGTGCCTTAGGCACATCTCTGATTGGAATCTGGAGTGCCCTTATAAGTCCCTAGTATATGGTATACTATGTACCAAGGGCATAGGTACCTCAGAGGCCTACCAGGGGCTGCAGCACGTATTGTGCCACCCCTGGAAGGCCATCCAAACTGACACCACAGGTCTGCTACTGCAGCCTGGGTAAGGTGGTGCATGCACCTCTTACTGTGATATAGGTTACCTATATCACTAAATACATACACACATATAAACCTATAAGTCACTCCTAAGGCAGGCCTTATCAATCCTAAAGGCAGAGTGCATGGTTCCTATGTGAGAGGGTGCCCCTGCATGAGCAGGGCCCCTCTGCAGCGTTCGGAGACCATCTCTGATGCTGTTTGTAGTGCAGCCTGACCATATACTCTTAAGCGCATTATATCCTCGCGGTAAAATGCTAACTTTGGAATGGCTGCACCTAAACATGTCGTGTTTGGTGTCAAACATCTTGAATACTACCCCCCGCCAATCCTGGCGGCGGGGGTAGCATTCCACCCTTCTAGAGGGAAAGACATGTTAACTCTGGCTTACCCGGTAACTTCTTTCTGAAGCCCTAGCATCACAAAATGGATGCTGCTGCCACAGACACAAGTCTGGCCTCCTGCTGCTGGATGAAACTCCGGCAGGGGAGGCCTGGACAATAGGTTTCCTGTTGCAGGGAGGTGTGACCACCTCCCCAGACAGGATAATGTGTATTGGGGCTGGGTGGGTGCACTCTTAGAGTGCTTTGAAGTCCTGCACTGGGGGAGCAAAAGGCTCCTCTGTGCATATGCCAGTTCAAACCAGCTCAGGGGCTACCTGCCCCTGCTCTGGCGCGAAACTGGACAAAGGGAAGTGGGTGTAGCCACCCCTCCCTTGACCCTCCCATAGGTGGGGTCATAGAGTTAGTCCCTCCCTGTTTTACTGGTTAAAATGGGGAACCCTCGCCACAGCAAGATTAGATTATACCTGGACGAAACTCTGAAACTGAATCCTGGACCTTCGACGCTCTACGACAAGATTAGAGGACTGAAGAATCTCCCTTGGGGTCAAGGAGTGACTCCTCTGCTTGGCAGGCACCAAAGAAGCATCTGTCCGGTTCGCATTACTGAAGCTCCCTGTCGGACGCCGAAGTCATCGCATCACCAGAGGTGGATTCTCAGACTTCCCCGAGGCTACTCCTGAGTCCCCAGCAAAGCTGAGGCCCGTGGCTATCGTGGGTGACTTGAGACCATGACCCCTAGACACCGAGCACATTTGCAAGTGCACCATCTTCTGGGTCTCCCAAGAAGTCGTGCTTTGGGCTCCGAGTAGCCCTAGCCTCCAGCACCACCTGCACCGAAGATCACTGGCCCCCACTCCACGAGTGTCCTGCAAGCCAGCTCCACGTGCGGCGTCACGAGGCTCCTTCGCGGTCGCTAGCCCGTTGGCTAGTAGCCCTTAACGAAGGCCAATCTTTTCCTTACTTGGCATCCTGGTTGCTCCAGGCCTGCCCTCACTTACCCTCGCTGGGTGAGTTCCACAGCCATTTCTGGTCTGCACCATCGACGATCTACATCTTACTCGAGACTTGCCGTTGCCAAGGCTTGTTGGGTCCAATCCGGTCGCCGACACCTCAGCACTCGACAGACATCGAGCACCAGCCCGAATCCTGCTCCTGGTCGCCGACAACGCCTCCCGGACCTCGTGGCTGAAGAGTCAAGACGACCGTCAACGCACCTGAAGCACTCGACATCGGTGGGCATCTGTCCATCGCCTTCCTGGTCACTGGCTAGTGACCCAGACTCTGTCCCCTCTGCTTTCAGGTTCACCAGAACTCCGATCCACTCTTGGATCCACCCGGACACTTTTCTCTTGGCCGCCAGCAGCACTTTGCAGCAGATCGCCATTCGAATCGACGACGAAACCCGACCCCGAAAGGCACCTATGCACCCGGCTTCCTGGGTGAGGTAACACGAGTACTCCGGTGCTCCCGTGGGTAGAGACTCTTCAAAGTCCTAGATCTCAAAGGGTTTTGTCCTAGTCCTCTTCTAAGTGTCCCTTTCCTCTATTTTCCCGATCCCGACTTTCTCCATAGAAGTTAACGGCGTATCGCGGTTGTGTATTTACACTGCACGCTGTCTCCCGTGGGTCCCCTGTGTCACTACCTTGGGTGGTTCCTTGTGGTCCAAGCACTTCTAGAGGCTCTAGGCCTAGTGTCTAGTTCAGTCGTGGTTCGCATACCACTTTATTGGTATATGGTTTGGTACGCCCTAGGGCCCAAACGTGTATTTGTGCTATTATTGTGATTTAAGATCTTATAACCTATGTATTTCGAACTCTAGCCTCATAAAGAGACTAGAGGGGTGTGTTTAGTAATAAATACATATATTTTGAATATATACCTGGTGTGGTGCTCTTTCATTTGGTCACTCAAGAGATTATAGACTGGTAAAACAAGCTGCTTTACATTCTTTCAAGACTTAGCCTGAAGGCTGCTCTCCATAGCTACCACTAGGATAGCTTTCAATAAGGTTGTCTTTAACCTTCCTACCATAAGAGTCGATTTGGACTGGTGCAAGGTGCCCACTATAATTAGTGGACAGCATATGCCAGGCCAACTTCTCACATCATGTACATGTAAATCATGTACCAAACCGAACCCATATTGGCTATCAGTGAATATTGTCACTCTCAGCCGGTCTGAAACACAGCATGCACATGTTAGGGCAACCAATTCAGCCGCTTGTGCAGAGTATACTCTTTGAAGCCAAGCAGCTTCCACCACCTCCGAAACAGCACAGCCAGCATAGGTAGCCCTCAAGTTTCCTTCATGATCCACCCTCCTGGAATCCATCACTTCCTACTTCAGGGAGAATGAGGGGACTGGCTCGTCGGTGGGGGTGGAATGGGACGCCTTCAAGCCTGTTCTCAGAGGGCACGCCATTAAGACCACGTATGGGGTACGAAAAACTCTGACTGACGCGCTTGCCACACACGAGTCCACGATTCAGAGCCACGAGCAGCGTGTCCCCACTGATCCCCTGATTGCCCCATCCCTCGCCCAGGCCCGCTTAGCATACAAGAGCGCGATGGATGACTTATGTGCCTTAGATTACAAAATGTATCGGGCGCATACACACAGAGAGGGAGATAAGGCAGGGAGGCTACTGGCGTGGCTACTGCGTTCAGACACTACCCAGCCTCCCATTACTACCATATACATGAATGCTGGAATCCTAGTGAACACCCAGGCAGCTATCAATCACTCTTTCTATGAATATTATACAATGTTGTACGCAGCCCCGGCCCACAAGACTCTGCTCTTATGCAGGAGTTTCTGGTGGGAATTCAGCTCCCAAAGGTCACCCCGGCCTACCGTGATATCCTAGAACAGCCCATTGTGCTGGAAGAGATCACAGATGCCATTAAACAGATGGCAACGGGCAAGACACCAGGGACGGACGGGTGGCCAGCAGAATTTCACTCCACCTTCTCTACACAGTTAGCGCCTAGACTGGCCAAGGTGTATGCTGCGGCCTTCGAGGTGGGTGAGTTACCGCCTACTATGAGAGAAGCGACGTTGGTTATCTTACCTAAACCGGGCCGAGACCCCCTCCACATGGCCTCCTATCGACCCCTATCGATGTTAAATGTAGACTATAAGATCCTCGTGAAATTACTAGCCAACCGACTGATCACTACTGTTCCCCTGCTGGTCCACAAAGATCAAAATGGCTTCATTCCAGACCGCAATACAGGGCTGAATTTGCGGCGGTTATTTACACTATTGGAATGGGCAAGGGATGGGGGGGCGACCCTGGGTTGCCTCCCTAGACATAGAAAAGGCATTTGATACTTTAAGTTGGGCTTATCTTGAAGCGACACTGGCGGGGTTTGGCATTGGCCCAAATTTCTTGAAATGGATCAGACTGCTGTACTCTGGACCACAGGCTAGGGTGAAGACGGGCCGTACTTACTCACCGCTTTTACCGATAGCGAGGGACACACGCCAGGGCTGCCCCCTTTCACTGATCCTTTTTGCTCTGGCTATGGAGCCCCTAGCATGCAAACTATGGCAACGGGTCAGAGACTGGGGTCTGTGGTCGGATCAACGATGGCACATCGTCTCGTTATATGCCGATGACGCATTAATCTATCTGCGCGGTAAGGCCGAGATACTACAATCGATTATGGCTCTTTTAAATGCTCACGCAGGTGTCTCAGGACTCCAGGTTAATTGGGCTAAATCGGTGGTGTTTCCAATGACACCTATGACATCGACACAAAGACATTGGTACCACCTACTGTGTTAAAGTGGGCATTCGATACTTTTAAATACCTGGGGGTTCAGATTTACCACCTAGAATCCGACACAATTGATGGGAATTTAGGCCGGGCTATAACACGTGCTCGATCGACTCTCCTGTTTTGGACAGGTCTCCCTTTGTCTCCAATGGGCCGGGTTGCAATATCTAAGATGTTAATCCTTCCTCGTCTTTTATATTTTTTCTGCATACTCCCATACTGCCTACCCCGGAGACTCTTCCGAGACCTGGAGTCACTATTGGTATCATTGATATGGGGAAATTCACGGGCCAGGGTGGCGCTCCATAAATTATACTTGCCACTGTTGGAGGGCAGCCTGGGCGTGCCGAATTATGAACGATATTATGCAGTGGCGCAGCTGCAGTAGCCGATGTGGTGGATCGCCAAAAGCAACCTCACTGAATTGACCACTAGTGCCGTGACCTGGGACCCCCCGACACTCCTGGAGTGGCTATCAGGAACGGTCACACCAACTCAGAAGCGGCGAGGTAACTTATTAATGACAGCAGCCAGATGGCATTGGTCTAGGTATGTGAGGCCCAGCGGTCGCCCACCCCCTTACGCTCACAGTCTACCTTTGGAACTGCTCCCCGACACGTACTCATGTCATGGGCGCCCGGAGTTGGGGGCGTGGAGGGAGAATGGGCTGGAGACATGGGGAGACATGTATGTGGACTCACAGTTACTAACCTTTGAGGGCTTAGTGGAAACGTATTGTGTACCGCAGGGTTCCTTTTTATGACATGCCTTACTGACTCGCTTATCCGTGCAGGCTTGGACCACTGACAGGGTGGAACCTGTTACCTCACACCTATTGCACAAACTGCTCACACATGGCCGCGGTTGATGAGCCATAACAGTCATATACACCTCCATTAGACTAGACGACCCTCCTGCATTGACGACACTGCGTGCATACTGGGATAGCGAACTGTCCACTACCCTGTCAGACAAACAATGGCAGCAGTGTCTTAGCCAACCCAAAACTATTTCAGTGAACGCCAGGGTGAAATATACTCAATTTAATTACCTTCACCATACATACCTCACCCCCCACAGGCTGGCACGCATGTACCCTACCGCCATGGATGCATGCCCCAGATGTAGAGACCAGGGAGCTACTTTTACACACATGGTCTGGACTTGCGCCACCATACACGTCTTTTGGTCGGAAGTGGCAACTGTGCTTACAGCAGCGATAGACGTGCTGGTGGAAGTGGAACCCCTCCATTTCCTGCTGGGAGTCACGAGACGCAATTCGTCCCGTAAGACTATGAATAAATTTCTAGATCTCGCTCTGGGCTTGGCCAAACGTAAAATTGCCATGGCCTGGAAGGCTCAAACGGGCCCCAAGATTGACACATGGCTGCTAGACTTACGGAGAGCACTGGTATCAGAATGCACAAATCAACGGGAGGTTGCAGCGAGGGCATCAGCTCCCCCAAGGCAAGCCCCAGCGAAGTGGCAGGAATATTTAGCAGTGGTCGAAACTACAATCGCTGCAGGTACCCTACCTACCTAGGTCTTCTCACCTTGGCGGGGACTCGGGGTGGTTTTCCCTCCCGCTTGGCTTCCTCCCTCATTCCCTCTCCCCCACACGTCCACTTCCCCCCCCCCCTCTTTTATGAATATATTTATATTTATATTTATTCTTACTCTTTTCCTTGAGGTACACGACAGTACACAGCCCATTGCACCCCCTACGTTCATGCGCACGTCACTTCTTATCGCACCAGACCGACGAACGTACATGCGATACTCTTTATATATAGAGTTCGGCCCTGGTTCTCTTTTTCATGTTATATATTTACTTTTTCTTTATATTAATATTTTGTTGTGTTTCTTTTGCTTGAACTCCTAATTCATTGCATAGATGTATGCAATGTATCGTTGAACTAGACCTGAGGAGCAATGGCCGATTCTCCTTTCGCTAATTTAATCGTAACCCGATTACGTTCAGCTGTGCGGCACTGCGGAGTGAAGCAGCAAGCCAACCAGCATAGTAGACATGGAAATGTTATTTGACTGAGTGTTTCCTTATGCCCCTACCTATGCCATTCAATTTTATTGCTGGTCGACAATGTTAACGGTATGCTGCGATTATCATACCAATGTCTTGGATGTTACTTTACTAAAATTAATAAAAATCATTTAAAAAAAAAAAAAGTTTCCTTCATGATCCCTTAAGCACGAACACGAGTTGGTCATACTCAGGTAATGGCTCGTCAGTAATGCCAGGAAGGGGGTTGGTGCATAGTTCAGTGAAATCGAGACAGTCATGTTCTCTTTCATTTTCTATCCGCCATCACAATCAGGCAAAGGTAAAAGGGTTGCAGGATTGAATACAGAACATTGTTTCAAGGTAACGTTTTCAGCAGCCAAAATCACCTGTTCATAGCTTGTAAGTGTACTGTTAGTCAAGTATTGAGTATGTGTCCTTGTTAACAGCAATTCCATAGAATACGGAACATAGACAGTTAAAGGGCGACCCATCACAATGCCTTCAAATCTCTCTATGCTGACACCTGTTGCAGCAATTGATGTGAGACATCTAGGCAACGCAGATGCTACTGGATCTAAAGTAGCTGAAAAATAAGCAACTGGTCTCTTGGCATTTCCATGGTTCTGAGTTAACACTGAGAGAGCACAACCCTCTCTTTCATGGCGAAAGAGTGAAAACGCTTTGATGTAATCCGGCATTCCGAGCGCAAGAGCACGACAGAGACTCTCTCTCAACTCCAGGCCAGAAATGCATTCAAACAGTCATTATCCCAGGGCACCAGATCAGACACATCTTTGTGTGTCAACCTCTGCAGAGGTTTAGCCACTAGGGGCAAGCTGGGTATCCACTGGCCACAGTAGACCACAATTCCCAGAAACATCCTGACTTCCTTCTGTGTACGAGGCGGATTCATCTACATGATCGCCGAGATTCTTTCTTGTGACACCTTTCTCGTACCTTTCTTAATGCAATGTCACAAATATAGGACCTCTGTCATACAGTATTGCAGCTTGTTCAGGGACACTTTATGTCCATTCTCAGCCAAATGGTTCAACAGGACAATGGTATCGGTTTTGCAAGCATCTTGAGTATTCGATGCAACCAGAAGATTATCAATATACTGCACCAGGACCAAATTACAGGGAATAATCAAGGACTCAAGATTCTTATTCAGAATCTGGTTAAAGATTGACGGATTCTCCATATACCCTTGAGGAACACGACACCGTGTTAAGACACGATCTCCCAGCTGAAAGGCAAATAAAAATTGACTGGTTTTGTGCAAGGGTATTGAAAAAAACGCCGGTAAAGATCGATGACAGTGAACCATTTAGCCTCACATGGAATCTGAAACAATATCACAGATGGAATCGGTACCACAGGACATCAAGGAACCACTACACTGTTTGTTTTGCGAATATCCTGCACAATGCGGTACTTACTGCTAGGCTTCTGTAAGCCCATAATTGAAGAGTTAAATGGACTCCCCAGGATCTCCTTCAAAATGCCTTGCTCTTGATCAGTCCAATATCCTTTCCCAAAACATCCCAGACCACATCTGCCACTGAGTCTCTGAGATCCAACAGTAAATCCTCCTCTGTCAGCAAGGGAAACAATGAAGCACCCATGTTTTGATATACCAATTTAAACGCAATGTCCTCATCATTCATCTGGAGCTCAATGCCTTCTGGTGTGAAATATATGGTTCAATTAAACTTGCACAGTACGTTACCTCCCAAGAGACACACAGGACTTGAATCGCAGACTACAAACTGATAATTAGCTTCAAATGCCCCTATCCTCACAGGCACCTCTTCTGTCAGAGGATTTGACCTCCTCTTATTTGTAACTCCTGCAACTTGGATTGTTTTTCCCAAGAGGGGTAGGTTTGGACCTCTGCTGTTGTAACAGTAGAGTGGATAGCACTAGTGTTGATCAAAAAGGTGACATTGTGGCCATCTACATCAGCCTCAATGTATGGTCCACTGTGGTCTACCTCTAAGACTGCACCAAGTGTACAGTCTTCCTTCTTCCTCAGGGAACGTCATAAGGACTGGTCTGTGCCGTAGTCATCGGAAGCCTCAAACACAGGAAATTGTTGGAACGGAGCGTTATTATGGAGTACATTGTGCACAGCTTGCTATGGCATCGGAGGCTGTGGCACTTGCATCACAGGACCTTGAGACCCTCCCATATTTTGAGATCTTGGTCTAGGTGCATTTTGTGTTTGTACTATGTTACCCTGTGACTGATTAAATCCCCCATTTTGATCTTGATTTGCAGGATTAAGATGACATTCACATATCCAATGCCTCACCCTATTACAGTAGTGACATTGGCTGGTCTTCTTAAAAGTAGCAATATCAACTCCAGTCTTTGGATGTATTGGAACACCCCTGCCTCTTCCTTGTCCCTGTGTCCCTCCACCTTGTTGCACCTGAAATCCTGTTTGGTATATCCTTGACACTGGGGCGGCATTCCTTACATAGGGCTGAACCTGGCCTCCTCTCTAAGCAGCCTTCATCTGCACCAACATCAGTTTTTCCTTCATCCTCTTGTGTCTCATCTCAATCTCATCGCTGAAATACTTAGTGTAACGCAGAATTTCGTCGACAGATTTATTCTGCCAACAATTCAAATGCTGTTGAATCATCATGCTAATTTCAGATCACAACTCAGTTACAAATCTAGACACAAACTGTCCCATATCCTTGGGTTCAAGTGTATCCATTCCACTGTACTGTTTGAAAGCCTGAAACAACCTTTCATAATATGTATGAATTGTCTCTTTAGGTTCTTGGGTCGTTATATCAATCTTAACCTAATTGATATCCTGTGGAGCCACCTTAGCCTTTAACCACATAATCACCTGGCCGTATTTCTTCATCACTATCAGTGACGGACCATGCATCACTGGGTCTCTCTCATGTTTACCCTCAAGCCATTCCATGGCTATTTTACATGCAGACCACAAATCACTAGGAACCACAATTTCAAACAGTGTTTTTAAGTTGACCCACAGCACTTTCGAGATGTTCACAAAGTGATCAACCTGTTTGTACCATTCTACAGGCTTCTCTCTCAACCTCAGGAAGTCATTTGTAAATGCAGCAAGATCAGTTCTACTCCAAGGTACATGTACATAACCCCCACTAGGCACTTCTAGTAGCGGATAAGGTCCAATTCCTGTAACTCTTTCACCTGAAGGAGGTGGCTCTCCTGCTGCTCTCTTAGAACCCTTTCTCCTAAACCATTTGTCTTCCCACTTATCTAATGTGCTCCAAACTCGAATGCCTGCAATTAATTCCAGGATTTGGGTTTTCAGTCTGGGTGTTCTCAAAACTTCCATATCCCTGTCACTGAAAGCGAGCCTATGGCTCTTCTGCAAGGACTTCGTTCATCCAAGATCAACATCATATTTTTGAGCTAGTTCATGTAATTTCTTATGAGCTTATCTCGCTCTCCTAGTAACATCTTTGGCCACAAACACCATTTCTCTTAATTGATAGGTATCGATTTGATTTAAATCCAAACTCCCACTTATCATTTCATCCAATTCTATTTTCAATTTGACCACGTCAATCAAGCTGACTTTATAGATCCCTGACTCGGTTCAGTGCTCTGACTCTCATTAGCATTGCCATGTTCTTTCAACATTGTCTCCAAATCTAAAACATTAAATATATAGAGACTCTCAGGCGTCTTCTGCGTAAGAGCGGTTACTCGAGGCGTACTGTTATGCACTCAAGGAAGTGTTTCCAATACAAGCGAATCCATACCTGCCAATCCAGGAAAAGACCTTATGGGTCGTAACCCAGTCTGGACTACAGAAGGATCTAGGGTCACTGCACGAGGGGTACTTGCATTCATCTGAGTTAATGGAATAAATATTGTCTTAGGACTCTCTATTCTTTCCTGTGGTATCCCTCCCTCTATACCTACGGATGTTCTCTGAGTTTTATTCCCAGCTAAATTTGGATCATAGATGGGAACAATGGGACCAATGGTGACCAGTACCGTAGGAGCATCCGGAATCTTTGAGACAGAACCAGGATTTAAATGTCCTGAGGCTTCGGGGGAACACGTTCTCATATCCTCCATCACTCTAGTTTGGACATCCCCTGTCGATATAACCCCCACGATACCAGGTTCAGGAGCCATTGGTGCCGAAGTATTTCCAGTATTACTGGTAGCATCTGGACTTCCCCCACTTCCGGGTTATGATTGGCTATACGGACGTGGACGTTCTGCCAACAATCCATCCAACAAGCTATCACTAGTATCACTATTGCTGTATTCATGCCTTTCTCCCTTTCTGTCTTTTCTACTTCTCTTTCTCTCTTTCCCCGTATCACCTCCATCAGTCACCAATGCAGTGTACAATCTCGTGCCCTCAATCATACCTACTCTCCATTTCTTTTGTTGTTCATCCCATCTCGCATCTGCAAATCTACACATTGCTTTTGTCATTCTCCAATTGTATTGGTCTCTCATTTTTACATGTGCAGCCTGTTCCCATGCATTAACCGCTTCAAAATGTGCAGGTCTAGGCAATGGTTTCATCGTAAACAGAATTTGGGCTCTGTGTGGAGGAAAAGGTGGAATTTGGCCCTGTTTTCAAAAGGCACTTTTCTGCCATAGGCTAACATTGGGCCTAATGCTGTTATTGCAGACAATGATGAAATGATCAATTATTCTCAAATTTAATGTACTGTAGCGTGGAAATGTTAATGTACCTTTTTTCTCTATGATCTTGTGCCAATTTTTAAGCCAAACAATACCATGAAGTCCTACATTTGTTGCCATATAATGGGCTGGCGTATTCTCAGGTGAAACCTCTTCGCTCATCCTAGTAGGAACACCCACATCTCCTCAAATCATATCTCTGATCGCTCTAAAACATCTCACTTTTCCTTAGAAAAGTATAATTCAACTTCAAATTCAAGATTACTCTAGTTCCACAGCAGTATAACCACCAACAAAATTCCAATGCCAAATAACGAGTCCAACCAATCTCAGCACTACGTTACACCAACCGACCTATCCCAGCGCGGTATAACTGCTGACGTCACTCTCGCTCCTCGCAGCAGCTCACCCTCCTTCACAATTTCTTCACACACGTTTTCTTAAACAACAATTTTCTGCTTCACTTAAAGGATCGATAGAATTAAATCACTCATAGAGCACACACATTCGCAAATGAAACCTCGACCAGTGGGGAATCACCTGAATCAGTATAGTTTCCCTGCGCAAAAATGTCCACCACACTATTCACAACTGTCCCATTCACACTAAATTCCCTGCCTCAATTGGGCCGTCGACGACGTCTCACAACTAACCCCACAAACCGAGCAGACAAATACAACATGTTGTCTCCTGCACCTTCCTATATATCCCAGGATCTTATGCTATGACGGATCCGATAACACCGTCAACAAGAACTTATCACCACATTCACATGACTCCAACAACATCTCCGCCAGACATCACACAAACAAGTTTTCACCGCAATCTAAACATAGTCTCCATGCACACAGCCCTATTGATGCTCACTCTTTCGCCGCTGTTTTCACCGCATGCCACCGGAACTCCGTTTGTTCTCTAATCCTCGATCTTAAATTCTGGACCTGGGACTCTGGGATTAGGATCTAGGCTATTCTAAATTCGATTTTCAAATTTCCCTTCTCTTCAAGTGCACAACCATCCTCTATAGCTACCAACTGAAGGAGCCTGGGCCCATTTACACAGTAACACTGCAATCTTTTTGTGCTGCATGAGAGGTAAGGGGAAAACACTTTCAATTCAATCTCCAGATACAGTGTAGCCAATTTGGTTACACAATAACTCAGTTCGACACTAAGGGGTCGATTCCGATTCGGGCCGGAAAACGTACCGACCGACTCGTTTCGGGAATTTAGTCCGACCGACACGTACCGGTGCTGCCCGATCCGCCTAGTACGATGAAATGCATGCGAATTACGACCGACTCGTACGGAACACAAGCCGAACGACCGAACCGCACAGAAAACAGCTATCCAGCCGGAAAACTACGCGAATCGAACCGACCGACACACACCAGGAATGAACCCGAACGAAACGTACCCGCGAACTCCGACCCGCGCAGTACGATGCAATGCGTGGAAAACCAGACCGAGTCGCACGGAGCTCAAGCCGTACGACCGACACGCATACAAAACAGCGAGCCGAAGCAACCCAATACTCCGCGACCGACGCGTACGCCGCACATGAAACCCAGCAGAAACACAGCGTGAACGACTCGGAGAAGCTCGCACGAGACAACTGCAGCGTCCTACTCGGTCAGAAGAACGTCTCCTACATGCACAAAAAGTACAAAGGAAAAAATACAAAAAAAGGGCCAAACAAGCAATTACAAAGCCAATAAATACTGGGGGGAAACATGGAACAAAGACACACCCACAACTCCACCCATATAAAGGCCACAAATCCCTACCATGATCCTTTGCAAATTCAACTGACCTGCCAGCACAGAACACCATCAGACAGCAACCACAGACACACTCACAGCTCATCCATCACACAAGCCACACACCATCAGCACCTCAACAAATAGCACCCTCACATACACCCAGCAAAACCTACACTCACACACCCTCACTTGCACACCCACACACACATCAATCACCACCACCACCCATCACCATGCCCCCAAAGAAGAATCCAAAGTTCCTAGACAGTGAATTGGAAGTCCTGGTAGATGAGATCCTCAGGGTAGAGCCACAGCTGTTTGGTACATTGGTCCAACAGACCCCCATGTCGCAGAAAACCAAGATGTGGGAGAGGATCGTCGACAGGGTGAACGCACAATCACCATGTCTGCGCACAAAGGAAGACATCCAGAACAGGTGGTATGATGTGCGCAGGAGGGTCAAGGACCTACTCAAGAAGGATTACGCCTTGAGCCAACACACCGGCAGTGGCCCTCCTGCCAAACCAGTATACCTCAGGCCCTGGGAGGAGAAGGTGCGGGCCATCCTACCACCAGTGAGCGTATATGGACTATCAAACATCCCAGAGCCTGGTGAGTACACAACCAATATACCCAATATCGTGTGACAATACACACACATCACTGTCAAGGGGATAGTCAAACCATGCACCCTTAGCAAATCCACAGCAACCAAAAGATAATCATCCCAAGATGTGTATGTCAGTCAGATAAACACAATACATGCCATTTCATAGTGATATGTAACTGTGTCATGACATGTACAAACCCAACAACAAATAGAGCTAGGCAGTGGCACAAATCTAACCAACAAACACAGTCAGATATGTAGCCACCACTAGAACACCACCTCACAGGGAAGCTCACTGAAAGGAAGGAATTCTGTGTATGCTGGTGAAGTCAGTGTAGCCAATAGCATGATGGGAGTTGTAGTCACAGATATTGCTCAGCCTCACAATTCGCCCATCAACACCACTCTGAACCATGCTCACATCACAGGGAGTGGAAAAGAACTGACAAGATGGCTGACACTGGGTACTGCTGTGGGGAGCACAAGGCCCTGCTGGGAACTGTGCACCAACCAACAGCAGGACACCACTGACTGACATCCTGAAAGCACACTTGCACTCCCTGCAATGGAAGCACGTTCCATGGTGGGATATCTGGCTGGGTGGGAAGGAGGACTGACAGCACTGACCATAGTTACCAGCAGCTTTTCGCACACACACCCTTAACACAAACTCCACACAACTCACCTGGGAGAATGCATTGCCTCACACTCTAATTAAATATCCCACAAAGAACCACCACCCTGGGTTATGCTGTGTGAAGCACAGGGACACTCTTGGGACTTGTAGCCAAACTAACGCCAGGACAACACTGTCAGCCATCTTGTCAGCACAGGCACACTACCCCACAGGGAAGCAGAGTCAAATGGAAGGAAGTATGGGCATGCTGGGAAGGGGGGTGTAGGCAATAGCATGATGGGAGTGGTAGTCACAGCTCAACATCCCCCACCCACAAGGCCCAGCAAGCTCACACTGAAGCATGCACACCTCACAGGGAGTGAAAAGCCACTTCAAAGATGTCTGACAATGGTGCTCTGTTGTGGGGAGCACAAGGCCCTGCTGGGAACTGGGCACCAACCAACAGCAGGACCACCACTGACTGCCATCCTGACAATCAACTGTCGCACTCCCTACACAGTGAAGTCCACTTCAAATGGAAGGAAGTCTGGTCATGCTGGGAGGAGGGGTGCCAGCTCGACTAGCATGCTGGCAGTAGGCCCTAGTCACACACATTGGTCACCCTCACAATTGGCCCAAACAACACCACTCTGGAACCATGCTCACATCACAGGGAGTGGAAAAGCCACTGACCAAGATGGCTGACAATGGTGCTACTGCTGTGGGGAGAACAAGGCCCTGCTGGGAACTGGGCACCAACAAACAACAGGACACACACTGTCAGCCATCTTGCCATTGCTGTCACACTCACACACAGTGAAGTCCAACTCAAAAGGAAGGAAGTATGGGCATGCTGGGAAGGGGGTGTAGGCAATAGCAAGATGGGAGTGGTAGTCACAGCTCAACATCCCCCACCCACATGGCCCAGCAAGCTCACACTGAAGCATGCACACCTCACAGGGAGTGAAAAGCCACTTCAAAGATGTCTGACAATGGTGCTGTGTTGTGGGGAGCACAAGGCCCTGCTGGGAACTGGGCACCAACCAACAGCAGGACACCACTGACTGACATCCTGACAACCAACTTGCACTCCCTGCAATGGAAGCACGTTTCATGGTGGGATGTCTGGCCTGGGGGAGGAGGAGTGCCAGCTCCGACTACAGCTACCAGCAGGCCCTTACACACACACCACTTCCACTAACTCCAAACAACACACCTGGGACCGTGCTCCACAAGAGAGTGAGTGAAAAGCCACTTCCAAGATGTCTGACACTGGCCTCAGCTGTGGGGAGCACAAGGCCCTGCTGGGAACTGTGCACCAACAAACAACAGGACCACACTGTCAGCCATCTTGCCATTGCTGTCACACTCACACACAGTGAAGTCGACTCAAAAGGAAGGAAGTATGGGCATGCTGGGAAGGGGGGTGTAGGCAATAGCATGATGGGAGTGGTAGTCACAGCTCAACATCCCCCACCCGCATGGCCCGGCAAGCTCACACTGAAGCATGCACACCTCACAGGGAGTGAAAAGACACTTCAAAGATGTCTGACAATGGTGCTCTGTTGTGGGGAGCACAAGGCCATGCTGGGAACTGGGCACCAACAAACAACAGGACACCACTGACAGACATCCTGAGAGTCAACCTGAACCCATTGCAAGGGTGGCATGCTTCATGGTGGGATAACTGGGCTGGGGGGAGAAGGAGGGCCGGATGTCCACCAAATACAACCAATGCTGTCCATGTACACACCTCAACATTCACATTGAAATGCTTCAAGTTTGCAGGACAATGTGCCACACCAATATCAACCCCTGACTGTGACAACTTAGGACAATGCAATGTACAGGCCCGCATCCAGAGGTACAGTCACAACTGTCAGGTGTGTGAACCATTGATGCCTGCAGAAACATAACATACATTGTGTGTGTCTCCCAAAACAGGTGATGATGGGGACACAGCAGCAGACGATGAGGAGTCCCTGTCCCAGGCTCCGGGGGACACTGAGCTCACTGGTGTGGAACAGCCTCTGCCCTCCTCGGATGGCGAAGACCTACCTGGCACCTCCGGTGTGAGTCATCATGCAGCACCAGCAGGACCACCATCTGCACCCCTGCACCCACCCCTCCAACAACTGCCAACACACAGACCACCCCCGCCGACACGGACAGACCAAGGACCACCAATGACAACAGCACAGTGACCCCGGCCCAACGTAGAGCAACGGACAACAACCCCAGTAACAACCCCCAAGGGGGCCTAGGGTCACCTGTGCGTGCCACTGCAGGTCCCGCACGTGTCGCCAGGGGTGGTGGGAGGGGTGGTAGACATAGGTCGCTGTTTGCAGAGGGGTCTGGACTGCATGATGACCCACAACTGGTACGCATTGCTGATGCGTACTAGAATAGCACTGGAGAGGTCAGCCAGGTAGTGGGGATCCTCAAGGACATTCAACAGCAGCAGGCTGCCCATCATGCCCGCTTGGACTCACACATGTCCCGTGTGGAGACACACATGTCCCGTGTGGAGACACACATGGCTGGCATGGAGTCCAAGTGGGACACATTGCAAGAACTGACAGCGGTGCATAGGGACATATTGACATGCCTCCGCCAGATTAGCACCAACATGGCCACACCTCCCTGTGTGCCCACAACATCTGGTGCTGCAACAACTGCAACTGCCACAGGGAGGGAGGATGACTCTGGCGGAGAGTCCCCTGCACCGCAGCAGCCTGCACGTGAGGGTCCCCCCAAAGAAGAGGGGTCGTCCGAGGAAGGACAACTGAGAGGCCGATGGCCATGTACATCCCCCAGGAACCCAACACCTGTTCTGGAAATCCACCTTTGTGTGCAAACTGTTCACCCTGTCGCATGCAACCCAACTCTCTCACATGACATGGGGAGTTTAAGTTGGACCAATGTATCAGATGACTGTTGACTTTACTCAGGACATTTCTGCTACCAAGACTTCCAACTCATCTGGGAACTTTGGATTACAATCCCAATGTACAGCACCCACCATCCTGTGCACTATCCTCACACATGTATGTAAATAAACTCACTAATACACCATACTTGCCTCTGTTGTGATTCCAACGTGGTTTCTGTCATGGAGATGATGATCTGCTAAATGACACTGTGCATGCTAACTGCTACAGCAAGTACAACACCGTCATGTGAGTCATGGCGACGTGACACATATGAGGGAGACACACCACTAGGGCTACACAACACATACACACCAGGGCCATCTGACTCATCGCCTACACTGATGTTGCCAGGAAATACAGTGCAATGCACAGACACCACACCTATTCACAGTCTGTGTTAACTAGCCCACTGGTGCAGTAAGCAAATGTCAGTCAGATGTGTGACCACAGACAACGCACATCCCAAAGTGAAGCACAGGTTTATTACACATTTGCAACATGTTGTTTCCACTACAGATGCAAGGTAATCCCACGTGGCTGTGGCCACACAGTCAACAATTGTAGAAGAAATAAAGTCCAGGGGTGTGGGGCACATCACCTGTAGGGAAACGACTGCTTCCACCCTGGAAATTGAACCATGGTGTCGGGGGATCCGAGTGGACCAAACAACTCTGAAAGCACCCTGTGAAGGACAGACATGACACACAGTCAAGAGCACTGAAGAACAGAACTGCAATACTCATGCCCAATACATGTCACAAGATACCTACACAAAACCAAGTTAGCATGTCAACACTGTTGGGGAGTACAGACTACCTGTAAGGACACACCGCTGCACACATACAGTCAAGTAGCACATGGACACACTCAAACAGCACCAGAGCACCACCAACACATATCACGCAAACTCACATCATTGACATGACATCTCTGGATACTCACATTCAGCTGAAGAAGTTGGTGATGAGCTGTGTGCGGACATCACCCTCATCATCATCATCATCACTGGCATCGTGGTCCAGGCCAGGATCCTCCACAGGTGGCGGATGTTGGTCATCGTCATCCAGGATGAGAGGCAACTCCTTCCGCACTGCCAGGTTGTGTAGCATGCAGCAGACGACGACAATCTTGCACACCTTTGCTGGGGCATATGGGAGGGCCCCTCCTGTCTTATCTAGGCAGCGGAAGCGGCTCTTCAGGAGACCAAATGTCCGCTCAATCACTCTCCTGGTCCGACCATGTGCCTCATTGTAGCGCATCTGGACTGGTGTCACAGGGTTCCTGAGGGGCGTCAGCAACCACGGCATGTTGGGGTATCCGGAGTCACCTACATACAGACAATTGCACATTAGCTGAGTTGGAAAAGAGGGTGGAATACTACATTGCAGAACACACACAATGGTACAAAGTCAGTTCACACCGACAAGCCAGGCACGCTGGTTCGGCATCTGTGACATCATCCTCGGGATGCGACTACTCCTCATCACGTAGGCATCGTGTGCAGAACCGGGGAAACGGGCACACACGTGTGAGATGCTCATATCTGCAAGACATACCACCAGTGCATTGACCGAATGGTAATGTTTTCTGTTCCTGTATGCCTGCTCATGTGCCTGTGGTGGTACCAAAGCAACATGTGTCCCATCAATGCAGCCAATGACATGCGGCATCCTCCCCAGGGCATAGAAGTCACTCTTGACGTCAGTGAGTTGTTGAAGTTTAGGGAAATAGATGTACTGGTTCAGGTATCTCAACATAGCCTCCAAAACATCGCGTAGCACACGGCTGAATATGGTCTGTGACATCCCACCAGCAGACGCCACAGTGTGTTGAAAGGTACCGGTGGCAAAGAAGTGTAGGGCTGCCATCACCTTCACCTTGGGGCTCAGCGCTGTAGGGTATGTCCGGCCAGGTTGCAAATGTGGGGCCAACCGCACCGTCAATTCCTCAATCAGCGGCCTGGTGAAGCGGTACCGTCGGATGCAGTCCCATTCAACCATGGTTGCAAGGTCAGGGAATGGTCTATGGACAGCTGGTGCCCTGCAGGGCATAGGTGAAGAAAGAAAGATTGTCAGTCACCCCACATATGTGGCATAGACCATACTCAATATCACATGATACATCATTACGAGACACAAGTACATGATGTGTGTGCCGTTCTGTAAGGACATGTATGGCCCCTACATGGCCAACATCTAACATCACAGTTCAACATGTGTCGTCAACAAGTCCCAGGTTGTGCTATGGGATATCATTAGGCTGTGTCACAGTACCCATGTACTGCTGTCACGTTCCAAACATACACCACAGTGACATGTGAGGACAGATGTGCCCCAGGCATCACAGCTCATTGACAGGTAGATTCCCAGGGACCCTGTATTGCCACATGGACACTGGCATGACATGGCATATCATGAATACACCACAGCAAAACAACCATGACCCCCACAGGTAGTGGTCCCTGTTGCCTCTGCAGGACAGACATGGACATCTGTGACACACACACGCACAACATCAAAGTCCATGCACAAACAACGTGGATGTGGAGACTGTCTCCCATTGTGCACATGGAATCAGAGACATTGTAAACACAACATGCACACAGACTGTGGAGGGCCATCACTATTGTGGCAATGGGTCACCCTGTGACGTACATACCGTCCCACATGTGACTCAGGGGGTATGTGACATGACATACACATACACAACCTGGAAATGTGACCATGCCACATGCTCTGAAATGAACAGTTGCACATCACAGTGGTCATGTGCACAACACACCAAGGATTCTGTCCCCATGAACACGTGCACAGCCTCGGAGTGGCTGCCCCCAAGTGCCACCAAAAAAACCACATGTTGACCCCCATACACGGAAAAGGTAATGCAGCCTTACATGCCTTAGGATACAGTGTGGACAGGCTGTGGTGTTGTAGGTGTGCCCCTGAGACCCTGGAAAGTAAATGTGGCTGGCATACGTTCACCTGTGACAGGCATGGTGACATATGCAAGTTATTTGTACAGGGACGCGTTGTACAGCAATGGACCGATCGGTGCGCACGCATTGGCCATTGCATTTGATGTGGACGGATGCGTGTTGTCATCCGATGTACGCGTTGTACAGCAATGGACCGATCGGTGCGCACGCATTGGCCATTGCATATGATGTGAGCGGGTACGCGTTGTACAGCAATGGACCGATCGGTGCGCACGCATTGGCCATTGCATATGATGTGTACGGATGCGTATTGTCATCCGATGTACGCGTTGTACAGCAATGGACCGATCGGTGCGCACGCATTGGCCATTGCATTTGATGTGGATGGATGCGTGTTGTCATCCGATGTACGCGCTGTACAGCAATGGACCGATCGGTGCGCACGCATTGGCCATTGCATTTGATATGGACGGATGCGTGTTGTCATCCGATGTACGCGTTGTACAGCAATGGACCGATCGGTGCGCACGCATTGGCCATTGCATATGATGTGAGCGGGTACGCTTTGTACAGCAATGGACCGATCGGTGCGCACGCATTGGCTACGGCCTGCCATGGCAACGGACGCGTTTTCGAACCTTTAACGAGTCTGATGCTGTGAATTCAGTTGACCACCCACAACAATGTTGCAAATTCATGGGTCTCATGAAGTTGAACTTTTGAAGGATGCTGTGGGCGTGTGTGAGTGGTGCAATTCCATGGATTGGCCAGTTTCAGAAGATGCAAACGACTTGGACCTATCACTTTGGACACATGGGACAGTATCTGCCTCAGCAGCACACATATAATGCTGGCTGTTCTCCTGAGAGCTCACTTGCCTGCACTACATGCTCCAGGATGACATCTGCCACCACCACTGCTGCTGTATATGCATCCTCTGGATCCTGCAATGGCACGTACTGTGGAGAGAGCCCCAGCCTTCAGCACTGAGGAGAACCAGGCCCTGCTGGACAGCCTCCTTCCACAGTACAGCAAGCTGTATGGGAAACCAGGGGAGCAGGTGAGTGTGCTGTCCACTGCCTTACTAAATGTGCATGTCGTCTGACTAGCAAGACTTACAGTCTGCATGCCACTGGCTAGCAGGCTCACTGAGTAGTTGTCAACCCCCATAGTGTGTAGTTACATGCACTGAACAGGTATAGTGCAGTAACAGTGCATTTAAACAAGGTTTTACTTCCCAGGCAATGATACCATGTAGTAACTGCTGGCAAACTGTTCATAGCCATCGTTGCACTGCCTGTGTACATCATGTGCCCCTGTGATTGAGACATGTATATCCAAATGTGTGATGCACGGATATGTTGCATGTGTAGTAATGGCCTTTACACTTTGTCATCCTCACAGGTTGATGCCCACCAGAAGCAGGAAATCTGGCTGGACATCGCCCGGGCAGTAAGGTCTGTGGGGGTCTACAAGCGCCGGATCCGCAACTGCCAGAAGAGGTGGCAGGACCTTCGGGGCTGGACCCGGAGGATCGCAAGGGTCCAGCTGAAGCTGTCGCCTCCTCGCAGGAGGGGCGGACACCGGACCCTGACCCCCCACATGCTCAGGATCCTGGCGGTGGTCTTCCCTGATCTGGATGGGCAGCTGAAGGCCAGACAGCAGCAAGGAGGGGGTGAGTCCATGACTGCACTGTGAACTTTGTCTGACATGCTATGTGCCCTCCTCTGGCCTGGTTAAACTTCCACAGTACATCAGTCTTGTGGTCCAGGACCCATGTCCCTCAATTGTGACATGCCCACTCCTCATCTGATACCCAGGTGTGGCCCTTACAGTCAGGAAATTGTGTCACTTAGCTACTGTGTCCTTGCATTTTGCTTAGCTCAAGGTGGGGGACAGCATTTGTTCCCGTAACTTTGTGGTGGGCTTCATGGGTGGGTCCATTGCTTACACAATGCCTGGGTTCTGACATGTAATCTGCGTGTAACTTTGATATGTGGTCCAATTGCTGATCTGATTCACCACATGTGCCTGGGGTATTTGGCACATACCCATGCTGCGGGTGGGAACAATGTTTGGGCCTCAGGAGTATGTATATCAAGTGTGTCACACATACTTAGCCACCTGCCTACTGTCCAGGGCTCATCCCTCTTTCACATGGAGCAGGACAGTCATGCCTACTCCAGGCCATACAATACACTCTGTACTCCCACTCCCGTGTATCAGCTGACACGTTGTGCTCAGTGAAATGTTCCCTCAGGTGTCTGCCTCTGTGTCATTGTGTTGTGGCTTTGTTGTCAGGACTACTGGGGTGTTTATCGGTTAGGGCTCAGCATGCCACCGGAGATGTGACCATAGGAGATGTAACTTGTGTGACATATAGGTGTTTGATCACTTGACTGTGCAGACTGGGGTATGCGAATGTGAAGTTCAGGCAGCTGTTTCCCATTCACAGCAGATTGTGAGGTGCTCAGGTTCCGAGGGTTGTGTTTCAGGTCTCCCATATGTCCAATTGGTATGACGTGGACAAATAAGAGTTCAGATGATGTGGTTTGTGGGGGATGGACATGTGCACTTGTCAGCTACAGGACTTGCATTCCCCATGACCTAGGATTGTGACACAGTGCAGACTGTTGTTGGCTGGCTGCCCTGCCCATGTGACTGGAGACAGTGATGTATGACTTTGCAGGCATGCCTGTGCCATGGCATTAAACTTCCTAAGAGTGATCCTGCAGGGGAGTGACATGTGCTACATGCACCCCATTGTGGCATTGACTATCAGGACATGGGTGCATCATGGTGTCTGGTGCTGGTATGCATCACATGCATTTCAAAATAGACTCTGGCCATCCCTTTATCCGGACACCTGTACTGACTCAGTGGCAAGAGTTGTGATGTGTGCATGTTCACATTCTACACCGTGTTCTCTGCATTGTCCAACTACTGTGTAGGTGGTGCATGTGTCCACACTGGGGTATTGCCATCCGACAGACACCAGACAGATGGGTGCAAGGCCAGGAGGGATGTGAGTGCCATGGTTGACCATCAGACTGACAATTGGCTTCTCCTACTCTGTTTGGGCACTTTTGGCAATGTTCAACTAAGGATGCCAGGGCTTGCTCTGTAATGTGCTGTACTTACTGTGGTGTGTGCGGTCAGTGCAGGTGACTGATGTTTGTCTGTTTCCATAATTGTTTGCAGATACATCCACGGCCACAGGAGGGGACAGCTCCACGGACCAGGAGGAGCCGCAAAGCCAGACTGGGTCAGCAGCCGATGAGTGGTCGGAGGGACCCAGTGGCACGGAGGGCGAGGGGAGCCACACCGAGGAGTCCTCAGCAGCATCCACCTCAGCTGAGGACCACAGCAGCTCAGAGGATGACTCCCTTGTGGAGGTGGGTGTCAGCAGCCACCACACCCCAGCTAGTATTGCTGTCCCCGCCACCACCACCACCACCGCCCTCCCATCGGCTCCCATTCCAGAGGTCCGTGGAGGCTCCCGTGTTCGGGAGCGTGTCTCCTTCGTGCCAGGCACCGCACCCCCTGCCCCTGTGTCCCCTGCTGCCCTGAGTGAGGAGTCTGTGTACCTACTTCGCCAGCTCCATGTAGGGCAGACAGCAATGCTGAGTGTCCTCCATGCCCACACCACTCTGTTGACTCAGCTGGTGTCGTTTATGGAGGGCATCTCATCGGGCATGTCTGCCCTACAGAGGAGCAATAGGTCCATGGACTCCTCCCTGACAGCAGCAGTGTCCCTCCTCCAACAGTCCCTCACCCCTCCTACCTCTGCCCCATCCACACTTCCTGGCACCCTACCTGTCCCAAGCACATGCACACCTGCACATTCACCCAAACACACAGACACGAGCAGCACAGACACACCCACTACAAAAACAAAACGTGCACGCAGGCATCCTCAGGGGACTGATACCACACCCACAGGGGATGGGGTACACACACACACACAGGCATCCACAGTCACTCCGCAGTCCTCCGATACCTCTCCCTCCAAGGCCCCTTCCCTTGCCTCACCTGCAACCCCACCTACACAGCAGCTCTTCCTCTGTGACCTCGGCCTCTTCCCCTCCAATCCAGCTGATCCAGCATACAGGGGGAAGAGGAAGTCCACCCACACAGAGGGGAGTGCCCCTCACCCCCGGACACCCTCCCCCAGGTGCAGACAGACTGAGGTCCCCATCCGCAAGTCCCCCCGGACCCGGAAGAGCAAGACCCCGCCGCCGCCCTGCAGCTCAACCACCAAGTCTCCTTCCTCCATCCCTCAGGCCCCCACTCCACAGGTTCCCCCACCACACCCTGCACCAGGTTCCCCACCCACAGATACACCATCCCCAAAATGATCCGTCCTTCTCCCCTACCACTTGCTCTTCCAGCACCACACCCCCGCTGCGCATGTCTGTGCCACTGGTGTGGAGACCGTGTCCTCCCCCTCTGTCCTGCCCACCTTACCTGAACCCCATTCTACTCCCCTGGAGATAGGCACTGCAGTGGAGTCCACTACCACCCTGTCTGACTTGGGCACTGCAGTGGGGAACCTGTCCACTCCATCTGCACGGCCCACTGCAGTCATGCCGGCACCCACACCATCTGACTCATGCCCCCAGTTGTGCCGGCACACACCATGTCAGACACCTCCACTGCAGTTGTCAGTGACTCTCCAGAACCCACCACCCCTTCCCTGCCTCCTTCTGGTGAGCCCTGATCCTGTCCCTGCGGTGCCTGGCCTGCCCCCTGTATGCCCCTCCGAGGGGAATGTCCCTGGTGTGTAGCAGTGCAGGCATGCAAAGGGTGACATCTGCCACTGTCACCCTGTTTGGACTTTGATTATGGACTGGCCATTGGCCTTTGTTATTTTTCTGGACTTTCACTTTTTCACACACAAATGCTGAATAAAGCTACTTTCTGTTCTCTTGTGGTTTTGCTTCTGATGTACATGATGTTGATGATGCTAACCGTGCCCTTGCTGCAGTGATGGTGATTTTTGATCTCAGGAAAATGAAGTGTTACTGTGCAGGACCCCATGTGGTCCAGGGGGAATGTGTCCTATCCTGTTGTGTATCCATGTCATCCTTTGCAGCAATATGAGGGTGTCATGTTTTCAAGATTTGGCAATGGGATTTCCTACTTTTATTTGCAATATCACATCTGTGGCTTACACCCCTGCACATCTGTTGTGCTTGCCATTGTTCAATTTGTCTATTTCCCTGACCGTGTGACCATCTCCACTGGACATGCAAGTTTGGGCATCAATGGGGAAGGACTCATCTGTGTTATCAGTGCAACTTGCTATACATGTGTGTTGGATCTGTGCTGATGATTCCGGTGACACTCCCATGATCAGGCTGATATGACGGGAGCCTTCATTTTGTGCTAATTGTTGACTGAGTGACCAAGTGTTCTGCTGACATGATAGAGCCCTACTGAGACAACGTATGGCACAGCTTTCCTTACACAGGAGTGGAGTCCCCTCATGGCAGTGTGTAATTCTGTGACATTGCCTGAGCACAAGGTGTGTGTTGTGTGAGCATGTCTGTGTGTGTTCACTTCCATTTTGCTAGGCAGCTTGGATCCCTAGTGATGTTCCTGTTTGTGATGCTTGCTGAGTTGACCTATGTTCCCCCAAAGTCTTCTCCCTGGGTTCTCTGGGATGTGGGTGCATGGCACATTACTGGTCATCAGGGTGTCACCCATAGGTGTGTTTGCTGTCAGGGCTGAGTTTGTGGGCAAACGCAGATGAGACACAGTCAGGATTCCCCTTGGCACTTGTTGGTTACACCTGTCATGTAATTTCCAGTTTGTTTTAGCTTTCAGTGATTGTGACAAGTTGTGTGTGTGACTGCTGCCACTCCTCAGGGTCAGAGCAGCAATGTTGGAAGTTGTCTATGTGTGTTCTTTGTGGGTGACCTTGGCTTCTTCATTGGTGTGTGACTGTGGCCGGGAATCCATTGGTTGGTGTGGTATTGACGTCATGTCCATGTACAGCGTACTGTGCAGTGTGTCAGACATTCACGAGTCTTGTTGACTGGCCATGTGTGATGGGTTTCTGCACCTTAGTTCCCACCACCACCCCTGGGATTGTCATGGGTGCATGTGCAATGTCACCAGTGCATGTGAGCTTCACTGCTGCACATTGGTGGAGATCAAGGTGTGTGGTGTTGAGTGTGTGCAGATGAGAGTTGTTGCACGGCTAGACCCCTGCCTCCATATTGGTCTTGGCTGACAGGCTGTGCTGATTGATTTGTGCTTGTGTAGGTGTGATGGTAGTTTGTTGCTCAGGACACATGACTGTGGTTCACAGTGTGAACGACATCTAGCTTTGTCATCACAGTGGGATTATCATGCAGGCCAGTGTCACCACAATGTGGGGACCCTGGGGGTAGTGCTGTGGTGGGTCTGTGTCTTGCTGTGTTAGTTGCTGTTCCTACAAGCTTGTGTGACATGTGTAATTTGGGCTCCCTCTCATCTAACAATGCCTGATTGCCCACATAGGGGATTAGGATCCATGAGTTACTTTTGTGTGGCACTGTATGCACATCTGTGTAATTGGGATTCAGGCCTCCTCATGTGTTGTGTGGTTGCCTGGGGACACTGGCACCCCCCCTCAACTGCTGTGTTTGATATGCAGTGTGGGGCTGCCTGTTTGTGTTTGTGCATCTGCACCACTGCATTGGCATATCTTTAGTGTGCCATTGGCTGTGTGTTGTTTGGTGGGTTTCCCCTGCTGTCCCTGGGACTCCTAGGTCATCAGTCAGCACAGTGATCATGGTTTGTATGTCCCATTGCTGCAATGGTATGGTATTTTTTCACCTCACATCTACAGTCTCCACAAGATATCTACATTTGTGTGCCCATTGCTGCAGATATGTGGGTCTGCATTATGATGGTCACTTCTGTCATTGTGTTATTGATGAATGTTGACAGTGTCAGCCCCCATGGGTGATGTTTGTCTGCACATGGCCAAAGATATGTCTTATTTGCACTGCACTGTTTGCCTCTCCCAATCTATGTTGCTATGGGACACAACCACTACTTTGCCACTGATGTGTTTGTTGTTCTGTGACCAGGAATCATCCATGCTGTTTGGCAGTTGCAGCTTTTTCCATGTCAACACTTACCTTTTGGTCACTGTGATGATGGGGGTTTGGACCCCATTGCCACAATGTTCAAAATGTGCTTCAGCTATGGACCCCACACTTACCTTTTGGTCACTGTGATGATGGGGGTTTAGACCCCATTGCCACAATGTTCAAAATGTGCTTCAGCTATGGACCCCACACTTACCTTTTGGTCACTGTGATGATGGGGGTTGGACCCCATTGCCACAATGTTCAAAATGTGCTTCAGCTATGGACCCCACACTTACCTTTTGGTCACTGTGATGATGGGGTTGGACCCCATTGCCACAATGTTCAAAATGTGCTTCAGCTATGGACCCCACACTTACCTTTTGGTCACTGTGATGATGGGGGTTTAGACCCCATTGCCACAATGTTCAAAATGTGCTTCAGCTATGGACCCCACACTTACCTTTTGGTCACTGTGATGATGGGGGTTGGACCCCATTGCCACAATGTTCAAAATGTGCTTCAGCTATGGACCCCACACTTACCTTTCGGTCACTGTGATGATGGGGGTTGGACCCCATTGCCACAATGTTCAAAATGTGCTTCAGGTATGGACCCCACACTTACCTTTTGGTCACTGTGATGATGGGGGTTGGACCCCATTGCCACAATGTTCAAAATGTGCTTCAGCTATGGACCCCACACTTACCTTTTGGTCACTGTGATGATGGGGTTTAGACCCCATTGCCACAATGTTCAAAATGTGCTTCAGCTATGGACCCCACACTTACCTTTTGGTCACTGTGATGATGGGGGTTGGACCCCATTGCCACAATGTTCAAAATGTGCTTCAGCTATGGACCCCACACTTACCTTTTGGTCACTGTGATGATGGGGGTTTAGACCCCATTGCCACAATGTTCAAAATGTGCTTCAGCTATGGACCCCACACTTACCTTTTGGTCACTGTGAGGATGGGGGTTGGACCCCATTGCCACAATGTTCAAAATGTGCTTCAGCTATGGACCCCACACTTACCTTTTGGTCACTGTGATGATGGGGGTTTAGACCCCATTGCCACAATGTTCAAAATGTGCTTCAGCTATGGACCCCACTCTTACCTTTTGGTCACTGTGATGATGGGGGTTGGACCCCATTGTCACAATGTTCAAAATGTGCTTCAGCTATGGACCCCACACTTACCTTTTGGTCACTGTGATGATGGGGGTTGGACCCCATTGCCACAATGTTCAAAATGTGCTTCAGCTATGGACCCCACACTTACCTTTTGGTCACTGTGATGATGGGGGTTGGACCCCATTGTCACAATGTTCAAAATGTGCTTCAGCTATGGACCCCACACTTACCTTTTGGTCACTGTGATGATGGGGGTTGGACCCCATTGCCACAATGTTCAAAATGTGCTTCAGCTATGGACCCCACACTTACCTTTTGGTCACTGTGATGATGGGGTTGGACCCCATTGCCACAGTGGTCATGGTCTGCTTGCATTGTGGAGGCCACACACATTTATGTGTGACACATGTGATAGGGGTCACATTGTATGTTCAATTTCATGTTCAGTGTTGTAGGCATTTGACACAGTCTACACACGCTTGTCATGGTGTTGGGGGGATGTGTTTTTCTTACATTCTTTATGTTGGAGTATGCTGGTTGTGTCATGCATTACCCATCCTATGAGTAGGGGTGGTGTTGGTGGTAGGCATCCATCCCCCTATGAGTGGGATGGTAGTAGTGACAGGCATCTTGCACCCCCTGAGTAGGGGTGGTGGTAGTGGTAGGCATCCAGCCCCCCCTGAGTAGGGGTGGTGGTAGTGGTAGGCATCCAGCCCCCCATGAGTGGGGGGTGGTAGTGGTAGGCATCCAGACCCCTGAGTAGGGGTGGTGGTAGTGGTAGGCATCCATCCCCTATGAGTGGGGATGGTAGTAGTGACAGGCATCTAGCACCCCCTGAGTAGGGGTGGTGGTAGTGGTAGGCATCCAGACCCCCTGAGTAGGGGTGGTGGTAGTGGTAGGCATCCATCCCCCTATGAGTGGGGATGGTAGTAGTGACAGGCATCTAGCACCCCCTGAGTAGGGGTGGTGGTAGTGGTAGGCATCCAGCCCCCCATGAGTGGGGGGGTGGTAGTGGTAGGCATCCAGCCCCCCCTGAGTAGGGGTGGTGGTAGTGGTAGGCATCCATCCCCCTATGAGTGGGGATGGTAGTAGTGACAGGCATCTAGCACCCCCTGAGTAGGGGTGGTGGTAGTGGTAGGCATCCAGCCCCCCCTGAGTAGGGCTGGTGGTAGTGGTAGGCATCCAGCCACCCCTGAGTAGGGGTGGTGGTTGGTGGTAGGCATCCAGCCCCCCCTGCGTAGGGATGGTAGTAGTGACAGGCATCTAGCACCCCCTGAGTAGGGGTGGTGGTAGTGATAGGCATCCAGCCCCCCCTGAGTGGGGTGGTGGTAGTGGTAGGCATCCAGCCCCCCCTGAGTAGGGGTGGTGGTAGTGGTAGGCATCCAGCCCCCCTGAGTAGGGGTGGTGTTGGTGGTAGGCATCCATCCCCCTATGAGTGGGGATGGTAGTAGTGACAGGCATCCAGGCCCCCCTGAGTAGGGATGGTAGTAGTGACAGGCATCTAGCACGCCCTGAGTAGGGGTGGTGGTAGTGATAGGCATCCAGCCCCCCCTGAGTAGGGGTGGTGGTAGTGGTAGGCATCCAGCCCCCCCTGAGTAGGGGTGGTGGTTGTGGTAGGCATCCAGCCACCCCTGAGTAGGGGTGGTGGTAGTGGTAGGCATCCATCCCCCTATGAGTGGGGATGGTAGTAGTGACAGGCATCTAGCACCCCCTGAGTAGGGGTGGTGGTAGTGGTAGGCATCCAGGCCCCCTGAGTAGGGGTGGTGTTTGTGGTAGGCATCCAGGCCCCTATGGGTGTATATGGCATTGGTGATAGCCATCCCGCCCCTATGGTTCTGCTGTTGCTAGTGTAAGTCATTTCTGCATCCCTATGTGTGTGTGTTTATATGTCGGGTACGTGTCGTTTGTTTGTGTGGTGGGTGTTTGACTTACCTTCTGCGCCGTACGCGTCCGTACCGGTTCCGGTAATAGATGTAGAGTATTGGTAGGACCTGTGCGATGGGATTCATGGTTGGTTCGTCTCGTTCGGCTTTCTCGTTGCTTTGACTCGTACTCGTGGCTGGCGTGTTCGTCTCGTAGCCGTGGATCGTCTTGTGGCGCGAATCGGAGCTTATGTGCGCCTCTCCCGGATGCTCTGACGTGCCGTACGTAGCGACGGGTTCGGCGCGTACGGAAGGCGCATCGACTAGTCCGGCCGGAAGGTGCTGTATTTTGGCTTCCGTGCAACTCGATTCTGCGTTTACGGATCCGGCTCGGGCGTGGAACAGGAGCTGGATTGGGTGAGTACGGCTGGGTCGGGATCTGGGCAGTTATGCGCATCGTACTTGCTCGTTCGGACGAATGTTCGAATCGGTCGGGAAACACACGTTCGGCTTGGTTTTTTTCCGGACGAATAGTGTTAGGTGCGCTTCCGGCCGAGATCGGAATCGGCCCCATAATCTCAAGTTAGTAAATTTATTCCAGATTCAAATTTAGAAACAGATTAATATATACTAGTCTAAGCATTATCATATAGAAGTACAATGTGAATAGTAAAGAGCGAAATCTTCTGAAGTGATTTACCCTATATAATAAAAAGAAAACAACTAATTTGATTATGGCTATGTGAGTAATGAGGAAACAAACTTTTGTGTTAGATTGCATTAATTTGTCATTGAAACGGAGCATGGTTGACCCCGTGCCTGTCCCCACACTACTCTAAAGTGACAACCCTAAACTAAAGCTGAGATTTAAGTAAAGCAAAAAATTTGAAAGGTGTCAGCCGTCAGAGTCTTCCGTTTAGGAAACTGCAGCATGGGTCAAGTAGGGTAAAGCTACACTAACCAAAAGCAAATGTCTGTACCTCAAGGTGTCTTAAGTCAGAATGCTAGCTATCCCTCACTATGTTAGATCATAACATCAGTTACATTCAAAGGACTTCCCACAAATTCTACTCAGTAGTTTTCCATACTACCAGCACACATTACCTTTTTTTTTTGCCACCTTTCCATACTCATAAATCGTTACTTGAGCCATCCTTGGTCTCGTCTCCTTCTGCCATGAGAACTCTCCTCCCCTCTTGTTATCGCGTTTCCTTCATACCTGTTGCCGCTTCACATAGCTTTCTATCTACTAAGGATAAAGACCCTTTTTTACTCACTAACGAAGCCATGTCCATCTGCAGTGGGAACACAAAATACATACAACATTTCTACTGCAAAATAAAATACGAATTTAAATGTTAAACTGAAATGTGAGCTTGAATCCATATACATCTCAGGCCTAAAAATTTGACTAAGTTAACAAGTGCATGGGCTACATTTTGTGCACTTTTGTACACACAAACAAATAAAAATAATTTTCAACGTATACTTTAGTAATTTATACAGTAATAACATGATTATTCATTTAGTAGACATATCACTTAACCATGAACACTTTTGCAAACATTGTTCATTAAATATTAATACGTAAGCACCACAATTCTGTCACTTACATCTTTAAATACACATACAACTTTCATTAGTTTGCAAGGATATTTTGAATATGCAATACCCCCACTTTCATTAATAACACTAATCACACGGAATATATGTGAGTGTGGACTATATATGATTATAATGCACTCCTAACGCATCTTTCGGGGTGGAATAATTTTTACACTACTCCATGCTCATGCTGATGTCATAAAAGAAGACCCGTTTACCCAAATATTACAGGTGGGAGTGTAACATATGAAATTATTGTCTACTGCATCAGTTTCTGCATGTTTTGTCTTTTTTTCCATCCATTTGCCTCAGAAAAATCATCTCACCAGTTTTTTGCTGTTGAAATTTATCAGGGGAAAATTTTCTGGGGTATGGAAAATTTCCATGAGTCATTACCGCCAAACTCTGAATTCGGATCTGTGCGCAAACTCTTGCATCACACACTATGGACATTTACTACCTATTTGTAATAGGACCTAAAAGGAGGTACCATTTTATTTTCACTTTTTTTTTTGTTTGACTTAGCGAAACATCAAGGCAACTTAAAGCATAATATGTACAACAGGAAGGGAAGAGTCCAAAGAATTGTTTTGCTATTCACTAAGGAAACGATCTATGTAAGTGTCGTGGCTTAGGAATTATGAATTTATCGTCTATATGCTACTTCATTAACAAATTATTTAATTGGTGCCCTACTGGTGCTGGTAGAAGCAAAATGTGTTTGTACAGAGAACACTTTGAGATATGCATTTTTTATGATAGTAAATTGACCCATAACAATGCATATTGACTGATAGTAGCATTTTCTGGTTTTCAAAGCAGAGTTCATTTGTTGCCATTGAAGTGATTACAGATAGATGGGAAGGGTAAAACATGGAAAAAAAACTTGCATAGTAGTTTAAACTTACACAAAAAAGAACTTGTGAAAGCAGCATCACAAAAATGAGCTAGAATAGATATTAGTGCTTCGATTTTGAGTAGTTCACAGTGAAATAGGAATTTCAATTTTGCATTAAATATTGTGCCACTGCGCTTTCCCTGTAACATATTTCACCAGTCAAAGCCTGACAAATTTGTTGGGGGAAAACAGAAGGAAAAAGGCAAAACATGTATCATGGGGAACTGATATTAACTGGAAGTGCCAAATTACAATCCATAGTTCCCACAAGTTGGAATTGGTCCCACATGTTGGATTAGCACAGTAAAAGAACTCAGATGTATATATTTCATGTATATTCTCCTTTTGTGAAATGTCAAGGTGTGTTCCATTTGAAGTCACGAATAAGCAAATACGTGCAAATTTGGTTAGCTTATTCCATGCACTCTGGGCACCATGTTTTTGGTCCTGGGATTTCAAAACAAGTGCATTCTGGGGGATCCAATTTCATTAGTTTCAATTAACCAATGAGAAGGATGAGAATGATCTGTAAGGGCAGAATCCAGTGTTTGATACACATGGTTTGATGCAGATAGAGTGATCTGCTGAAGCTGAGCGTATCATGAAAGAACAGAAGGTACTGAATTGCATTTCTAATGCAATTACAGCTAGTCTGAAGCATGGACTCGCATACAGCCAGTGGCATAACGAAACTTGAGGGGTCCCCCTGCCAAGTACATGGAGGGGCCCGCCCACGCTCCAGACCCAGTCAGGAGTTCTCAGGCCAAGGGCCCGCCACCGGTGCTCACTGCCGGAGGGGGCCCCCCTGGTGCTTGTGCCCCCGCACCACGGGGGCTGCTGGGGCTGTTGTTACACCACTGCATACAGCACTGCTTTGTTGCCAACAGGTGCTCATTCCGAAGAGGGGATGGAGACAGAAACATCCCATCATTCAGTGGAAGTGATTTCTCTTGCAGGAGGTCATGGATTGAGCAGGAATCTAAATCAGTATTTCCACAACATGACTCAGACTTCATCAGCAAAGGATCTAAATATTGTCAGAAACCTGCATCCAACATTGGCCCTTCTTTATGTCTGTTCAGATTCCTGTGCCAATATTTGTGACTGCTTGTGTGTTGTCTGACCATTTTTTTGTTGCATGAGACTGTATGTGCGACCTGAACTTGTGACTTTGCCCCGGTTTGGCATGATCAGATACCCGCAGGTGCTTTGCTCCTTTTGGTGCTATTTTGAACCTTAAACTTTGAAAATTCATAACCTGTTCTACTGATTGTATTTTTGTTGTTTTGCTGTCATTTCATTTATTAAAATTTACTTTGTTGTTCTAAATAGGTTTGGGATTTTTTTCCATTGTGTTTTCACTTTATTACTGTTTGATTGCTGCATATATACTTTACACATTACCTCTAAGTGGGGCCTGGCTCCTTTTGTGCGAAGCTTCCAGAAGGTTACTTTGATGGTTCACCCAAACAAGGATTGGGATTATTACTTTAGGTGGGCTCACACCCCCCTCACTTGCTCACCCTGCTGCTCTGCCACGCACCTCAGTACACATCCCTCTCTCCATATACGTCTCTCCTCAGTACCCTTTTCCTATCTCCTGTAAACCTCTGCCTTGATGATGCATCTCCACTCTATACTTTCTGTACCTCACTTCTACTCTACTACCCACCGTAAAATGTTCCTCGTGCAAATCGCTCTGTGGCTTTAAATCAAGGATTATGCCCTATAAATCAATCATACATACATACGTATATGCACATATATGTAAACACATACAAGCTACATCTTGAGGGTTGTGAATCCCTTTCAGTGTCAGTAGAGGAATAGTGTGTATTAGACTTCAGTGTGGCCAGAATTGTGCAGTTTATGTCTCCTGTAGCAACGGGGAAAACAATTATTTCCTGGAAGTCTAGAAGCGTGTGTGCTGTGTGAGGGAAAGCGACAGATAAAATAACAGTGGGATTAGGTCCCTCTGCCACATTGCCTTGCCAATAGATGGTTTTGAAATGTCACGCGTGCTTTGGGTGAATTTCTGGAGAGAAACTGCAGCAGTGTATCTGAGTACACTAGATTATTTTGTCTCTGCTGCAATGGCCCCCTGTTTCATCCTTTCAGATTTAATAATTTGCTTGACCATGTGTAGTATGTTCTTAATGAAGTTATTTGGTAGGCAAAATCTCTAGATAAATTCCTGGGCCATGGGATGTCATGATGATCTTGTTGTATGATGTGTAGCACACACTTTGATTGTATTTTTTTAGTACTGTTGCATGGGTATTTCCTGGTCTCTAATTAATAGAGCTCAATGTAGCACATTGGGCCTTTGGCTTTTATGGGCTAATTGCAGTGTTGCAAGTGCTTTGGCTCCGGAGGCATGTTTTTTTGTTTTCTTTAGCTGACATGTTTAACCTTTTGCTTTTTTATGGCCTGTCTTGACAGCGCAGCTGTCACCAGACAATTATGTGAGCATCACTAGAGAGGAGCCTTGGCTCCGCCCATATGTTGGGAGCCAGGAGTACATGTTCTGATTGGGCAGAAGTTGTGTGCTTCCACAAAAAAAGTGCTTGCCCCCACAAAACTGTGATCATTTTGTTCATTTATCTAGCTGCATGAGCTTGAACTTTCAGGAGTACATACATGAGATTGCAATGCTATTAAAGGGTCTTAGATAATGAGATAATTTATGGTGGTTTTCTCTGGCATAAGCACAGATGGGAGGCCGACTGCCATTCATCTACATTGATTTTTAGGACTGGCTTGCCAGTGCATTCATAAGCCACCCTATTGGCAAAGCCAATGCTTGTTCTTACTTTCAAGCAATTTTTTTTCTTCAAGCATTCATCTGTTCTGCGTTTGCTGCATTGGTCTTTGATCGCATATGGGATGCTTGTTCCCACAGAAGTGATGCATTAAACAGGCTTTGTGTACGATTTATATTTTTCCCTTTTGCTCTCTACATGTGTGAATGTCCTTCAGGTGTTCGTGTATGTCTGCATTAACTTTCATAATTGCAGTGTTTCCCTCCAAGACTGGCCTGTCTTTCAAACAGGGTCAGACTGCGACAAAAAATAGGCCCGGGCACCAAAATACAAGTGGTCCCCGTCAGCGGCCAATACAGCTAAAAAGGTGGCCCACATTTCCAAATTCAGGCCATCTTTGAACTTGCAAAGAGAAGCTGTATGGGTATTTTCCAAAGTATGTGAGACTACATGCATTTGTGCTTGCTGCAGGAAATACTTGTGGTAATATCAGAGAAATCAACAATAAAAACCGACTCACCTTACCATAAAACAGGCCAACGCACTGTTTAAAAACTGCCCCACACACTGACCTGTCAGACCAACCCATCAGGCAATGCCTGATTGCCGTATAGGCCAGTCCAACCATGCTTTCAAATGTGGCGGTTTATGAATGACAGCCTCTCATTCTGTTTGGTGGTTGATTACAGGATGTGATCTTTCCAATCAGTCAGTCACTGTGCTCAGTTTTTCGTCTAAGCTGTTTCAGAGTTTTATATTCATTCGTTGTTTTAATCACCACCATAAACAGGGGCATCAGTTAAGATAGCTGATTTATCAAGGCAAGAAGGGAGGCATGGGTAAAAAATAGTGACATATAGTTTGGGAAAAATATACAATGCATAACACTGACAACGCCTAATGTTGCTGGTACCAACTGTACCAGGGTCCTAAAAGATCAAACAGCAATGCATCTGTCATAAACATATGTACGTGCTCGTGCCCAGGTGAAGATGGGCCAAGAGTGGGCCCGTCTTCGCCGGTCATTAACTGGAAGAGGCCGGGTCACCCATATTGGTTCTTGGACTTGATATCTGGGTACAGTGAGTACTCTTTAATTGGTGTACAGCTCCCTGTGTCTCCTGTTGGGGCCTATCCAGGGGAATCATGGGCAAAACGTCAGCTATCGGGAATAGGGATACCTCCTCAAAAAATATCATGAGGTACCACACTTGACTCTTTCTTGGCCTGTGCAGTTGGAGCAATAGCCAAAGAAATAGACCTCGTGGAGAGGTGCTTATCCCTAGAAAGTGGAGCGGGCCTAAAGGGACTGCCGGGCACTGCCAGAGTGTGGGTGATGAGGATTCTGCTGTTACTTGCTGCCCACCAGCCGACATGCCTGCTATGCAAGTACATCTACCAACAATTAGTATGCACAATAACTCTGACCCTATGAACGCTAGTGATAACGTATCCTCAGCCAAAAGCAAACACAAACCCAAGCAAGTGGGTATACCCAGAGCATCTAAAGCCGAGAGGAACACTGACAGGTCTATCAAGCCCACTCCTATGCAGCCTAGCCTGGTTTCATCATCGGCCACAGGTGTATTCAGTGAAGCCTCAATCATTGATTGGGGTGGCGTCCTCGAGAAATTTAAATCCCTGGTGGTTGTGTGGGTGTCTCTGTTGGTGGACAGGATATGTAGCTTGGAAGATGTCTTTACTCAGCTAACTAAAACCCATTTAAACTCAATGACTCACCAGGCTCCAGCCCAGCAACTTTTATCTGATTTAGGACGCCCCTTCGCTTTGAGCACTGTTTCTAACTTAGGCCAACAACAGGGTACCATGAATGTCTCTGATGCCCAGCCCTCCTCCCCACATTTTGTGGGTGCCTCGATATTGAGGGAGGGAGATGGAGGCTCTCAGGGGAGGCTTAGAGTCCCAAATGGCTTGCCAGACTAAGGTATTGACATTTAGGCCCAGTCTTTCCCCAATCCGTTTTGTTTAAATCTCCCCCCGATTGCTGACCTTATGTAGCTATTTTGACTGGTGTTTCTTACTCAAACTCTCTCGGGGAGAAACCTACTATTCAGCTCAAAAACAAAGTTTGCCATTGGTTTTCCCAAAACTCTGATTTCAACATCAAGAAATACAATTATATTTTGTTCGCGAGGAGGGTTGGGTGGGTTGGTCCCTCAATCAAACATCTGAGAGAGGGTATTATATTGTAATTAACTGCAAAAATCCAGTTTTGGCCCACTAGTTAATTCAATGTGGTGCCAAGAGGCATCTGCAGGGTGCTGACATTAACATCATTGACTTAGGTTTTTACTATAAGCACTTTCAATCTAGGAAGGAGGTTGGGCGTGGAATTTCACCAACCAGAGGCGATGAGCTAGCTAGTTTCACTGTTCCCATCTCAAATAGATTTCTTCCTCTGTCAGACCTGACTAGTATCGACTGACACCCAGAGCCCACTAATGAACTCACAGAGCTAGCCTACACACATGTGACCAATCTTCTAATGGGGGAGCAGGCTAGGGAACAGGGCACATTAATTAAGATGGCTAGTTGTAACTTTGCCGGGTTAGGGATAATCTGTGGGATCCCAAGTGGCTTGACTTCATCTCACAGTTTGATGAAGAAACCTGGACTCTTGAGGAGCTCATATGGGATGGATACAAGATTTTTTCAACACCTGTTGTGTCCACCTTGGGAAAGAGAACACAGAGGTCTGGCGATACTGGTACAGACCATGCTGACCTTAAAAATTGCCCCGATAGTTGAATATCATAGTGGGATTCAGACAGTGTGGCTCGTGCTCCCAAACAAGTTTAATTTCTTTTTAAACAACTTCTATAATGCAGTGTATGAATTGGTCTGCCATATAGGGTCTCTTTTTCAGGTGGTGTCTACTCTGAACGCTAGATCATCCAATCTGGGTAGTGATTTTAATGTCATTCTTGGTGGCGAATTTAATGCTAACTTGGGTACCGTTACCACAGTGGTTGATCCCTTTATGTTGCAGGACTTGCCCACCCATTGTGCAACACTTGACCAGAGGGGTGGTAAGTTGTACAAGGCATTGTGGAAGTCGAGTCTTACTAGTGTGGTAGAAGAAGTGGGTGACCCTTTCAACTAGCCCCCTACCTTTGTGGGTTGGGTCCGTGGGTCCACCATTGATTACGTTTTTATTTCTAGGAACCTGTAATGTTGTGTTTATCGGGCGGGGGTCATCGAAACCTGTTACAGTGAACATAACCCCACTGGATTCTTCCTGAACTTACCTGTTAGCCCTTGCTCTTGTCATACTCCCAGGATTATTGGTCTTTCTCAAAAGAATAAGGGCCTAAGACTTAGGTGGAGGGCAACTGATATTCCGTCTTTGACACATTTGTTGATTGCAGAAAACCTGGCAATTTTAGTTGACTGTCTGTTAACCAGTGATTCATCGGCTCCCAAAATCTTAGAGGCCTTTTCAAATCTAGGTACCTCTGTTAGAACTATTATGTTAAACCGATGAGAACAGAGAGGGTTTAGAAAGCAGGGTTGGTTGAACCCCGAGATCAGCCTAGTATTATGGCTGTGAGATTTGAATATAAAAAGGCTATAAAGAAAAAAAAATCTGAATTAAAGAAGGAAAGATGGGAGCCCTTAGTTTCCACGTGTAGATTCAGAGACACAATGGGGTTTTGGGAGATAGTTAATGGCAAGCAGGACTTTTTTCATTCTTCTGATGGCCTAGGGACTAATATGAATCCAGAGAAATGGGTGCCTCACTTTAAACATATCCACTCATTAATTCCTGACCCAATGGCAGAGCCCGCTGAGGAACTCCCTCAGCTCCCCCTGGAAATCTCTTGTAAGTATATAGAGGTCCCTAGTGCCATTTAGGCCAGCCCCGCCAACAAGGCCCCTGGGTTGGATGGGGTCCCCATGGATCTGTTTAAAGCCAAATGGCCAACATCGAGATATGGGCCCCTCTCATTACTAATGTCTTAAATGCCACTGCATGTGTTAAAATCCCTGATTCGTAGAAACGTACAATAATTGTCCCAGTTTTAAAGAAGGGCAACAGACAGGAGCCCTGCTGTTACAGACCCATATCGCTGTTGGACTCCAGAGTCAAGATTGTGGGGCGGGTCATCTTAAATCGAATAGAGGTCTGGGTGCAGGATGATAATGTCCTCTGCCCGGTAAGGTCTGGGGACTCTAGAACAATGCTTAAACCTCAACCTTATTACTGGGAACTACGTTACAGTTAAGAAAGGTGCACTCTATATGGCCTTTATGGATTTAAGCAGCGCTTTTGACCGGGTTAACCGGTCTAAGTTGTGGGATATTTTGGCCCGTATTGGTATGTCCCCTCCATTGGTTGCTTTTTTACGAGATTTGCACATGCGGGTTAGAGCTTCCGTTAGATACGGTGTTGAGGGGGAATGCACTGAATTGTTTGAACTTTCCCGAGGCGTTTGGCAAGGATGCGTTCTGGCCCCCATTTATTTTTATTGTATATTAATGGGCCCAATTCTTTTTTAATTACTAATGGGAAAGAGATGCCCAAAGTAAAATCTGCATCCATTCCAACCCTTATTTAGGCAGATGATGCCATCCTGCTCTCCTGCACTTTCAATAGCCTTAGGGGTCTTGTTGCTGCCTTTGTCAGGTTTATGGATGGCCTAGACCTTGACACAAATATCTCTAAGACGCATTATATGGTGTGTGTGTGGAAGGCAGACCAGTAAAATGAGGCAGATCTCTAACAAGGGTAAACAATTGGGAGGGTTAGTGAATTTCCCTAATTGGGAATAACGTTTGATGCACGGAATAGTTGGGCACCTGTACGCGTTTTAACCAACCCTGTGGTGCTCTATTCAAGTTTGCTTCTAGTGTTGCCATCCAACCTATCCTGCCCCTGCTGGAAGTGTACAAGATTAAGTGTCTTCCCGTTTTTACTTATGGGGCCGGCTTATGGGGTTATCGTCATTGCATAAAATTGCAGCAAGAGGAGAATCGTTTTTGCAGAAGGTTGCCATAATTGGCCCCTGGATCCCCTAATTTCATTATGCATGAAGAGCTGAATCTAGCTTATGTAGAGGATACAATTAGCTTTGCTCCTATGGATAGTGGTATGGAGCAATCAGTTCACTATTCTTAATCGAGATGTGATCAAGTATTGCTAAGCTGCGAGTATGGCCATAAGATCCCATGGCTGGCCCACGTTAGACAAATATCTGATTCATTGGGCAGACCAGAATTGTTTTCATCCCCTCAGGCGATAAGTAAGGGAGAGCTTTCTAAGATCAAGGACAAAATTATTGTGGGCGCCAAGACATCTAGAGAGAGGGAGGCCTTGGGTAAAGCCCAGGGCCGGACTGGCTACCGGGCGTTTTGGAATGCTGCCGAGCTGGGGGCTGATGTCACTGCGGTGGGGGCTAATTTCGTTGATGGAGATCTGCGTGTGCTACGAAATAAACAAAGCAAAACGAATTTCGTTCAGCACACGCAGGTCCCCATCAACGAAATCAGCCCCCAGCTCGGCAGCATGCCAAAATGCCCGGTAGCCAGTCCGGCCCTGGTAAAGCCACTCTGAGAGATTACTTGGTTATCAAAACCAATGCCGGGCCTGAGTCTTATCTGTCACTTGGGAGGAATCCATGGGAAAGATCCTTGTTAATGAAAATCCAAATAGGCTCTATTAGAAGTTATTTCTGCTTCCCAGCTGGCCAATTTGATCTTACCCATATGCAGCCCTGTCCGTGTGATAGCATTTCCCTCCAATCGCCTGAGCATTTTACTTTATTTTGAATTTATTATGCACCGTTTCGTCGTTGTCACTTGCTGCCCATCCTTAGAACCCAAGGTTTGCACCAACACAGGCCGACTTTTCTTTTTCTTCTAATGTTATCTGATCGATCCTCCAGTATGTTTTGCTGTTGCCGCATTTCTAAAATGTGCCCTATATTGGCGGAATACAGCCAACATTTAGCATAACTTGTTTACAATGTAAAGCGTACTTAGGAATTTATAGATTTTTTAAGTTTTTAATCTCCCGTTACCGACCGGTATTTAGGCAATTGAGATGTAGGAGGCCGGATTTAAGGAATCAGTAATTTACCGATTCGTTATTTTAAGGAATCGGTAAATTACCGATTCCTTAAATCCTATGTAGGGAGCACTCAAGTGAGTGCATTTTGGTTTCAGGATTCGTTATTTACCACCAACTTCAAGTTAGTGGTAAATACTGAATACCTTTTAAAAAGCAATTTTGTGCTTTTTGAAAAGTGCCATGTGGCAGACAAACATGCCCTTAGGGCATGTATGTGCGCCACATGTGCACACATGCACGATTCAGGGTGCAACAGGGTGTCAATTTGACACCCTGCCACCCTTGAATATGCTCCTCTATTACCGATTCGGTATTTACCGAATCGGCAATAGTGAATGGCTTCCCATTCATTCCTATGGGCCTCCAGGCCCATAGGAATGAATGGGAAGGTATTCCTATTACCGATTCGGTAAATACCGAATCGGTAATACCGAATATTACCGAATCGGTAAAATTTACCGAATGTTTACCTACATTCTATTTACCGATTCTTAAATACCGAATCGGTAAAATTCGGTATTTAGGAATCGGTAAATAGAAATTACCTACATATGGCCCTTAGTCTTTTATTATTATTTTATCATGTATTTTCCATGTTTGCTTCATTTTTATATCAATATGTTTTGTTGAATGCATTCCTTTATGATTATTCACAAATAAAGTTTGAACACAACGCCCTGCAGACTCATTGTATAGTTATGTAAATTACATATTTTCCAAAGCACATCCCCTGACTGAAACATTAGGCAAGAAAACCAATGTGCACTTGCTATTATTACTTTGAAACTCCCTGCTTAAATGATGGCCCATAAAGATGCTACTAACATCAGATGATGAGATGATTATGTCATTCGTTCTCTGTTTGACCAAAAGTAGACTTCTATGAACAGACTGGAGATATATTGCCACTTTTCTCTGATTCCCAGTTAACCCTCCCCTTTAATCTATTATTCAAGAGTGGGATCACATTAATTGGGAAAAAGGGCATAAGTGATGTTGGCCGCAAAAAAAGGAGTGATTAAAGAGCGGGTGGTTCCCAACTAAAAACCTGAGACGTGCAAATACCACCCTGTTGAAAATTAGAGTAGGCCAGTCTGTAAAGAGGACAGGAATGTGTTTGCATATGTTTTGTTTGGTTCACAGATTGCCTTTTTACAATATCTGAGAACGAGCACACAAAGCGCTAGAAGAGAGCAAGCCGCCATAAGGGTGCACAGTACAACAGGCAATACCCAAGTAGATAGCTAAGGAATGACTAGTCCATAAACATGTCCTCAGAGGAGTTGTCAGCCTTTTCCTGTACCTTTGTAAAGTATGCATTGAGCCAAAAGGTAGGAGAAAGGTAGTTACAAGGCAGTGAACCTTAAGGGTAAATTTACCTCCCACCAAAATATTTGTATTTTCCCGTACAGGGGTTTGAGCTGTCTACTGTTTGCCTGGTAATCAGCAAAGATGTAACAGTCCTGGTGTGATGTGGTCTGGCCATTCTAGACCAAAGAGAGGAGATTGAATACTTCTGAACTTTTTGCAAGCTTCACAGAGCTTTAGTGGAATGCATCCCTCATTATCTCAGAGGCAACAGAGAGGATCAGGGTGATCAAGTGAGGTAGTATCAACAACAATAATGACAAATTGTTGTCACTAGTGACTGCTAGTTTCTGTTCCATGCTTGAAGATGAGGGGGTGATCAGAAGGCCTGTGGAATAAAAGTCAAATCCGATCCGGCAACTGTTCCAAAGAGGAGGTGCTTCCTTCACGAAAATGCTTTTGTTGGTTTTTGCTTTAAACCAAAAATGCTTGATTATAACTCCATAAAATTTAAAATGGTGTTTTCAGTTTTAACCTTTTCACACTGATGTTCACTGTGAATGGGCATCCACTGAGGAAAGTGGTGCTGGGGATGGGCACAGAGTGGCAGACGTAATTTCCATGATGGCCCCACACAAGCTTACTGGGCCATCAGCAGGAGGAGGGGGTGCTGGGGTTGGCCACTAGGAGAGCCTGGGCTGCTGCTATCCTCTCCTCCTCTGAGGATAGCAGCAGACAGGAGCCTGCAGTGGAGACATTCCTGCTCACTTTGGGGTCCTGGCAGGCTGCATCTTTTGATGGTGTTGGGTGCAAGATGTGGGTCTGTTCCCTAATCCCCTGGGTCCATGCCTGCCATTCTTGAGTTCTCGTTATCCTTTATGTTTTGATGATGGTTTCGACATTGGGTGCACTCTGCATCTGATCCTCAAGAAGGTGTGCCTACAAGGCTTGGGTTCTCAGCAGTCTAATGTTTTAAAATGGAGTGGGAGCATGCATGTGCTCTGTGCCCCACCCCAGAGGGGGCATGTCTTCTTTGCTTGGCATCCTGACAGGCCCACATGTTTTGATGAAGCTGTGGCATGCAAGCTTGGTGTTTGCTCTCCATTCCCATGTGGCCATGCCTGCCATGCTTGAGGTCTTGGCAAGCCTTCGTGTGTTATGCAGGGGATGGTGACAGGTTGGCACTCTGAAAATTCTCTTTAAAATGTTATCTGTGACTATATTAAGCAAACACTGAATAAAACACTGTGTTCAGTCATTTAAACATATGAACACTGATAACAACTGACTTTCATAATTTGTGCTTGAGGCCCATCTGGCTAGGCAAACACAATACTCATAGCATGCCTGGAATGAACATTGTACTTCCTAAATGTTTGCTGTGGATAATGAGTCGGTTAAAAATAAAAAAAACATTTTCCTGTTGACTGGTGCAGGGAAAAAGGCCTAGTTTACTCAGGTTTGGAATTAGTTAAAACTATTTACATATTTGCAAGGTATGTTACATTTTTTCAATGTATTTACATTGTTAGTCATTACATGGCAGGTAGGTAGTACATCGGGAGTCTTAACACCGAGAGTAGGATTTCAACACTTTCCTTTGCAGGACTTTACTTAGCAGATAAGTTACTTTTTAATTATTTTAAGTGTCATATCTTTAACTGTGTGTATGGTTTTAAATTTTTATAGTGGTGATAAGGAGTTCTTAGTGAAATAGGGCAATATGAAGTTTTTAGGGCTCATGGATGGGTAGTGTGTAGGGGTAGTAAAGAGTTATTATGGCTCAGGGATACACAGAGCTAGTAAGCACAAAATATTCCATGATACAGTCGAGGTGCATGAAATATGTTTTGGAAAGTTTCCTGCAGATTAGTCTAATGGCAAAAAAATATTATAGTTCTTTCTATGGAAACTCTGACCTAACTATAACTACACAGTTAAATAAAAAGTAATACTTACAACCTTACCGAGAAATAAGCTACTCCCAATGTAATTATATGTAATGTAAAGGTACTCCTGATGTAATGCCCCGCTATGTAAGGACTCCTGATATAAAGACCTGTCAGAATTAAGAGTGTTATGTGGGAACGATGATTCGTTTCTGCAAAAGGACAGCATAGAATCAACATTAGATAACCTGCAAGGTTGTCAAAGGCCAGTATGTGGTGGTTGAAATGTAAGGATAATTATTGGTGATGGTCAAGGGGAGGGTCTCCCAAGCCATGCGTGACAAGAGAGCTTTACAAGCTGTCCATTTCCCTTGGAGAGATGCCTGACAACTTTCTGTGTTGTATTGGCTTCTCCTATATGTCTTCAGTTCAATCACCGTATTTGTCTTCCTCTCCTTTGTTGTTTGGTTTCCCTTCTCAGGTCCCTCTCTTCTGTGACCCTTTTGCCTGAAATCTGACTTGCCTCTGGATTCTGACTTGTTTTTATTTGCTGACCAATTGTCTGAACTTTGACTTGCCTCTGGATTATGATTTGGTATTCGCTGCGGTGCTTGTTCTCTCTCTTTCTTTCTAAATTCCAGTTTCGCTTTTGACCCCAAATTCCATAGTTAATGGTACCGGCTTCTTCTGACTGTGGTTTAGGTTCACTACAGCCTGCCGTGTTGAAGCCGGCAAGCATTACCACAAATCCTTCCTTCTTTAAGATAATACCACTATTTACAATTCATAGCGAAACTTTGTTTGCTTTTCATCCATTCAGTGTACCTTTGGCATTCACCTTTGTAAATGCTATGGACAATCCTCTTCAGAGTCTGTTGATCAAGACTGTTCTGACAAGAGCTGCGAAAGAACAGCTTATTTTCAGTTGAAAAAACACATTCTGCATTCTCAAGAAGTGTAAAAGGGCAGATCACATTTTTATATTAATTGCATACTGTGGATGGACTTTGTTTAAGGTGGAAGCACACATAGTGCAACATCCAATCCCAACAAATAGAACTCCAACCTGGAAGCACACCTAGTGCAACATCCAATCCCAACAAATAGAACCACCCTGGAAGCACACATAGTGCAACATCCAATCCCAACAAACAGAACTCCACCCTGCATCCAACCAATAAGAACCAGAAGAAAACCGCATTCGGCTTGCAGTTGGAGAGCACTTTGCATGATTTTGTAACTGCCAATTGAGTGAAATATATAGCCCTAAGTACCAATAATGCTGAACCTATCAATATTACATAAAATTGAGCTGGGAATGCTAGGGATTGTCTGCAGGGGGCTTAGAAAACATCGTTTTAGGAGCTTTATTAACACAGGAATGTTAAGTAATGTTTGAAATAAAACTCCTGGGGTAAAATTGTATGAGAAAAGATCACATGTTATGGTTATTATGAAATCAGAGCAATATTTCCACGGAGAAAATTGCACTAATTGACAAGAATACAGCAATTTCAAATGATGCTTTTTATTATTTCACTAGAAAGGCAATCATTTTAAACACCTGTAATTTCAGTTGAGAAAGAAAACTGGAAGAAAAAGAGTCTTTGCAATGACTTCTTAATTGCTTTTCACACATATGATACTGTATTTTGAGGTCTAGCCCAAAGACAGCTTTAGCTGTCTGACAGCCTCATGTAATAAACAATCCGTAAATAAAAAAGATATACACAAATGCATACATGGAGAGGCTTTGGGTCAGCCATCTTTTTCTGTTGGTCTATTCAACTGTGATGCACATTTTGCTCCCGCCCATCAAAGCACACAGCCCTTTTCAACCATTGCCTCTCTTGCTCTGTGGATGATAGCATTTCACTTGGCAACATGTGCACATCTGCATAAAAAGATGAGAAACCTGGTGCCAAGGCTGGTGGTTCCATGATTTTTTGCTTTCCATTCTTTATCCTTCTGGTATTTGTCTAGTCATCCTTCTATTTGCGCCAGCAAGAATCATATTTTCCTACAATGTGCATTAAAATGAAATGAAGGTTTCTATAACTGTTCTAAGCACAGTTACCTGGTAGGAATCACTGGTTTTATTCAGTTAAAATGATTTGCAATGGTTTATTTTTTTCTTAATTCAGATTTGTTTTGCAAGGATGTGTTTAGGCAATGGCATATTTTCTTTTTTTCTTCCTTTTATTTTTGTGACATATGCTTCCAATAAAAAGTAAATGAACCTGTGCACCAGCTTGCTTAGGCCAGACCCATTGACTTTGCAAATGCTTATTTAGCGTTTCTATTAGCTAGTTTATAAACTATTGGTATGATTTTATAAAACTCCTTTAAAAAAGATCCCGCAAATATATCGTTATTTGTGTAGGACTTTCCGCACAGGCACAGATATATGTCTATGAACAAAATGTATACCTTGTTTGAAGTATGCTTCAAGGTCCCTAAAAGGCTGTATATGAGTATCCATTGATGAAATTCATAATGCTATTATGATATAGAATGAGTCCTCTTTTTCTTAATGAATATTCATTTTTATATTAAAAGAGAAAAGAGCACATGAACAAATGTAAACTCCCATCAATATAATCTCCCCTGTAAATACTTTACTTTAAACATATCACTGTATGATTGTATCATGGCAGGAAAGTCAATAAAGCTTATATGTGGGAATTTGATGAGACTAAGGGCCTTTTTACAATGGCGGTTGAATGAGCATCCGACCGCCATCGTAGCGGCAGTGGGACTGCCCGACAAGTAGTTGGAGGTCCCACCCGCCAGATTATGATGCAACCGCCATGTAGGCGGTAAGAAACATCTCTTTTTCTATTGCGGCTTGTGCTGTGGCCCGGAAAAGGGCCACAGCACAAACCACAATAGAAAAAGGGATGTTTTTAAACATCCATGCACGGTGTGCCAGGCACACCATGCATGGATGTTTGGGGGGCACCACATGTGCCCCCAGACCACATAGTGGAGGCCCACAGGTGACGGAGCCCTGCTAGGGGCCCCCAAAGTCCCTTTCTGACAGCCTCTTCGTGGCTATGGGATCGCCTTGAAAAGGCTGTGGTAAATGGTTATCGTAATCCCTACGGCAGTGCCTGCGTAGGCACAGCCCCCATTGTAGGCATTACAGTCCGACCGCCGCCTCGACAGGCTCCTTGAGGCGGTGGTCTGTCCCTCCGACCGCTGTGGTCCGACCAACCACATCGTAATGTGGTGGTCATACTGCTAACCTGGATGTCGATGGGACTGCCACTGACATCATAATAAGACCCTAAGTTTTTCATTACGAATTTCACTCGAATTTCATTACGAGTGGAGATGCCCTTGGTAAGTGCAGCGCTGCCAGTGGAGGTTATGGAGTGGGATGTGAGTGCAGTGCTTCAAAGCACAGATGTGTCCATCAGAGCGGAGCATTGTGTGCTCCCATCTAACTGCTGCAGGGGGCGAACAGGGACTGGACAATACTGCTACCTGAATCCCATCCCCTGCAGCCTCTGCAAGCAGCCTGGTGTCACCAGACATGGATTTATCAAGTCTGGTGTTTTCAGACCCAATGGTTATGGACCCTGCAACACTTATAATTTCCACTTGCGTTATTTCATCCGGTGTTCTACTCCATATGAAATAACACAACTCGTAATCAGGCCCTTAGAGAGCATTGTTACCATAGCTCAATGTAACTAGTTAGGTATTTTCTCACACTGGGGCTATAAGCACGCAAATGGTATTTTGGAGCCTATTAACAAACTGCATTTTATAGTATATAAGTAGTACTACTCATGTACTACTAAATGCTAGTAACAAACTTACGGGTGAAGACCTCAACCTCCGCCTCTCCAATGTTTTCTGTGCAGAGAGATCTGCTCTCTGCCACAGAGGCAGATATCTTGACACATACAGTCATTTGTTTGAGTAGTAAATGTGGGAGGCGAAAGTCAGAGTGGCTGGAAAATGGGAAGTACGTACTACTAAATGGGAGGAGTTAGGGAAATTTAAGGAGGGATTTAGGGAAGGGCAAACTATTACAAACACACACACACAAAATATTAAGACTATTGCTGTTCACGAACTGCACTTCAAATGTTACTTCAGCCCTAAAGGTGTCAAAACAGATGTAAATGTACTCCTGCCCAGCTATTGGAGTAAGTCAAGCACCACGCATGGTGACTCACAGTTACTACAACACACTACAATTAAAAACAGCAGAGGCATGAAAATAAAATACCATTCAACAGGAAATAATGTTCAAATAATTAAGAAATTCAGACATCTAAAATATATGTATATATGGGATCACTGACAGAATATCGACAACAGAAATATCGACCTACAGAAATATCGTGATAAAAATATCGTTGTCAAAAATATCGACCTCCTATCTTCATAATGGTAGGTACAAAAATATCGAAAAAAAATATCGTTGTTAAAAATATCGAAGTAGAAAATATCGTTTTTTTTATATGTATAAAACATAATGTAAAATAAATTAAATAATACATTTAACTTAAAAAAATATTTAGATTTATTTGTATATTTTAACAATTATAAGTAATAAATGTAATGTAAAAATAAATTAAACATACATATTTAAAATGTAATATATATATATTTACTTAAAACAAAATAATAAATAATAATTTTAATTAATTATAAAATGTTAGAAATATAATAAAATGTATAAATAAATATATATATATACATACACCTGTAACATATAAAAAATTAAAATTATATTATAAATTAAAATATTAAAATATGTAATATTTTTTAAACCTACATTTTACACTAAATTGACTGCAACAGTAGGGAAAGTGTTGGATAGCATAGGAGAAAAAATTACTATTCCCACTCCAGCGAGTGCAACAGTAGGGAAAGTGTTGGATAGCGGAGGGGAATAATTTACTATTCCCACTACAATAACTGCAACATTAGGGAAAGTGTTGGATAGCGGAGGGGAATAATTTACTATTCCCACTCCAGCGAGTGCAACAGTAGGGAAAGTGTTGGATAGCGTAGGGATAAAAATTACTATTCCCACTCCAGCAAGTGCAACAGTAGGGAAAGTGTTGGATAGCGGAGGGGAATAATTTACTATTCCCACTCCAGCAAGTGCAACAGTAGGGAAAGTGTTGGATAGCGGAGGGGAATAATTTACTATTCCCACTCCAATGAGTGCAACAGTAGGGAAAGTGTTGGATAGTGGAGGGGATAAAATTACTATTCCCACTCCAAAGAGTGCAACAGTAGGGAAAGTGTTGGATAGCGGAGGGGTAAAAATTACTATACCCACTCCAGCGAGTGCAACAGTAGGGAAAGTGTTGGATAGCAAAGGGGTAAAAATTACTATTCCCACTCCAGCGAGTGCAACAGTAGGGAAAGTGTTGGATAGCGGAGGGGAATAATTTACTATTCCCACTCCAATGAGTGCAACAGTAGGAAAAGTGTTGGATAGCGGAGGGGATAAAATTTACTATTCACACTCCAGCGAGTGCAACAGTAGGGAAAATGTTGGATAGCGTAGGGGTAAAAATTACTATTCCCACTCCAGCAAGTGCAATAGTAGGGACAGTGTTGGATAGCGTAGGGGTAAAAATTACTATTCCCACTCCAGCGAGTGCAACAGTAGGGAGAGTGTTGGATAGCACAGGGGTAAAAATTACTATTCCCACTCCAGCAAGAAATGCGCATGCGCGGGCACGCGTGCATGCGCAGTTTTCTCACAGAATTACCCAGACGGCGAGGAAGAGGAGGAGGGCAGCCCTGGGACGCAGCATGCCAGGTAAGTGGTTTTAATTTAATTTTAAGTTATGTAGAAGTAATTTTTAATATAGGGGGGGTGGAGGCGGGTGGCGTAGCGTAGCCTAGCGGAGGTCCACGGAGTTTGTTCGCAACTCTGTGGACCTCCGCATAGCCCTCTACGCCCACTACACCCGGGGTTAATTGTAAACTGACCGATTTGGTCAGAAGGGCTCCGACACGGTGAGGGAGATTCCGACTGTCGGGAGGAGGCTTTCCGCCCGACATCGTAATCAGCCCCTAAGTGTTGGCTCTCACTTGGCGGGAGCTTCAAAATTGCTCCCGCCAAGCGAGAGCAAACACAGGTTTCCCTGCTCGCACCAGTGTGGCCAGGGAAACTGTTATGTTCCGGGGGCAGGCACTCTGAGTCAGAGCTGGAGCCGGCCCTAGGGGATTGGGTCCCCAGGGCCCTTAATGGCTCTGGGAGGAGGGCACCAACTCCTCTTACCCCCAGTAAGTCCTGCACAGCGTGATTGCTGAGAAGTCTTCGGAGGCCATGCCCCCTTCTTTCACCACTCTGCAAACGCACCTGCTGGCACACTACTGGTTGGGGAATGAAGTCCACTTTACTCCTGAGGGTACTTGGGGGCCAACTACCCCTCCTGTTACCTCCAGTAAGTCCCACACAGTTGGATTGCTAGGAGGTTGTTGGAGGCTATGCCCCCTTTCTCCACCACTCTGCAAATGTGCCTCCTGGTGCACTACTGGCTGGGGGAAGAAGTCCACTTTAGTACTGAGGCCCTCAGGAGGCAAGGAGACTTCATCTCCCAACCAGCAGTGTGCCAGGAGGTGCATTTGCAGAGTGGTGGAGAAAGGGGGCGTGACTTCCAAAGACCTCTCAGCAATCCCACTGTGTGGGATTTACTGGAGGTGACAGGAGGGCTTATTGGCCCCCAAGGACCCCTTGGAGTCAAGGGGACTTCATCCCCCAACCGGCAGTGCACCAGAAGGCGTGTTTGCAGAGTGGTGGGGAAGGGGGCTAGGCCTCCAGTGACTTGCCAAGGGTTTTTTTCAGCCCTCCTGCCCTGGGCCGTTTTTGGCCTCGGTGACCCCATACCCTGGGGCCAGGCCATTTTTCAATGAGGAGGGCGGCCGTGCGGCCCTCCACCCCGGCCCAATTTTGGCCCCGGGGACTCCATCCCCCGGGGCCTGGCCTTTTCTTTTTCTTTCTTTCTTTTATTTAAAGGGAAGGGTCCCGAGCGGCCCACCTCCCGGGCCCTTTTTGGCCCCAGGGACCTCATCCCCGGGGCCCGGGCTGTAGTGTGGATGCCCTGGTCCACACGGGACCGTGGGGGGAACCTCAAGGCCTCCGGGACTGTGGGGGAAGCCTCAAGGCCTCCGCTGACGCTGCCAGCTCCCCGCCTCCAGCAGGAGGCGGCATTGCTTTTACACAAATGGAGCTGCTAACATGCAGCTCCCTGTGTGTAAACGCAATTCTGCACCGCTTCTAGTAAACAACAGCATTTTCTGCTCTCGCTTACTATAAATGGAGCAGCGTTTGCTATAGCTTGGCTGGAGCAGTTCTCCCACCAAGCAATAGCAAACAGCAATGTCCCAGCTGTGGGCACCCCGGGACATTGAGGGAGCTGGCCCTGGGGGGTGGCGGTCCCCAGGGCCATCTAGGGCTCCAGGATAGGGGGCCGAGTCGCCACTCCAATCTTCTAATATGCCCCGGGAAAGTGATGGTCGCTGGGGCTACAGGGAGTGCACGCGGCCCCCGCATTCAATTTAAACTTATCCCCCAGGGATGTTTCGGTCCTCGGCCTGTGGGGGGAGGAGGTAAAGAGCCCACTGTATTTTGTTTTTGTATTTTTTTATTTGTATTTTTTATTTTAAAGCCCCAGGGAGGTGCAGTCCCCCGGGGCTGTAGGGGGGCCTATGCACCCCCCACATCAATTTACAATAAATCCCTGGAGAGGTGGCGGTCCCTGGGGCTACCCCCCAATTTAAAATGAAATAAGTCCCAGGGAGGTGGTGGTACCCAGGGCATTATAAGCCCCAGGAGAGGGGCGTGAACCCCCCATCCTTTCTTCCATAATGCCCCATGTACCTGGCCCACCCGGGGGCTGATAATGAAAGAAGTGTGGGAGCACGCGCTTCATTTTTTATTTTATTTTTCGGGCGGATCCTGCCAATTTTTTTTAAAATGTTTCTTTTGGCCCAGGGGGCCCGGTGGGACCCCCCCCCCAAGTGGCCTAGGGGGTCAACTGAATCCAAAGGTGGCTGCCAACATTTTACTGGGTGAAGTGTTGACAGCCAATCAAATTTCAGTAGGGTTTCAGTAGGATTTTGGGCTCCCAGATAGCTATATTATTTAAACTTAAACATCTCTGATACTACTGAACAGATTTACATCAAATCACAAAAATCACACTTTCTGGATCAACATCAAGCTTTCTGCCAAATTTGGTGTAATTCCATTCAGTGGTTCGGGCTGTAGTCATGTTCAAAAAATGAAAAATTCCCATAGACATAACATGGAGAAAACGCGTTTAAGAGGCCCCCCTTTTTCTCTACCCTCACTTGACGGATAACCGCGAAACTTCTAACATAGCAGCTGATCCAAGAAGGGGAAGTTTTCTGAAAATGTTGTGAAGATTCGTCAAGCAGCGCCAAAGTTATTGGCAAAACAAAAAATGCTTTTCCTATGGAAACTTTGGTCCTAACTATAACTACCTACTGCCGATATATATATATATACACTGATATATATACACTGAGGAAGGCGTACCGCTGAAACGCGTTTGTTTTGTAAATTTATGTGCCATTAAATCCGAACAAGGATTTACCCCCCGCGAGTGCTAGTAATTATTTGTTGGAGCGTGGATACTTGCGCAAGTCTGTCCTCGCGCACCAAGTACCCACTAGCGAGTGCGAGAGCGTTTGGCAGAGAGTGGAGCGTGGATATATATATATATATATATATATATATATATATATATATATATATATATATATATATATCAAAACAATACCCTTTCAGGCATAGAGTGGTGCATAAATTATGCAAAAAAGAAGCAGAGAGCTCTAGGTAGTTCTCAAGGTTAGGTGGAAAGCAGCTCCAGTATAAATCACTCTCAACACCAGTGACACTCTAAATTTGCTCACCTCAAATGTCCGTTTTTCTATCAAATTCTTTAAGCATAGCATTAGCACAGTGCCATCCACGACGGGATAGAAAGGGACAAAGTCTTTTGCCATTTCCACAGCAAAGTCTTTAAGCATAGGATTAGCACAGTGCTATCCATGCAGAGCTGTAAAATGACCAAAGCCTTTTACTACTCCAAGCACAGTATTACAGCTTTGGATTGGTAAAATGCCATCCAAGCCACTCTGAAAATTAATTCATTTCAGGTTGGCTTGGATGGTATTTTACCAATTGCCTAAATACTTTACACATTTCCTCTAAGTTACGCCTGACTGCTTTGTGCCAAGCTATCAGGGGATTAAGAACAGATTTGTTTAGTGACTTCAGTGGTTAACCATGGTAAGAACTGTGAATATTATTTGAAAAAGGTCCTACCCCCTGCAACTAAGTTTCCATTTATTACAAGCTGCCTCACTGACCAGAAGGTATGCGTATCCTTTGTACATTACACACCACAGCACATGCACATATATATCAATCAGTACTCATTCTGGCCCATGTGCCTCTTACCTACAGAGGTATCTCTTACTGATCTTACTCAATGGCAGCCTCCACCCTCTTTTGTGGTTACTCAGGAGTGTCTCCCACATTTTTGTGGTAGTTGTCCCCAATCAGTACGGTGACATGGTACATGTGAGCCTTTCTTTGATATGAGCCTTTACCTTAGGGCCCCAAGTCCATCTTGAATCAAATGTGCCTAGAGTCCATTGCTGGGAAATCAGTGGTTTGAACCTTTTGTTCCTTGATCAATGGACAGTGACGCAGGGTCCCACTGGGACTCACCCAACAGGTTTGGTAGCTCTGTTAAGTAGATACCCAAAGTACATCTGCTCGATTTATATTGTGAGAGATCATCAGAACCAGGCTATCTCTAACCCCTCTTCATCTCCCACATCTCAGGGCCTAGAGGAGAGCCATTCAATCCCTGAGTCCCAGTTCATCTTCCAACACTGGCCCCTGCATACTATCTTCCTCCCAAAGGTGATCTGTCCTACCCCATTACTCCTCATGCCAGGATGGTCGGAACCATGCATACCAACCCTCACCTAATTCTCTCTCTGACACACTTGTTCAGGCAAACATACAACCACACTTCAGCAGACTCTTTCTGACACAGGCTTAATCAGTAACGTCAGTGACAAATACGATGCAGCTTCCTGGGCACACTAGAGGTGCCAGCCAGTGCTTAATTTGTAAAACAATAGGTGCCACAGCCTCATCAGAATGCCACTGCAGCTTGCACCACCCATTGCCCCTGCCAACGCTGCCATTGACAGTACCAGTGCACCTACTTACCATCACACTTCTTCAAGTGTGGCAATTTAGACAATGCCAGCCCACCCAAATCTATAAGAATGTCTTGGGTTGCAGGTATTATGCATTTTTAATGTATATTGAATTAATAGATAATTATCATTGTGCTCATCTTTAAATCAGACAAACAGCTCCACCATGTGGCAGACTGTCATAAGTGCTGATGTGAGTACCGTTAACCACCGGCCCAAATTAGGCACTGGTGCCTATGGGTACACTTGCGAGGCATATATACCTCTGCTGTACCCTAGGGAAGTGGTCACGACAGAGTTTGGTTACATTAGAGTGAACACCTAATTTTTTAGTATTTGTCTCAATTGTAGCCAATGTACCAGAGCCAACATGAGCTCCAAATCCTGGAATTTCCACACTTTGGTGACCATATGAGCTGCTGCATATTGCAAATTTGAAATATTTTCACCAAAGACGTATTAATACCCTCACATAGAGCACTGCAGTAGTCAAGCCTGACCTACAGCAGGACAAGAAACGCAGCTTTAAAATGTTCAACAGCATTCTTTGCAGCCTAACTATAGCACAGAAAAGCACAAAATCTGAGAATTCTTATGCGCTTTCATTGAAATACCCAGATCCACACTATGATTCGACTGTTTACTGTTCTCTTCAGTGTACCTTGGTCTTGAAGTATAACTCTTTCATGCTATGACACACAATAGTGCACATAGAGAGCCCACTTTCAGGAATTCAGTATTTACTTCCTTTAAAAAAGTTTTTGCACCCTAAATATTGACAGCAGAACATTAATGTGACACAATATTGACGACAAAATATCGGAAACAAATATCGACAGATAAGTAAGTCTAGATTTTCAAAACCTAACTCCACATATATGTAACTGCACAGCATATAACTTAAAGGCAGGAGCGGCCCTTGCAGGTAAGAGCGGTGGGGCAGGGAGGCGGGGTGGGGGGAAGTTGAGAGACGACAATGAGGAAAAGTTCAATAAAAATAGGAAACAACTTACCTTGCGCTTGCGAGCGCAAGGTAAGTGGTTTTCTCTTTTTTTATTTAACTTTACCTCGTCGTGGTCTGTCGACTCTCCCCCCCGCCACACCGCTCTTACCTGCACGGACCGCTCCTGCTTAAAGGTACGTATATGTGAAGTTAGGAATGGTAAATCTATACTTCCCTATATGCACTTACCTTTCAATATTTTGTCTTTCAATATTTTGTCCTTGATATTCTTGTATAACAATATTCTGGGGTTCAGTATTCAGTAGTGCAATCTAAAAAAGGTTTAAGCAGATGTACTAGTCTTCAATTTGAGTAAACAACCCATCCTCCTTGTTCTAAAGCCCTTCCCGTTTTCCAGAGAGTTAGGGGCCGATTCCGATCTCGGTCGGAGGCGCACCCAATACCATTCGGTTGGGAAAAAAGCCATGCGAAAGCCTGTTTCCCGACCGATCCGTACAGTACACCGAACGAGCAAGTACGATGCGCACAACAGCCAAAAATCCGGCCGAGCCGTACTCACCCAAACCAGGTCCTGTTCTCCGACCGAGGCGAATCCGGAAACGCCGAATCGAGTCGCACGGAAGGGAAAATGCAGCCCCGTCCGGCCGGACAAGTACGATGCGCTTCCGTACGCTCCGAACCCGTCGCTACGCACGGCACGTCAAAGCATCCGGGAGAGGCGCACATAAGCTCCGATTCGCGCCACAACACGATCCACGGCTCCGAGACGAACACGGCACCGACGAGGACGACGCGAAGCGACGAGGACGAGGCGAAGCGACGAGGACGACGCCAAGCAACGAGAAGGACGAACGACACGAACCAACCATGAATCCCTTCGTCCCGATCATACCAATATTCTACATTTACTACCGGAACAGGCACGGACGCGTACGGCGCAGAAGGTAAGCCAGACACCAACCACAAAACACAGACAACACGTACACGACACATCACACACACACACGGGGATGCTGAATACACTTACACCAGCAACAGTAGCACCATAGGGGCGGGATGCCCATCACCAATGCCACATATGCACACAGGGGCCTGAATGCGCACCACCACCCCTACCCAGGGGGGGCTGGATGCCTACCACTACTACCACCCTTAGCCAGGGGGGGCTGGATGCCTACCACTACTACCACCCTCACCCAGGGGGGGCTGGATGCCTACCACCACTACCACCCTCACCCAGGGGGGCAGGATGCCTACCACTACTACCACCCTCACCCAGGGGGGCTGGATGCCTACCACTACTACCACCCTCACCCAGGGGGGCTGGATGCCTACCACTACTACCACCCTTAGCCAGGGGGGCTGGATGCCTACCACTACTAGCACCCTCACCCAGGGGGGCTGGATGCCTACCACCACTACCACCCTCACCCAGGGGGCAGGATGCCTACCACTACTACCACCCTCACCCAGGGGGGCTGGATGCCTACCACTACTACCACCCTCACCCAGGGGGGCTGGATGCCTACCACTACTACCACCCTTAGCCAGGGGGGCTGGATGCCTACCACTACTAGCACCCTCACCCAGGGGGCTGGATGCCTACCACCACTACCACCCTCACCCAGGGGGCAGGATGCCTACCACTACTACCACCCTCACCCAGGGGGGCTGGATGCCTACCACTACTACCACCCTCACCCAGGGGGGCTGGATGCCTACCACTACTACCACCCTCACCCAGGGGGCTGGATGCCTAACACTACTACCACCCTCACCCAGGGGGGCTGGATGCCTACCACTACTACCACCCTTAGCCAGGGGGCTGGATGCCTAACACTACTACCACCCTCACCCAGGGGGGCTGGATGCCTACCACCACTACCACCCTCACCCAGGGGGGCTGGATGCCTCACCACTACTACCACCCTTAGCCAGGGGGGCTGGATGCCTACCACTACTACCACCCTTAGCTAGGGGGGCTGGATGCCTAACACTACTACCACCCTCACCCAGGGGGGCTGGATGCCTACCACTACTACCACCCTTAGCCAGGGGGGCTGGATGCCTACCACTACTAGCATCCTCACCCAGGGGGGCTGGATGCCTACCACCACTACCACCCTCACCCAGGGGGGCAGGATGCCTACCACTACTACCACCCTCACCCAGGGGGGCTGGATGCCTACCACTACTACCACCCTCACCCAGGGGGGCTGGATGCCTCACCACTACTACCACCCTTAGCCAGGGGGCTGGATGCCTACCACTACTACCACCCTTAGCCAGGGGGGCTGGATGCCTCACCACTACTAGCACCCTCACCCAGGGGGCTGGATGCCTCACCACCACTACCACCCTCACCCAGGGGGCAGGATGCCTACCACTACTACCACCCTTAGCCAGGGGGGCTGGATGCCTACCACTACTACCACCCTTAGCCAGGGGGCTGGATGCCTACCACTACTACCACCCTTAGCCAGGGGGCTGGATGCCTACCACTACTAGCACCCTCACCCAGGGGGGCTGGATGCCTACCACCACTACCACCCTTAGCCAGGGGGCTGGATGC